>CAMZMU010000038.1:2689358-3218211 GCA_947311845.1 Poa pratensis
ATAACGCATCCACAACAAGGAGAAAATGCTTAAGGAGACGACTCCAAGAAGAAATGATGACGATAAGTTAGTACTACTAAAGATAGCAATAGCACCTCCTCATAGATATGAGATATCTCCTACTCCGTCCGTCCGCGAATAAGTGTACAACTAAGTATTGTGTTAAGTCAAAATTTTAGTATTTTGACCAATTTTATAGGCAAACGTAACAGCATTTATTATACTCCCTCTGATCCCAAAAAATTGTCGCTGGTACACGTCTAAAGTTGTGCTACGTATGTAAACTCCTTCCGACAATTAAAATGGATCGGAGGGAGTAGTAAATTAGCATC
Organism: Poa pratensis; assembly: GCA_947311845.1. Lineage (NCBI taxonomy): Eukaryota > Viridiplantae > Streptophyta > Magnoliopsida > Poales > Poaceae > Poa > Poa pratensis. Next base: position 2,689,691 of record CAMZMU010000038.1, read on the forward strand.
ATCAGATCCGTATTGAAATGTACTTTCATAATATACCAATTTGATCTTATATGCGGAAATTCATATTGGGTCATAGGTGCAGATGCACCCACTGCTCAAAAAATAATTTTCAAAATAACAAAAATCTAAAATAAAAATTTCGGATATACTTCAAGATATTTTATGTTAGCGCAAAAAGTTTCGTGAAAAAAAGACATTTTTGTGACCTGTGCAAAAAACACAAATCCGGGCGCTCCAAAATGACATTGTACGAGACATTTTTTTTGTCTTTTTTGCACAGATCACAAAAAAAAATCTTTTCTCCGCGAAACTTTTTGTGCTAACACAAAATATTCTGATGTATATGCGTTTTTTTTTTTACATTTTAAAAAGCTTTTAAAAATGTTTTACTACTCTTTTGTATAAAGTTGGTCAAACAATCTTAATTTTGACTTAGTAAAAAACCTATAAGGCCATGTACACTGCTAAGTGCTTAGCGGATGCTTAAAAATAAATCAAGCATTTTCATAAACACCAATGCTTATTCTTATAGGGGAGGTGCCTAGTTAAGCATCTGTCTTTGTGTAAATAAGCACTAATGCCTAATGAAAAACCGGTTTATTTTTCCAAGCATCTCCATAAGCACCTTGCATAGTTGCATTGTACGTGCTCTAAGTACACTTATTCGCGGACGGAGGGAGTATCTGATTAATGAGAACACATACCTTTTATATCTGTTTTCAAGGATACGCCCTAAGAGACGTACTACCTCTGTTCCTATGAATAAGGTGCACATGTATTTCGAGACAAACTTTGAACGAAAAAATTGAGCAAAAATATTTCAATTATATAGTACATTATTGATATTGTTAGATTCATATTGAAAACCAAAGTGATACCAATTCTGTATCAGATAGTCCTTATATACATGGAATAATTCTTGGTCAAAAACAAATCTTGAAAACCGTGCACGTCTTATTCATTGGAATGGATATAGTATAAGTTTCATAAAAGAAAGAAGAGGTAGGTCAAGAGGCCGATTACAACGTGTCTGGTGCACGCACTCAGGACGCTAACAACCGACACAACCCGATTAGTCACCAACCCTCCACCTATCCACCTGTCGCAGGCTACCCCTAAACAATTCGGCCGACCGCCAGAGCTCACCCTCAGCTTCGATCTTTTTTTAAATTAACTCCATGCAGCATAGTTATACTCATGATCGAAATTACAAGTGATAGGGCAAGTATCAATTAGGGGTGGGCATATAAACCAAAAACTGAAGCCGTATTAGCCAACATTGAACCTGAATTGACCTAAACCGAGAAATAATGTTTCTGAAAAACCAAATTTACACCGGTGCTTTCGGTTTTAGGTTTCGGTTGACCGAATGACCGAATGGAGCGAATACACATGTACGAAATATTATAAACAGCTCAGCCCAATGGGTCATCACTCCCACATTCCACTCCGCACCCCGTCCCCTCCATGCTCCCGTCCAGCAAACATGTGCGACGACATCATCAAATGGGATGAGATCGAGACGGAATTTTAGAATGAAGCGGCGGCGGAAAGGATCGGCCTCCCTCGTCCCCTACTACGACGATGAGCTTGCCATTCACATCACCCTTGAGCGGTCGCTCAGCGACACGGGCGGTTATAACTCGACGCCGGCTAGCCAGGGCCAAATGCAGCAGCTGGTCCACGCCTCCGCCTCACGGATCTGCGTCGTGTTGCTTAAGTCGGTCCGCGTCGCCGCATATGCATAGGTACTCTCCCTTGAGATCCACTCCGCCATCACGCAGGACAATGCCCTCGTCGAGCTGCTCACCGGCCCTGCCCCACCGGTTCAAGCTGCGCTGGCTGGAGGATGGTGCCGGCTGGTGCTGCTGCCTCCGAGCCAGCTAGGACGAATGGCGGAGTCCGAGGCATGGGCTAATACGTCCAAAACATATCTATAATTTTTTATTGATGTATACTATTATTGCTACATAGTTTTATTATTATTTTATATCATTTTATTGCGTTTTTACTGGACTAACCGATTAACCCAGTTCCAAGTGTCAGTTGTTGTTTGCTGCATAATTTTTTGCATCACAATTTTCGTCCAAAAAAATAACAGGAAAAGACCGGGAAAAAATAGGAATCCACCTAACTTTTCGAGACAGAGACATAAAGGGAGCCACACAGAGGCTGTCGATGTGGCCATGGAGGCAGGGGCCTGGGTGCGCCGGACCCACGGGCCACCCGCCACCGCCTCGGGCGCCCCGTCGCGTCGCCCCTTCGCCTATATGCTCTTCCCGACTAAAAAACCGTAATGACGGAGGCAATTCATGAAACTAAGATACAGAGTCGCCGTTCTCACAAAGACGAATCCAGAGCCCTATTCTGCTACTCTGCACGAGGGGAAATCATTGCCGAAGGCATCTACACCACCATTTCAGCCTCCATGATGATGCATGAATAATTTATCTCTCCTCCATCTTTCTCAATACAAAGGTCTCATGAGTTGTAACATGATCATGATCCATATGATGTAATTCATTTTACCTGTTATGTTTGCTCGGATATAATGAATTGTAAAGTTATGATCATATCGTGCATGTTATATTGATGGAAATGGATCTTCTACAACCTATATGGCGCACAACCTATCTCAACCGTCCGTTCGCGCGATTGAACGACCCAGATTTGGCGTTGAATGCATTGAATGTTCAACACATTCAACGTCAAATCTCGACCGTTCAATCGCGGGAACGGACGGTCAGAGATAGGCGTTGTGCGCCATATAGGTTGTAGAAGCTCATATCCAATATTGATGATGCTATTTGCTATATTTAATTGCTTATTTACTGTTTGTACATGCTCTCCGATTTAAGGGTAGACTATGGCCAAGTTTATGTTTTGTCTCCCAGAGTGGGTAAGTGTTCGATAGTCGGTTCAACCTTGTTTTTTCAGCGCTCGAGTGATAGAAACGAGCAAGTAGGGGTACTATGTTGTTGCTACTAAGAATAAAATAATTGTTGCTAACCATGCAACCGTTTACATCATGTAATAAGCTTAAGACAATACTATGTTGTTTTCAACATAATAACTAAAGAGGCAAATTATAGAAGCGTGTTCGAAGTGGAGTTTTTAGGTATAGATGATAGCTGGGTGGCGGTCTATATATGTTTCACACATGATGCCTATCGGAATAATGCCATGAACGTTTCTTGTAGCATAATTGTTTGTCACCAATCCTGTCAATTGTCCATTTGTAATTTGTTTCCCAATAGTGTTATATTTTTATGGAGAGATAACCTATAATGATGCTATGTCCCTCGGTTCACCATCAGCTCGCTGCTCCATTTTAAATTGTATTGTCTTTCATTCATATTTCCACATCATACGTTTAATACTTGTTTTGACAACCTTCCTGAATGTTGGGGACGAGAGAGTTATGTGTTCTGTGTGCATGTAATATTAATTTACCGAGGACTTCGTATTTCTACTGGTTCGATAAATGTTGGTTCTCAATCGAGAAAAACTCTTACTGTTGTCTATATCATTCCCTTCCACTTTGGGGATCCCAACGAAGACCTCACGAGCATACCTCAGAGGCGCCGTCCATGTTAGCGCTTCATAGTGGAAGCTTTCGCGGGGAGCTATTCTCGGCATCGACTAAATCGACTACTTCCGCTACATCGACACGACTGACCTTCCATAGGAGTTTGGAGATATTATCTCCAAATCGAGTACAGTCATCTTCCGCTTCATCGACGGTCGTCAAGGATATTACCCGTTGCCTGCACCTCGATAGTGATCTTGGTTATGTGTTGGCGGATAGCAATTTTTTTGCTTTGCATAACACGTGCCCTAACAGTGGTATCAGAGCAAGTACTATGTATTGTTGCATAGTAGAAGTTATTGAATAACGGCATTGCATAAAGTGTTGTGCAGGTAGTAGATGTGGCATACTACTAGATTTTCTTGTTTGTTTCTATTTAATTATATGGTTTTGATCTCGACGATATCGGGGAGTATTAAGAGGCCCAACGAACCTTACGATTTTCAGATTGAGACATGCTCAGGATGACTTTGGCTTCACTTTAGTTGAGAAAGATAACATGTAAATATGAGGGCTTGTAGATTTGATCTACACTGGGGTCACGGTTACGAATAATTTTAGCATTGGGTTTGAGATTTTCGAGCCTCTCGTTCAATGCATTCCGAATGCTAATCTAATGAACAAAATAATCATGGTTATGGTTACGTAGGTAGAAAACGGTTTTGTAAGTTACTTATATCGAAATATGTTTATATTTCCATTATACTATATGATTATGACTCATATATAATTGTAATTTTTTTACACTATTTCAGTTTTTGCATCATTTTTTGAGTTCGCTCTACCTTCTAAAAAAAGTCCTTAGCCACTGGATGGCCGCGGCGCCGCCGCATCGCGTGTGGGGTAGCCAGGGCCATCCATCGCCCTATTTTCAAACGAAATTGCTACTCCCTCCTTTTTTAATATAAGATGTTTTAGGTGGTGCACATGTTGTCTATATGCACACTAAAATGAGTGAACATACACATAAAAATGTGTCTAAATACATATGTGTGCATGTGCATGTGGACAAAAGCTAAAACATCTTATATTAAAAAACGGAGGGAGTATCACCTTATTTTAAACAACCTAGCATGAAGTGTCAAAGGTTTTAATTGAAATGCCAAATGCTTAATGACACTAGACACGTGCAAAATGAAACGAAAAGGAAAGGAAAGACTCCTCGAAATTAGGCTAGCGATACACACGTGGCCAGGCTTTGCCTTGGCAGCCTATTTATACCCCGGCCATCACATATTCCTCTGCGGCTAGCTAGTTAGCAAAGGCAGCGAACGTGGCCATCAAGAACGCGAACAGCTAGCCGAGATCCAAAATCAGCTCAAACCGTTTCTCTATTCTTTTGTTGAAGCTACAAGCGAGGGAGGAAGATGGAGTCCTTTCGCTAGGTTGATCTTCGTACGCGCGCGCGGCGAGAGGAAATCAACTGATTGTGCGTGGTGGAGCGCTGTGGTCTGTCGTCGCGGGCAATGTAAGTTCTCATTCTCTCTGGGTTTTTTTTTTAGGCAAAGGTTCTACGGTATATTTTCATTTATAAATTCAAATAATGCCAGCTTTTCCTAACATGATAAAGAAACTAAGGAAGAGTCGAATCTATCCAATTCTTCAGACAAGCAGCCTGCTTAGTCTTAATATGATAGCCCAAAACTTGGAGTTCTTTTTTAAGACAAGCAGCATGCTCACTCTCTCTGGTTGTGCTCATGCATGCATCTACGTTAGTTTTTGGTAAGACCTTTACACATCTGGGTGGTGGCCAGTAGACGCGTACTTGAAGAAGTTGAGCTTAGAAATGCACCACAAATATCATTTCTCCACAAACTTGACACATCTATCGAACCCTCTTGGATATGTTTGTTGTCCATTTTCTTCATAACTTTTTTGTATTGTTTTCTTTTGAATTTCGTAATTAGGGAGGAGCATATGACCTCGAGAGCCAAAACGGCACTTCATGTATGCAGAGGCCGGGGCTTCTCCCCATTTCTAAAAAAAAGTATGGTGTTGCTCTACGGGAGGAAGGAGCTATAGATTTTCTTTCGATAAAGGGAATATATTAATTAAAAAATATACAAATATATTAACAACATAATGTTAAAACATAGTCAAGACATTCAAAATACACACAACCAAAAAAGTAAAGGAATAACAAGAAAAATCATGGGCTCGCGGCGTATGAAACAACCACTACCATTGACAACGGTGACATACATATCAGTATATTTATGCGACATACGTGCGTTCCGTGGCTAAGTATGTGTCGTCGCATGCTTTGAATAATATCTTTCTCAGGTGGATGTTTGGATCAAGATGCATTAGTACTACCCTAATTAACACACACAAGCTATGAAATTCTCTCTCACGGCCTTCATCATTTCTCTCATTAACGTGACTCTACGTACTGCCCGCGGAGCCCGGAGGACGGGAGGAGGCCGGTGAATGGTGATTCAGTAATAACGACGTAGGCCATTTAGGAACGTCCAACTCCCACCAATGGCGAGCTCACAGCTGAAGCAAAAAGAAACAAAAGAGGTGCCCGGAGCCGTTGCTCTCGCCGCTTGTCCGGAGCAAGAAACCACCACATACTATACGCGCGCGCACACACACACGCTCCGTACGTCCGAAAGCCTCCTCTCGCAACAGCGACGCGCTCGCGGCCAGGTCGGCTCTCATCCGTAACCGTCTAGCCCAGCTCTTTTGGAGTTTCATCCCGGGCGGGGCCCCGAAATCTTTCCCGGAGACGGTACCATGCTCCCCACCGTCGGCGTAAGTACAAAATACTCCCTCCGTTCGGATTTAATTGACACACATTTTGTTACACATGGATGTATCTAGACATCAAACAAGTATAGATATATCCATGTGTAGACAAAACCAAGTCAATTAATTTGAAACGGAGTGAGTACAAGTTAGCCTTGGACCTGGACGTGGAGAATTGACCGACTGGCCTGGCCGTATTCATGCAAGGATTTCCACGCAACACGTGCGTCCTGCTCTGACCCATCGAGCGTGCGAGGTGGCGCGTCGCTACCTCCGTGGGGGCAGCAGCACTGCGACGGGCTGCGAAACGCGCCACACTACCCCCTATGTGGCCCGAGGGATATAGCTCGGACTTGAGATCAAAGTCATCGCTCACTTCAACCTTAGAGATCTTTCTATGGCCAATTTGTTCTGTATCGATGTCTATCTTTGCCCGACGTTGTTGAATAATTAATAATATATAGTTGAATGTATCAACCAATGCAGAAACTAAGGGTCCTTATCCTTTGGGGAAAAAAAGTTCAGCCAAAGGGAAATTCAACGATGCTTTAACCATATTTAAAAATACCATAACATATGCATGGCTTGTATGGCACAAATTTGATGTCATTGGGTTCATATATGTAATTTCTTATTACATTGATTTTTAACTATTGGCAGAAAATCAGAGTAGAAATTTAGGGTCCAAGTGTGAACTTAAACCTCAAAATATGCCTCGTATATCTGGATGGAGCGATTAATTATATCATCTAATTACTTTTAGCGAACTATAGATTATGTATACTTCGAGTATTTTCTTTTGTCCATGTTGATGACGATTAATTTCTTCAGTGATAAAGAGATAGCATCATTCATTGCTCGCAATAGGTATCACTCGCTTAGACAAGAAATATAATCCAATTGTACAAGTTTTGCAAACAATGTGTTCTCAAGGAAACATTGCCTCACAAAACTAATATATAATTCTATTTGTTGCCTGTATATATATAGCCATCTTTTTATAACTCTCGTGGAATATATTTTTCTTCTGCGGCAAAGAGCTGAGGTTTCGTAACGGAGTGAGTACAATCTAGAGCAGCCATAAAAAGGAACCATTTACCAAACTTAGTATTGTCCTACATCTACCAAGCAGCATAATAATGTGTAGCGAGAGTAAGAGTCACTCTGTGCAGAAAAAAATTACCTATCAGCTATCACACAATTTGGTGAAACAAACTGCGTGGTAAACATAGCCATAAGTCACTACGGGAAAACCACGAAACGCCGACGGCCGAAAGCCGTCGGCGTAGGCACGTTTGCCGTCGGCGTATCGCCGTAGGCGTAGCAGCCCGTCGGCGTAGCCCCTCTGCCGTCGGCGTATGCGAGGCCGTCGGCGTACGCCCTCATACGCCGACGGCAATGCCGTCGGCCTATGATGCAAATTTTTTTTTTATTTTTTTGAAAATTTTGAACTTTTTTTAACTTTTTTAAAAAAAAAATTCTATTTTGAAATTTCTAACTCAGCTACATACTAAATCTCTAATTACACATTTAATCATAGGTCAAAGTACTTCCGCTGGTCAAAGTTCCCGTTCGGTCACCCATCCTCAAATTACTCCAGCCCAAGCACGCTTAACTTTTGAGTTCCTTCATTGTTAGCTTCCAAATGCGAAATGAGAACTTACTGATACTTATATCATATCAATCATATTAACCTCTGATTTAGGATGTTACACTTTTTCATTGTTTAAATTTAGAAAATTCATTTGAATAAGTAACAATGATTATAAAATAGTATATTTTTAATAAATGAAAAAATAAAATTATTTTTACTTTTATTTCCTTTTTACATTTAATATGGAATAATTCATATCTTTAATTCCGTTAATCGAAATTTGAAAAATAAAATGTCTATGTCAATTAGAAAAATGGGAGGAATTCAAATATGACATCCATATCATCCTTTGCATTGTATAAACGTCGATGGTTTTAGAAAATTGATTCTTTTTCCTATTTAAATGACTTTATGTCGATTTTCCAAAAGTAATTGAAATTGAACTACAAGTGTGTGATAGTTTGGTCTAATTTTTTTACAAAATTACTTTCTAGGTACAAAAGTAGTGACTTTATCACCGAAACATCGATAGTTTCGAAAAATGTGACCCCTTTCAATGAATAGACACGACGGTCATTTTGACCGTTTTTTCAAAAAAATAAAAGAAATTGAGAAAATACTCAAAAGATGAATTCCTTTGACATGGAGTCTTCTTATGTGTACTAGTTGCTAGAAAAAATGATAAACTTGAGTTTTGACAAATATTTCAAAAATATGCTTCACAAAAAGATCTATCATCTATAGACATGTATAACTTTCGTGTCAAATGACCAAGTTATGGCCATCCCTATGCCATAGTTTGTGATAATGTGTCCATATTTGAAAACATAGGGGTGCCTTGGTAGGGCAAACATTGTTGCCAAAAACAAATTCCAAATTATTTTTATAAATATCATTTTCCATTTTTTAAGTGCCAAAAATGACTTTTTAATTAAGCAAGTAACAAACATATGTTACAAAATGTCATGTGCACGGTGAAAAAGATTTTATGGATGTCATATTTGGATTCCTCTCATTTTTCTAATCGATTTAGACATTTAATTTGTTAAATTCCGATTTACGGATTTAAAGATATGAATTATTTCATATTAAATGAAAATTAGAAAAAAATATACGCCGACGGCAATAGCTCAAAAGAAAAACAGAAAATCTAGGCCGACGGCAATGCTGTCGGCGTAGCTCAAAAAATAATAGGCCGACGGCAATACCGTCGGCGTAGCTAAAAAAAGAAAAAAAAGATCTACGCTAACCTGAACGGGGTCTACGCCAACGGCCCCGACATTTGGCCGTCGGCGTATGTTCTGGCCGTCGACGTCTTGAGGGTTTTCCGTAGTGAGTACTGCCTACGTTCGGTCTGATCAACCCAATCCATCTGTGCGGCGAGCCTAAGACTGATCGGACCAGATGGTTGGCTGACGCTAACCAAGCAGAGACTATCGTACACGGGCGCACCGCCCCTAATAAATACCCCAATCCTATGTACTCCCTCCGGTTAGGTGTGTAAGGCCCCTCACCAAAAACTATTTGTTCCAAAATAAACAAGGAATAAGGTCCCAATTCATTAACTAGGCTAATTAATAGGAGAACCAAGCCCTCTCTCTCCCCTCGTATAATTACTCCTTCCTCTACCGAGCCCACAATTCCATCTGCATGCAGGCAGCGATTGGTTCTCTCCTACGCCATCATTAATTAGGCTAATAACTTTCCTAATTTCTTGACGGCTGATTCGTGGAAACTATATGAGATTTGGGGATTGTGGCAACCAGTAAAATCATACATTGGTCGCGCTGCACTTTGTGAGGGGCCTTACACACCTAAACGGAGGGAGTAGTCCATGTCCGAACCTCTTGGGGAGATAACACGTAGTGACCTTGCCTCCCGTCAGTCGCCACTCCCCTACTCCTACTCTCGTGGAGCTGCATTCCGACCAAGTCCTGAGTGTAGCGGCCTGCTCTCAAACCGCCATCAGAATCCGGTGCTAGACATCTCTGATGTGCATGCCGCGCACGGTTCACTCGGGACGATGACCTTTCCCGCCATAGGAAAGAAAACGGGTTTTAAGTCTTAGCCAACACTTTGGGTTCTTCCAGTACTGCCGTACAGAGTTGAGAATTAAGTTTGATGATCTCATCAAGTTTTTGACACACGAGAGCTTCTGTTTCTTTGCTCCGATTTTGCAGGATCTTGATCGATTAGACGGCCGTTCGTTCTGGACACGGATCTGACTGGCATTGTTGTGGCTGATCGATCAGTTTGTGCTCAACTGAAGTTCTTTCTTCATCGGCCGGCAAGTGTTACTTAATTACATTTGAGGATCCGAGATGGTGCTTGCCAGCACGCCCAAGGTGGTGCTGGGATGCGTGGCCTTCGTCATCTTCTGGGTGCTGGCCGTGTTCCCGTCCGTGCCCTTCATGCCGGTGGGCCGGACGGCAGGGTCTCTGCTGGGCGCCATGCTCATGGTGCTCTTCCGCGTCATGACCCCCGAGGAGGCCTACGCGGCGATCGACCTCCCCATCCTGGGCCTACTCTTCGGCACCATGGTGGTCAGCATCTTCCTCGAGCGCGCCGACATGTTCCAGTACCTCGGCAGCATGCTCTCCTGGAAGAGCCGCGGCAGCAAGGACCTCCTCTTCCGCGTCTGCCTCGTCTCCGCCGTCGCCAGCGCGCTCTTCACCAACGACACCACCTGCGTCGTCCTCACCGAGTTCATCCTCAAGGTGGCCAGGCAGAGCAACCTGCCGCCGCAGCCGTTCCTCCTCGCCCTCGCCTCCAGCTCCAACATCGGCTCGTCCGCGACGCCTATCGGCAACCCGCAGAACCTGGTCATCGCCGTCACGAGCGGCATATCCTTCGGTTCCTTCCTCTTCGGCATCTTCCCGGCGATGATCGTCGGCGTGCTCACCAACACCTGCATCCTGCTCTGCTACTTCTGGAAGCACCTCTCCACGGAGAAGGTCAGGGACCAGGAGGCCGCCGGGCGTGAGGTCGTGGTGGCCGACGACGAGGTCACCTCTCACCGGTTCACGCCGGCGAGGATGTCGCACGCCTCGTCAGTCAACGGCGATGCCGACTACATGAACGAGCCGATCCGCGGGAGCGACAGCATGAGTAGAGGCGGCGACACCCTCCGGAGCAGGAGCTACAACTCGGAGGGCGACCGCGACATCCAGGTGGCCATCAGGTCGTTACGCTCGTCCAGCATATCCCAGGAGATGGTGGAGGTGTCCACGGTGTGCGACCGTGGGCGCGACGAAGGGCCCCGGAAGGTCACCAGGACGACCAGCCACCAGAGGAGTGTGATCATCGAGGACGCGCCCGAGAAAGAGGCCTCCTTCCACGAGAAGGAGAAGCCGCAGGAGGAGGAAGAGGTGAAGCGCAAGACATGGAAGGTGTTCCTGTGGAAGACGTCCGTCTACCTCACCACCCTCGGGATGCTCATCGCGCTCCTCATGGGGCTCAACATGTCCTGGAGCGCCATCACCGCTGCCCTCGTCCTTCTCGCGCTTGATTTCACGGACGCACAAGCTTGCCTTGAGAAGGTATGTCGCTCTTTTTTTTTTACGAAGTTTACCATTTCGTTTTGCGATTGTTTTTTTTTTTTGCGACAAAAGGCTTCCATCCCAACTTTTAGTATTGAAAACTAGAAAGTCTTTCCTGGGGTTACCAGCTAAAAATTCAAATCGATTTCATGATTTGCAGGTATCCTACTCGCTATTGATCTTCTTTTGCGGAATGTTCATAACGGTGGATGGCTTCAACCGAACTGGCATACCCAACGCGCTCTGGGAGCTCGTGGAACCGCACGCGAGGATCGACAGCGCTAAAGGAATTGCGCTTCTTGCGGTTGTCATTCTTGTTCTTTCAAACGTTGCCTCGAATGTTCCAACAGGTATGCCTTCGTATGTGGCCACAGTGTTGCAAATGGGTTATCTCTGAATCTCGTGTCACTGAACGGTTCAAAAGAAGAAAAAAAAAATCACATGTTAGTGATGTCATAGCTATGTGGAGGTAGTGTACCTAGATCAGATCATATTCTGCACATAGTTTTTTAGTTCAGACAAACCATAATTAGAGTGTTATACTTGTTTAGCTCGTGAAAACAAAGATGTTCAGACAATCCAGTGGTCGAAATTTTAGACTCTGTTATTCCTGACAACGTACTTAATTAAGTTAATCTTTTCAAGGACATATGTCCATCCAGTTGGATACACAATCACCTTTATGTCCATCCATGTTTATGATCTTCCATGCTGTAACTTCAGAAAGTTTCTTAATTATCTAGCAATCCTGTATAATTGCGAAAAAAATTATTCTCTTCAGATTTTTTTTATCAGATATCGACACTTCTAAACATGTCATCTCTGAATAAATTTCTTTTCAGTGCTGCTGCTGGGCACAAGAGTGGCAGCATCAGCTGGTGCGATCTCCCCCGCTTCCGAGAAGAAAGCCTGGCTCATACTAGCCTGGGTCAGCACGGTGGCCGGCAACTTCACGCTCCTCGGCTCAGCGGCGAATCTAATCGTCTGCGAACAGGCTCGGAGGGCACAGTTCCACGGCTACACCCTCACCTTCTGGAGCCACCTGCGCTTCGGAGTGCCATCGACGATCATCATCACCGCTATCGGCTTGATCATCGTCGTTAGCTACTGATAAGAACCTGGAGGAAGAACTCCTACGTAGCAGCAGTAGTGCAAAGATATTAGCAGGTTCCTTCCACAAACAAGGAAGCAACTGTGCAAATGGTGAATTTACCTGGAAAAGGAGCTGATATTGTAACCTTTGTCGTATTGTAACACTGCTATTGTAAGCTTCGCGCCACAAATTAGGTGTGAGGTGTCGTCGCTCATCTGCTAAAGCAAATAATGGGCATATTTAATTTGGATGTAAGAAGTAAGAATAAGATAAGCCAGTCGACTGAAGTAGTCGGTGTCCATCCATCAAGTTCTAAAGCCATGCTTTGCTTTGGAATTTGGATAGGACGGATAGATGGAACGAAAATGATATGGCCATTTGTTTCAAATCTATTTTGGAGACTCCATGCTCATTTTGTTTTTGAGACAAGAACCGTAGAATTGCAAAATAAAAGACCAAAAGAGGTCTCTAGCCAACTTCAATTCTTTTCTAACACGATATAAAAGGGGAAACTAATCTGGTACTGGAGGGAGAACCAAATCAATCTAGTTATTCAGAATTTCTGCATATTTAGGCTTGATTCCAAAGCCTAGGATGGAAAGATCTTTTCTAAGCTGAATCCTCCATGAAAGTAAACTGAGCTGGACATTGTGGAACATCTTGTCATTTCTCTACTTCCATATATTCCAATTTCCCATGATAATAATGTCCATAGAAGTTTTCTTTGGCAGCAGAACTGTGATGAGGCAACATTCATCCAAAACTGAAATCCCTCTCCTTTTATTATCCAAAATCGAACTACAGCAATCTAGAGAGTAGGGCAGTCAAAGAAAAGGTGGAGAGCAGTCTCCTCAGCGCTACATTTGCATAGCACGCAGTTGTAGCTTGGTAGATAGAACTATTTCCTTGGTAGCAGCTCTCTTGTGTTAACACGATCATGAAGATCTGCGGATTTACAAAGTTTTTGAAAAATCTCATGACTTGGAGGCAGGGGCGGATCCAGTGGGGTGCCATGGGTGCCATGGCACCCCCAAGAAATGCAGATTTTGTAATTTTGTACCAATTTAGCCTATTTTTATGTGTATTAAATGTGTTTAAAAATAGGTAAATGATATTTATGCTAGGATTACAGAGTTTGGCACCCCCAAACATTTACTTCTACATCCGCCACTGCTTGGAGGAGCAGATAGTGCTTTATAAGCCTTGAATGATGAGAAGTTTCTTGAGTTCCAGTTATATGACCAAATGTCTGGTTCTTCTGCGAATTTGGATTGATGTTGTATCATTCTGAAGCAGTTTGAACTGTTGATAAGCTTGAGATGAGAGAGGCAAGTGAAAATTATCGGTGATGTTTGCCTGTTGTGTAAAGTCTTTCACCAACAGACTGTCCTTGATGCAGAAAGAGTATAATTCATGGTATTTTTCTTTGCAGGAACTCAAGCTCCACTCATAAGTCATAACACCAAAACATTACAGTATTATTACTTTTTATTTGGCATCTTGCCATCTGCTTGTATTCAGGGATCAATTTGACAATGCTTTTCTACCATAAGGAACCCACAGGTCTGCCATCACTAGTTCGGTTAGCATAATATTTCTTATGAACAAATTTAACCCAAGGAATGTCTTGGCAGTTAAAAAACTTGTGCAGATGTTTAAGCAGCAAAGCCTTATTCTGTATGAATAAATCCAATACTCCAAGACTACCTTGATTTTTCGTTTTGCAAACTTTGTCCCATGCAATAAAAGTTGTACCTCTATCTTCCATGCCATATTTCCTTCAGTCTCTCAAATATTTATTAATCTGTAAACTGGCAGAAATAGTGTGCACATGAAAACGTTGGATAGGCTTGTGAAAACTGATTTGATGAGAGTAAACTTTTCTCCATATGAAAGCAGAGTTCAACAACCAGTTAATCTTGAGGTAATTCTTGTCAAAAGTGGCATAAATTCAGAAATTTTTGGCTTGTATACAGTGACTGGTAGTCCAAGATAAGTTAATGGCATGGTCCAAGTAGAGCATCCCATTGTGTCTGTCATCATTTGAATTATGCCTTCATTAATTTTGACTGGCACCAAAAAAGATTTGGAGTAATTCACTTTCAGACCAGCTTGAATAAGTCTAGTTTAAATTAATTACGTTTACGGATTCTATTCATTAGATAAAAGGCTCGAAAGAGCCTAGCTTTAGGTTTATAAAATCATGAACTGGCTAGAATACGGTGTTACTTATTACAAAAAAGCTTGAATATGTCTAAAAGCAACTACATAAAAACATGTTGCATGCTGGGGTGAGGAAAAGATTGGACTTTTATCGATCACGCTTTTTTTGGCAAAGTGACCAGCAGAAGAAAACGTAACGTTTAACAAAATGGAATATTATATGCCACCCAAAAAATCGAGGAGGGCCTGACATTGACATTGATTAATGAGGATGGCGTGAGGCAGGAGCTACAAAACAAATATTTAGGCAAAAGACCCTAACTCAAGCACAACTGAAACCTACTGATTCTCCTTTTTGGAACGGGCTCACGGGGTTAAAGTTGACTTTTAAAAGAGAGGTTCGTTTGTATTTGGCAATGGGCATAGCATTCATTTTTGGGAGGACCTGTGATTGGGGATGACCCCTATGTCCTTTCAATACCCATCCTTGTATAATTTGGTACGACATCAAACACTATCGTTACGGATGTTTGTTAAGTAATGCACAACCTAGTAATATATAATTTAGACGTAGTTTAACAGGGGATAGATGGGAAGCGTGGCTTCATTTGGTTGAGAGAGTACTGCAAATGAGCCGGACGTTTATAAGTGGAACTTAACTGCTTCCAGTGTGTTCTCCGTTCATTCTATGTACAAGAATTTTATGAATGGACATGCAAGATATCTACGAAATATATTTGGAAGTTAAAAGTACCTCTAAAATACAGATCTTTAGGTTATTCTTAAGTAGGAAAGTGTTGCTTACAAAATATAATCTTGCAAAAAGGCGTTGGACAAGTTGTGAAAAATGTGTTATTTGTGATTCACCGGAACCCATTGATCATCTTTCAATTCACTGTCATTTGGTGAAATCTCTGTGGAGAGTTGTTCATTTTACATTTAATATACATCCTCCGGCTAACATTACTAATATGTTTCGTAATTGACTAAATGGGATTGATAAGAAAGTAAAGGCTTGAATTCAGGTATGAGTCTGTGCTTTGGTTTGGCCAATACGGAATTACCGAAACGATCAGAATACATGATGGATAGAGGCGTTTTGTATTTCGTATTCCGGTGGCTGATTCGTTTTGAGACTTTTGTGTGCTAAATGAGTTCTAAACTGCTATTCTGAAAACCTTGAAATAAAAAGAGGCATCGTTTCGATGTAGAGCCTGGGGCTATACTCCCATTTCAAAAAATAGCAACAACTAAGAAATCGCTAATCAAACTAGAAAGGTTGGCAGCCTCAAGCAAACTCGGGCTACGACGAGAAGTTCTTGAGAAACCCTTTTAAGGGTAGGTTTGGCCATACTGTCAGGAGTGAACCTGCACCCCTAAACTACTCACCAATCGTCTACCTTCGAGGAAGAGAGGGGGATGGGCCGGAAGACCCTCAACCTTGACAACCCGGAGCAGCGGAGTTGAGGGAGAGCGCAAATGGGAGAACGGGCATCGTCGTTTTCACATGTTATGTTCGTGCAAGGATAAATCGATCATCGTGTCTTGTTGGGTGAACGTGTCATAGCCAGCGTTCCCTATTTGACACTCATAACTTTGTATTTTTTTTTGTTTTTTCATGTTCCTTTTTTCTTTTCAGTTTTGATTTTTACCTTTATCTTTTTCATTTTTTAATTTTTATTATCTTTCTTCTACCCTAAAATAATATGTTTTTTTTTGGTAACACGTGAACGTTTTTAAATCCTATGAACATTTATTTTGAACTATATGAAAATTCTTAATCTAGTGTACAACCCTTTTTGAACTATGTGAAAAGCTGTTAAACCTGGTGACCAATTATTTTGAACTGCATGAACTTTTTTCTTTTCACTTGATTTTTTTAACAATACGAACATTTTTAAACCTTGTGAACGATTGTTTTGAACCGCGTGAATAATTCTTCTTTTTACATGAACATTTTTTAAAAAAATATGTAAACATTTATTGAAACCAAATAAGCATTTGTTAAGTCTATAAATGTTAGAGAGCAGAGGACCAAAAATAAAATGTAAAAGTGGAAAAAGAAGAAAAAACATGAAAAAATAAAAGAGAAAATAAAAGTGTAAAGAAAAAAGGAAAAAGATAACGAGTAACTTATTGGGCCGGCCGAGTTGGAGGGCTATGTTTTTTATAAGAGAAAGTTTGAGGACTAAGTGGGTATTGCGTTCCTGTCATGGCCGATCCTTAATAGCCATGAATTTTATTGTTGGACTTGGGCCGTTTAGTACTTGGGTATAGGCCTGCAGCCCCCCAATGTTTGGTTCTGAGCATATACCAATAGGTTCAGAAATTTCGCAAGCTAGTACTCCCTCCGTATCAAATATAAAACTTTATGCCTACTTTCTACACACATGTATCTATACATGTTTTAGTGCAAAGTTTATGTGAATTTTGCACTAAAACATGTCTAGATACATGTGTGTAGAAAATAGGTAGAAAGTTTTATATTTTGATACGGAGTGAGTATTTCATTTTGGATTTTTGCTCACCAAATGAACAAAAACTAAATGGCAGAGCGCAGGGGAATTGGTTAGAGCTTGAGCTTGGTTGTGTTGAGTGTGAAATGAGGACCATAGACGGCCGTATTGCTAGTGGTTATCGTCAACTTTCTGAACGTTTTAGAGAACGGTGTTGGATGTTAGTTGTGCGGGATCGCTTCATGCTTTTCCTTGTGTTCTGCTTTCCTGCAATCAAATAATTCATGGATGAGCTCGTCTATAGACTTGAGGTGAGATGATCCACCTTATGACGTATTTATTTAATTACGTTTTTATTGTAAGTTTAAGTTTTGGCACCATACTTTCTTCAGTAGAATCCATCACACAACTAAAGGAGCATGGAGAAAAGCTTATAAATTCATGCCATAACCAAATTACAAAACAAGCTTATAAATTCCACAGAAGTGAGTTAGCAATTACCGGGTTGAGCAAGGTAAGAAGGGCGGAAATTTAAATTTCCACTCACGCTGGTTTCTAAGCCAAGGCAACTGGTTAATAAATTTTGTGGCACGACTTCAGAATTGCTCAGAAGAGAGAAATTCAGAAACGGAGTTCAGCATATGATCGCCTGAATGCCTGATACCCTTTAGGAACTGTATGTCACATGTAAACGGACAGAGGGCGTATGTCCAATCATAAGACCGGTATAATACAAAGGTTTCGATCGGGACAAACTAGTGTGCAGCACCAACTACAAAGAATAGAGATCCACCTTCATGTTCACAAGGTCGTATTGTTAACAGTGGCGGAACTAGGGGTACCAGCAGGGGCCTTGGCCCCCACTATGCCGTTGCACAACATGAAGAAATATGTACTTAATCCTAGTTTAGATATAATTTTTGCACAAAATTAGCTTTGTTGGCCCCCCTTAACTAAAATTTGCCATGTTTGGCCCCCTTCAACCTTGAATCCTGCTTCCACCCCTGATTGTTAATCTTCTGTACTTGCATATAACATCTCTTCAGTTGGATAAACAGCTCCGTGGATACAGAAGTATGATCTCATTGTAAAGATCGTTTATTTACTAAAATTTGCCAAATAATTAGAGCGGAACCCCAATAGCACAGTAATTACGTATGCACTTCAGCAAAGCAGCGAGAGACAAGGTTATCACTTTCACTCAATGAAACACTCTTAACTAAGTATATACTGTTGCGCCTTGCCATTGAAGTGAGCTCAGTGGTGTCCATTCCCGAAGCCACCACCGGAGCCGTAGCCATATCCAGAACCGGACCCGGATCCATAGCCAGAGCCTCCACCTTGGCCGCCGCCGCCACCACCTCTACCGCCGCTTCCATACCCTCCACCATAAGCACCACCCTGGCCATATCCGCTGCCAGACCCGGAACCATAGCCCGAGCCACCGCCAGAGCCACCACCTTGGCCGCCGCCACCGCCACCACCGTATCCGCCACCACCACCACCGCTAGCACCACCGCCATAGCCAGACCCCTCACCGGACCCATGTCCATAGCCACCACCACCACCGCCTGCTCCATCGCCACTTTGGCCGCTGCGCCTCCTCCGCCATTGCCGCCACCGAACCCACCAGCGCCGCCTCCATAGCCAGATCCCTCACCCGAACCGTACCCAGAGCCTGCACCGCCGCCCTCACCACCACCACCTCCACCGCCACCACCATGCCCGTATCCACCACCGCTAATACCTCCGCTTCCACCTCCCTCGCCATAACCAAAACCAGACCCTGATCCACCATAGCCGCTGCCACCGCCGCCACCTCCACCACCGCCTCCTCCGCCTGGACCGTAACCGAGGAGGACTCGAGCGCTTGTGGCCGTGACTATGCTAAGGAGGACAAGAATGGCAAGGCCCAAATGCTTGGCGGTAGCCATCTTGGAGAAGCCTGTCAGCTGCTAGCTCGGTCTAACTATGAATTGGGGTTTGTTTTTGTTGTGTGTTGTGTCTTGTTGAGTGAGTGAGGCGTCCGGAGGTGCGGTATTTATAGGGCGCCATCCTGCATGGCTCCGTACCCGGTATCTCGTTCAAATCAAAGAGAAGGCTCTAGCCTCTACCACAGTGCGACACGTAGAGTTTTGAATTGGACGCATAGGATGCGTGTGAAACCAGGACCAGGTGAGAACGCTGTATTGTCTAAAATAAAAAGGTGAGAGCGCTGTAGTGCTAACTAGTGGCTGCATGTTGCCTTCTTTAGACACTGAGAGAAAGAGAGCGGTGTGTGATGTTACTGATTTTGTTCTCCGTTAGCCTTTTGTTCTCTCTTCTCCCCTACTTCGTAGAATTATAGATTTGTTATTGCGTTATGTTCATGCTTCAAACTTAACGGGTCATTTGCGAGAGTGACTTCGATCAGCCGTGTTTAACTAATTGCGTTACTACACCATTGAATCGGTTAGCACCCGAGTTAACGACGATCGGCCTGTATAATTAGCATCCTTGAGATCTGGTGGGGATGGTTGTATTTCATCGGATTTTGGCCCATTTAGTCTAACAAATCCAAAATTTAATTCAGTTTGGTTGCATGCTATGCAAAGAAAATAGGGGTGGAACCAAATTTAGTACCACGTTGATAGTGGGAAGACAGTTGGACATGTTTATATGGGGAGCTCTTCGATCTACATCCACTAACTGAGTTAACTGAGTGAGAATATAAGCAAATCGATTCCTCCTCCCTGGCCGCGTCGCACACAAATCGCATTTGGTGAATCGAGTTCAAGTTAGAACTCGTTTTGGTGGAAGATTAATTTTTTCTTGGTGCACCAATAATTTTGTACGTGTCCGGAACATTTCTGCTTTTTCTATCCTATTGCGCCTGCATCATCGGTTGTTTTAGGCTACAAATTAAGAACAGAACAGACAGTTTCAGAACACACCGCTTACTCCATGTCTCACAAGTGTCAGTTCCTTTTGTGGTGCTGCTCTCAGCCTTCTCCATCCCGGCAACCACGTGCATGGCCATCCGGAAGAGTAGGCTTTCGAAACCCTGTCCTTTGAAATTTTGCACCTAGAGAAGGCCGATAACATTTCTAGGGAGCGTCTAGGAGCGATTGATCGCTTCGGTTCGACTACATTTGCGTCGACGGTTCGTCTACGTCCTCTTCACCGTCATGGCCAACGATAACAACACTGAGGTGGTGATATTACCGGTCAACACGTATGTGCTACTTTTTCCTCTGTTTGTACTAGTATTTGATCCATATGCCGATCATCTAGATATGTCTAGTCTGTTGTATGTGGTTATATTTACTAATTCATCTGTGATGTTGATTTAGTGCCATGGGCGGCAATTAGATTGTGACGACGGAAAGAAGCCGGGCGTAAGAAGCACGAACCGGCCAAAATGCATGCTATAGTAGCCGGCGCGTGTCTGCGGTTCACAGCTTTCCCGCTTTATTTGACGCACGCACCAAACAAGCGCATCTCTACTCCTGCATATCAGCTCGAAAATTTCAAGAAAGGAATGGACCGCGTTCGCCAATGACCAAACGGTGCCGAACTCACTCGCACGCACAACACACATCCCATGCAATGGCAATGCAAAGTGCGTTCCAGCCAGTGGGCGTGAACTGTTTGGCGCTCGCTATACCTTGAAACAGAAGCGAGTGAGCGGGCTGGGCTCGTGGCTGTGATTCGTTCATTCGATGGAGTGCGGTCGGCGTGGTGTGGTGGTGGCACGTCAGGCTACCGGTCGGCGTGGTGCAGCTGCATGTTCAGGCACAGTACAGATAAATGGCACGATTGTCCTGTCGTGGTATGTGCGAATATTGTTGATTGATAGAGGGTTTCAAAACGAAAATAGGTTGTAATAGGTTGGGCGTATTTATAATTGGGACTTGGTTCCCTTATAACCAGTGGTTAGGTGAACCTAACCTAAAAAAGAGCCCAATGGGCCTAATGGTTTACTAGAAAATCAGTTAGGTTCTTTAGGTTCGATCAGGTTTGGACCAAGGGTTATCCGTCATCGTCCGCCTCAAAGGACTGAGGTCCAAGCGCCGCTACACGGATCATGTGCGGCCCGGGTGCGCGCACCAACTTTCCTCTCGCCGTCCTGGCAGTCGTGGCCTCCCGTTCTGCTTCACCACGCGCGAAGCTCCAACGGTTCAACATGGCGTCCATGCAGGCGAGGTCTACGACGACGGGACGGAGCACCATGCCGACGGCGGCGCGCTCCGAATGCTGAGCGGAGGAAGACGACCACGGCGACGGCGGCAGAAAGTCTCCGGCCCCGGTTCCTTCGACTTGAAGGACCTATGGTTCAAGGAGGAGCTAAATGACACGTTCGTTTTTCTCGGTGAGGTCTACGACGACGGGACAGAGCACCATGCCGACCGCGGCGCGCTCCGAATGTCGACGACCTTGGTCTCCGACTCTCCGTTGCCGCGACGACCTGAGCCACAGACACGGACGCGAAGCCGGTCACCTTCTCCACGGCGGACGCGCCGCCAGTACTGGTGTACTCAGGTCATCGCCGGCGTGTGCTAGAGGCGGGGCGCGCAGGCTCCAGAGCAGGAGCTTGCCGGCACGTGCTAGCGGCGGGGCGCGCTGCGCTGGCGCGGGCTCCAGCACGGGAGCTCGCCGGCGTGGCGGTCGCGGGTTCTGCCTCTCCCTGCACTCCTGCAGGCCTAGCTCGGACCTCCAACAGCGGCGGCCATGGCTCCCAGCCACGGGAAGTGTTTTGGCCAAGATTGGTCAACGGGAAAGAAAATAAGAAAGAATAGCAACAACAACAAAAAAATGTAACGGGAAAGAAAATAAGAAAGAATAGCAACAACAACAAAAAATGTCTGTAACCTGCCGTTACCAGAGGCATGCCCATTTTTTTGCCTACAGTTGGCAAGTTAAGCTTTGTTAGTATTTGTCAATGTTGCAAAGTGGTTCGAACCTTAATAACCAATGGTTAACCATTTTTAACAATATTAACCTAATGGTTAACCCATTTTACACATTAATATCAAATGGTTAAATAGGTTAGAATCCAAAACATAAACGGTTAACCAAATCTCATCTTGAGGCGTATTTGTTGACGATGATCAGGTGGTTGTTTGATTGTGGTTGTGGCCTGTGGGTCTATTGTGTCGGTTTTCGTCCGGTTTTTCGTTAATTAACTGACACCTCTCTTCTTCTTAATTATTAGACTGGGGCAAAACTTTTACTCCGTTTCAAAAAAAGAAGAGAAAATGAAAAATTGGTGGATAGATCGGACCGGCTCGCTATGCCCGGCAAGAAGTTGCCTAGCCACTATCTATTTTTAACAAGTGACTGTTTTTGGGTTACAGGGTTTCCAATGTTAACTTATCGAAAGTGAATATTACTTTTAAGAAGTAAAACATTTGAAAATGGAAAATAATTGCACGCATGTCAGTCGGTTGTGTCAATGAGGACCATATAGGAGTGCCTGAGGCAGTTTCAAAAAAAAGGAGTGCCTGAGGCATCCGGATGCACTACTGACGCTCAAATCCATGAATAGGATGCCCATGCATGCGAACGGGTCCCGCCATGGCACCAATTTGTTGGCTTTTGGACCTGAATAAGTATAGGGCGTGTTTGGTAGCCCACAGAGAGGCCAACCAGGACATGTGATGTAAATTTCGGCCATTTGATTCTCTGGCCTGAATCGCGTTGCTGCACCGCACGAATCTTAAATCAGCCTCGGGCCAGGCCCGCTAGAAACGGCCGAATCGGCCGTTTCCGCTGAGCGACCCTCGGGTGCCATGTTCCTCGTGCAGGGAAGGGGAACGCGGAGCCGAGTTCGGCCAACCTCAGAGATGACGCGAGCTCACGCGCGCAGGCGAAAAAGTGGCGGGACAAATTTCGGTCACCGTCCTCCAATTCCGCTCGCCTATTTCACCCCGTCCGTCTCCCCGCCAGAACTCCCGCCACCATTCCCCCCTCCCCCCCCCTCGAGCTCTCCCCTTGGCAGGTTTTGCACAGAGGAGCGGCGGCTACTCCTCCGGCGGTCGGAGCTTGTCCATTTCCCCCCACCGTATTCGTCCTCGACTCCGAGATGTCCTCCTCCAGCTCTTCCTCCTCTGTTGCTTCCCCGGCCGTATGCAGCTTAAGTGTAAGTCTCATCCTCCGTTGGTACCCTAGACCTGCTAGTGTCTGGTAGTATCTGGTAGTATGCGGTAGTATCTAGTAGATCTGAGTAGTATGTGGTAGCTCTTGTAGTCCATGTTAGCTCCTGATGCAGTGGATCTTCGATCTTGTTCTTCATGCTTAGCTCTTGATGCGCTATTTCTTCGATGTTGTTGTCCATACTTAGCTACTGATGCGGTAGTTCTTCGATCATGTTGTCCATACTTAGCTACTGATGCGGTAGTTCTTCAATCTTGTAGGACCCTGATCTTTCATCTACGTATGTGTTGCCTTTGCCCGCGAAGCCGATTCGATACGTTCCGGCACCTGATGTGTCTGCCACAAAGCATAGGGGAAAGCCGACTGAGTTCATCGCACTGCAAAGGGCTAAGAACAACGGGGCACCAATGCAGTGGTCAGGTGCTTTGTCCACCTTCGTGCTCACTAGGATGGCCGAGCTCGTCAAGGATGGGCTGGATATTGACAGCGTCATGAAAGACAAGAGTTTGGACAAGGTTTGCAAAGATGTTCTCATTTTCTGCGGCGCCATGGTGAGCAACACCCAGTTGTACAATCATCTCAGGGAGTGGAGGTACAGGTGGACATATCTCCGCACTTTGGCACAAACTGAAGAAGTGGAATGGCGTGAGGAGACCACCACTTTCTACATGGACGATGCTGGAGGAGATATGCCCTAGAGGCAATTAATAAAGATATTTTATTTGTCATATCTCGATTGTTCATAATATGTTTTATACCATGCTAACTGTATTGAGCGGAAACATTAATACACATGTGGTACGTAAACAATCAGGTCCCTAGTAGCCTCTTTACTAGTCCATTGAGATCAACAGATGATCAAGGTTTCCTGATCAAACGGACGATGCTGATCAAACGTTCCGGCACCTGATCAAACGGAGAGCATGCAAGATCATAAATAACATATAAAATAGATTGATAATCAACTTGACATAGTATTCAATATTCGTCAGATCCCAGCAAACACAACATGTAGCATTACAATAATATGATCTTGATCATGATAGGCAGCTCACAAGATCTAAATATGATAGCATAAGGAGGAGAGACAACCATCTAGCTACTGTTATGTACCCGTAGTCCAAGGATGAACTACTCACGCATCACTCCGGAGGCAGGCATGGCAATGTAGAGCCCTCCGGTGATGATTCCCCTCGCCGACAGGGTGCCGGGAAGAGCTTCTGAACCCTCCCGAGCTAGGGTTGACGACGGCGGCGTCTCTGAAACTTTTCATGGATAATGGCTCGGGTATTTAGGGTTTTCGCGTCGGGGGGATTATATAGGCGAAAGGGCGGCGGCTGGAGGTACCCGAGGGGGCCACACCACCCCACGGCGCGGCAGGTGGTTGGCCCGCGCCGCCCCATGGTGTGGCTGCCTCCTAGGTCGTCTCTGTCTCTCCTTTGGACTCCGTGTACGTGTTAGAAAAATAGGAGGTCCTGTCCAAGTTTCGTCCAATTCCGAGAATATTTCCAGAACAGCTTTTCTGGAATACAAAAACAGTAGAAAACAGGAACTGGCACTGTGCCATCTTGTTAATAGGTTAGTCCCAGAAAATGCATAAAAATGCTATGAAGTGTATATAAAACATGTAGCAATTGGTATAATATAAACATGGAACATCAGAAATTATAGATACGTTTGAGACGTATCACACGCCAATTGAGAACAATGACCAGATGAAGATTCCTGATGTAGTGGACGAGTGCAAAATCCTCTCGTGGTCAACGCGCTCCACCTTGCTCTTAGCAACCTCATGGATAATGAAGAGGAGTGTGTCGCCTATCTTGCGGGGAATAACACATAGAGGAAGACATGGTTCAACTCCTACTATCGCGCCCTCTTCCAGGCAATGGAGTGATGATGATGTTGCTGCTGATGTGCTTGAAGTAATGCCATCTATGATGTCCCCTAGTATGTAGAACTTCCTAAAACTAATGCCGGATTTGCATATTTTGCGAGGCGGTATACTAAACCCCACATGATGAACTTGTGGTGCGAGGCGGTATATAGTAACCCCTCCTCGGATGATGATGAACTTGTGGTGCATCACCAGCAGTTTTTGTGCTGATTTTGTGATGCACCATCTATTTTGCTAACTAGTAAGGGCATGTTTAGTTCAAGCTTATGAACATTGTTCGTAACTTTGGTATGTTCACCACTCACGGAACAAGGTAACTATATCAGGGCACTTGCATGTAACCAAACACCTTGAAATTTGCTCTGCGAAACACAAACATAAACCAAACAATGTGTACTGGAAAATTTGCACCCAACCGAACGGGTCTGGCTAGAACATTGTTGGCAACCAAACGGACAGCACAACATGGGTGAGGTCACATTTCTGAAGGGCCAGCCCCAACTGAGCCACGGAGACGGGAGGCCCAAAATTGATGCGGGTAACCAAACAGGCCCATAGTGATAGGTAATTTATAACAGAATTTGCTCGATGGCTCACGCGATTTTGTGTCATGAATGGGCTGCACAACTAAGTTGTACAATTACCACATGTATTTGGGTATACCCGAAATACCACACATCAAATTGTTACAACAACAACACATACATTTTTTCCTCTAAGATTTGGATCTAAGCTGAGTTCAGTATATAAGTTGCCCATAGGAGTCCTATTTTTTTCTTGCACCAGGCCCCTGACATCTCATGGCCGGGCGGGCCTGCCTCAGTGGGGAGTAGGGGTTTGCTGGATGATCTGGAAAATAAGGTGACGTGTGTTTCATCATAAAGTTCCAGATGATCCCGCAAGCGTTGTATATAGGCATTCCGACGTGATTAATTCTTGACAATATTGTAGAAAAGCCAAGAGGACGAAAAAGTTCTAAACATTTTTTTTGAGAAGAAATAAACGTGTTCATACAAGATCAAAGAAACAACAACGGAACACCAACACGCCTACTCTCTCCAACTCGAACAGGAAGCAAACAGAGAGACAGCAAACCAGGAGCAACAAGTATCCAACCACGACAGCTCCGAGCCAGCACCATGAGTTGGAGGACCTCAAGAGACACCCGCCGCACGAAGCCGACGGGATGAGAACCGTTGAACGACGTCGGCCGGGGACACACCCCGCACTCCTCGGAACTGAGCTTCGCCGCCCTCAGACAACACCGTCGACGGAGAACGACCCCAACTCCCACCATCTTCCGCAAACCAAGGTCCCAATCTGCAGCACCCTGAAAACCTCTTCACGAAGGCTTCCACACCAGCCGAAGAGGGAGGAAGACCCCTAGCACGCCAGCAGCAGCACACCACCGCCGCCAGCAGACCTCCTACAAATCCACCCAGCTTTTGAACGGCACCGGAGAAGACGCCGAGGAGATGCGGACGAAGCCGGAGGATACAAAATCCCAACAGATCAGCCAACACCGCCGCCATGCCGGCAGACCACGGGAACCCTAAATCCCTTACCCCAAAGGAGCAGGGGAAGACAAATCCCACGACCTCCACGCCACCGTCGCAAGGAGCGCCGGCATGGTGGAGCAGAAATCGGGGAAGATTTATTCCCTGCGCCGCCGCCGCAACTACCAGAGCAACGACGCCAGAACACAACCGCTCAATAGATCGACAGATCCGTGAGCACCAGCCACCAGCAGCCCTTCGGCTCCGCCACAAGAGACGATGCCGAGGTGGAAGAAGAGCTCTGGCACCATTATTCCACAGCCATAGCACCAGCCCCACCCATCCAACGCCGCCGGGAGACACAACTCCACTATCTACACACCTCCGGCGCAGATCCTGGGCCGCTCCACTCCCCCACCACCGAAACGGCGGCCGGAGAGGGAGGAGGCCGCCGATCTGGCCGTCGGCGGAGGGAAGAACGAGGGCGCTTTCTTTTTCTCCTCTCCAGGACACTGTAGCAGGGAGGGGAAAAAGATCTGGCTCCACTTCCGTCAGTAATAATAAAAAAATTCAAATCTGCGAGGCTGATGAAATGAAGCTGCATGTGGATTTGTGTATATTTCATGTAGTTGCATCCCCTAGTACTTTGTAATAATTGTTCGCTCGGTCTGGTGATGTTGTGCTACTATGAGTCTGTGGTGTGATGCCCAAGTTGCTTACTTCGAGCAGCTGGATGTGGGTGTTGTTTGTTTTTCCTTCTCGCTTTTCTGTTTAGGTATTTCTTTTGTGTTTGTCTTTGTAAAAAATCTGGATCTGGTTTTTATTTAATAGAAACCGATAAGGTGAATCTCGTTTAGTAAAATTATAATGACAACAGAACATTGTTCAGCTCGAGTTCCTTTGGTCAGTAGAGTACTTGGGTTCTGCGCATTCGAAAAGGGAGAAGAAACCATTGGAGAGAGGCGGATGTGAAATTTTGTTTATGTTTACTCCGATAGAGAGATTGGGACAGCCAGCGTTGCTAAGCGGCGATCTGGCTGTAGAACACACGTAAGAGCATCTCTAACAGAGCCTGCAAAACGTGAACACGCAAAACTGTTTTGCGGGTCGCGGAACACGCGTTTTTTTGCTCGAAACACGGCGCGGCGGAGCAGAAACCTTAAACCGAAACTGTAAAATGGAATATTCTCTGAATATTCTTTGTGGTGTTCTTCTTCCTCATGCGTTTCCTCAATCCCTCCACATACTAAAATACACCGATCCATAAAAGTACACAGGAGTTGAGCTAGCTAGCTACCAGGCAACGATCAATCCATCTATTATACTCGTACTAGTAGCTAGCTGATCAATCGGAGGCCAACAGGAGCTGAGCTAGCTGCAGCGGCGCACGAACCAGCGGCAGATCAATCTCGATCCAGAGCGAAGCCTGACGCTGGGCCAGGAGCGGCGGACGAAGCCCAGCCGGAGCGTGGACGGAGCCCCCGCGGCATCGCCGCAGCGCGGACGAAGCCCCTCGGCGTCGAGCCGCCGCCGCCGCTCCTGGCGGCCGCCGCTGCAGCGCGGACGAGCCCCCTCGGGCCGGCGTAGAGGCCCCTAGGGCCGGCGACCAGCTCCTGCCCAGCGTTTCCGGCGGTTCCAGTGGCGATTCTGGCGAGTACGGTGGAAGTTTGCCGGATTCCGGCGAGTTCCACGGCGGAAGGTCACCGGCGCCTGCTGAAATGTCCCTCCCGCCAACGGCTTTCACGATATGTAGGCCCCTTCGGTTCGGCCAGGAAAACATCGTATTTACGGTTCCGCAGGTCGAATTCACGGGCCCCCTCAAAAACTTTTACGGGTCGAGGAGTTTTGAGAGTTCTTTTCTTTGCGTTTTTGCGGTTTCGAATCGTATCTGATGGTTATTTTGTGGGTTTACGCGTTTTGCGGGCTCTGCTAGAGATGCTCTATGTCGTGTCTCGTTGCACAGACACCGGGAGTATAGGATACCCCCTTTTAGGTTCGGCACGGGGCGCGAAGGAGGCTGAGAATCGTCTTCTTGGGCGGAGTCTAGATCAAGCTCTCCTCTCCACGATCAAAGCATGCAACCAAAGGGACACAAGGAGCTACCCAGGTTCAGGCCACCCGGAGGCTAAAAGCCCTACTCCTGCATGTCTGGATTGATGAGTTCTTCATAGTGTGGCTTTCAATGGAACCTCCCGGGCGGGGTACCCGGAAGGGCTTTGGCCCGAGGTAGAAGAAGGACAGATCCTGACCCGGAGGAGATCACCTTCCTCTCTACCTTCGCAGCCCTAGACTACTCTTGCTCTGGTTCTAGCTTGTCTTCGTCCTTGGTTCGACCTCCCCTCCTCCGTGCCTTGGTCCTCCTTTTATAGGCTAAGGGGTTGCCACAGGGTCACGTGAGGGGCGTGAGGGTCCTTCGGGGTGAAGGACCCTCCTCATCTAGTTTAGGGGGAGACGTGGCCTCTCCTCAGCCTAGCGTCTCCCTGGGTTAGGTGGGAGCGTCCGCCTTGGGGTGGACAGGAGCTGACACCACCACGGGGCGTGCTTCCCGCCCGCGCTGCCTTCGCCTTGCTTCCCAAGTCTTCCGTGGTGAGGTGGAGTGCTTATCCACAGGTACGTAGGAGGTACCCGGGAGGGAGCCTGGCCTCCTGCCGGGAACTCGGGCTCTCGGGTCCTTCCTGGCCTTCTTGCTTGATTCGGGGACCCGGAAGGTCCCCAGGACCGGAGCCCTTAGTCGATGCAGGCCTTGCGTGTCTTGACGGTGAACCCGCCAGCTTGACTTGAGTCTTGGTCTTGTCCATCTTCAACTTGGGCCCACATGGGGTGGACCCACTTTGGCAGTACTAGGGGAACCCATGTTCCACTGTTGCGACAGTAGCCCCCGGGCATGGTCCCGGTGGCTCTTACTTCTGCTGCCGGGGCCATGGCCTAAAGATAGGTCAAAGTGGGTCCCGGGTACCTGGTCTTCTCAGCTTCGCTTCATGATGGCCTTGAAGGTCTTGGAGTTACTCCGCTCGGGGGAATAACTGCGGGGCCCCCTCGATTCCCACTAACGGAGAACCGAGGAGACGCTTGGCAGAGGCACTGCCGCGGCTATAAAAGCGAGGCGCACCCTGCCTTTCGGTCATCTTCTTCCTTGGTCCAACTCCAGGCCTCCCCACAAGCTGCCAGCGCCAATGGCGAGAGCGAAGAGAGGAGTTGGACGCCCTCGTACTTCTTCAGCTGCTGCGGAGAGTGGCCCCTCCACTCGTGGTCGAGCTGTTCCGCGAGGTCGTGGGATTCGCGGTCGCGGCGGCCGTGGAGGCCGCGGCACCGCTGCCCCTCTTCCTAGGAGCATGGTTCATACCAGCTTCGCGCCATTCGAGTTCGCCGTGGATCTGAACCGCAGGCCTCGCAGCCGGCTTCTCTTGCCGGATTCCTTCGCGATGGCGACGGAGGACATCGGACCCTCCGGCTTCTGGCTGCAGGTGGAAGGCTGCCCCAATGGCCCCTCCTGGGCCATGGCGGAGCGCACCACTGACGGCGCCCTGCTTCTGGGTCCGGGGTGGAAGTCGTTCTCCCGTGCCCGCCGCCTGTCCAGGGGGCAGTGCTTGGTGTTCCGGTACGACGGAGATGCTACGCTCTCCGTGAAGATCTTCGGTGTCGATGGCGGACGCGTGGAGTGCTGCATGGAGAGCAGCAGCGGCAGCTCGAGCTCCTACGACGAGGATGAAGATGAGGAAAACTCATCTGACATCAAGGTCGAGGGGAGCTCGTCTTCCTGAAGGCGAGGAGCTTCGGACGGGCGCCATGGAGATCTCGTTGACCTCCTCCTGGCGGCCTTGACGTCGTATTTCTGGAAGTAGCGTCTTCCATTGTACGGCGGTGCTCCTTGTTCGGCGGGAGCCAACCTTTTTGTTGTAAAAAAGATCGTCCCCTTGTAGTCCTTGTAAATGAAGAAGATCTTGTTTTCCTCCTTGTCTTCGTGTCGCGTCCGTGTGAATGAGAACGAGTTTTTTGCAAAACGCGCTCCCATTACTGCAGCAGCGTAGCGTCAAGGGGTAGGTGGAGCGGGGAGGCCTATAAAAGACCATCCAGACTCCACCCCTTCGCCACATCTTCTCGCCTTGCTCCGCTCCTCTTCTTCCTTTGCCTCCCCTCGTCCCGCAGAACAATGTCCGGCGAAGCAGAGAGGGCCTTGTCCGATGTGTCGACGGCGGAGTCCGTCTTTCGAGGAGCGGCGGAGGCACCCAGCGAAGCTGGAGCCCGAGCCACTAGAAAGGACGAGGTTGATCCTCGCCCTCGAGTCTCCTTGGTTTTCCCTGCAGTGGGGAACATCGCCGGTTCTGCCGCCATGGAGGCATCGGTAGCGCTGGCGATCCGGAAGGACACCATCAAGATGGAGCTATGGAAGGAGGCCGCAGGCAATCAGAGATTGATCCGCCTCCTCTGCGATCTTGACGATGTCTTCAAGGTAAGGCCGCCTTGATTCTGGCAATACGACCCTTGGGAAGATCCTGTGCCTTGACTCGATTTCTTCCCTTCGTACAGGATGAGGAAGACATCATGGATAAGTTCGTGGACCACGTGCACCTCCTCTGCAGCCAGCATGTGCCGGGGTTTGCCCGGAAGTTCCCCGGCCCATGGGACCCCTGAAGATCCTGCGCGAATGCCCTCCTTCATCCCAGGCGTCCCCGGGAGTCCGGAGTGCACCCGGCAGGCAATAAAACAGAAAGACAGAGCTGCACAGCCAGGAGCCCTGAGCTGGCCTTAGTAGCATAGGCTAGATATGTATCCAGGAAAAGCTTCGACTGAATGTAATCCAGAATTGTAAACTCAGAATGTAAGTTCAGATGAATGCAATCCTAGGGCTCAACTCCCGGGGTCATTTCCCAAACCTCCTTTGCACTAACGCGCCGTCAAGTTTTCTGAGGAGATCTCTTAGGTGACAAGTGCTCTGACCGCCCGCACCAGTAGCAGCACCCCTAAGAGCACTATGCCTTCCGGGAGTCCACTCCACAGCCACGGGTACTAGGCCAGAAGGGAAATCTGACCGTTCGCCGGGGAGGACGCATTACCCCCGCAAAGGTTCTCATCAACTGTCAAGCATGCGCAGGTTGGTGGTATATTGACTCCGAGCGAGATATTATGCCTAGAATGCCAGATGCACATGCAAAGACTTAGCTGGTTTTTGCCGTGTCCTTGATCTACTCTGTCCTTCCCGGGTATCCAGCTCCTGAGCCGCTCTTCAGCATCCATCCTGTCCCGGGAGAGGCGCTACACACAACACACTTTCAGTAGGAAAAGAATGGACCCTCCCTTACATGTCGTGAAAGTGTTTCATCCGGAGCAACCCGCAAGCAAAGTTGAATGTGCATTTCTGTGTTTAGGTTCTTTAAAACACAGCACTGCCCGTTCCACTTCTTACCGCGGCAGTACGGCACGATCAGGTGGCAGCGCCTACTGATAGGCTGCTCGCGCTCGACCTGTCAGCCACCGGCACCATGTCAGCCCCCTGCTTGGGGGTTGTTACGGATAACACACTTCACGACAACAAGAGAGGCTCACGGAATTGAAAAACTTATCTTTTATTCCTTGGCGACGATTCTTACACCCTTATACAGAACACTAGCCCCTTGGGCGTGCTTAGTTGACTCGAACTATCTGCGATTCATGTTCGTATTCAGGGGTAGAATTTCCGGAGATTCTCGATGTTCCAGGCGTTGCCCTCCGGCCTGCCTTTCTCGTCCTCCAGATAAACAGCTCCGGGTCTCAGGGTATGCGTCACCCGATAAGGTCCTTCCCACTTGGAGGACAGCTTGTTCATGTTATCAAGCTTCTGCTTCTTGCGGAGAACCAGGTCTCCGGGTTCCAGTACCCGTGAACGGATATGGCGATCATGATAGCGGCGGAGCCCTTGCTGGTATCGAGCAGATCGTAAGGAAGCTCGGCACCGCACCTCTTCCAGGAAGTTGATGTCATCAATCCTCCTCTCAGCTTGTGCGTCTTCATCATAGGCAAGTACCCGGGGGGATCCATGCCTGAGCTCTGTTGGCAAGACGGCTTCTGCTCCATAGACAAGGAAGAATGGTGTTTCTTGAGTGGCTCTGCTTGGTGTGGTTCTGAGGGACCACAAGACACTTGGTAGATGCTCAATCCAGTTCTTGCCCTTGTCTTCTAACTTGTCAAAGGCTTGGTCTTCAAACCCTTTAGGACCTCTGCATTGGCTCGCTCCACTTGCCCATTGCACCTTGGGTAGGATACCGAGGCAAAGCACACCTTGATTCCCAGCTCTTCACAGAAGTTGAGGAAGGATCGGCTTGTGAACTGAGAGCCATTGTCCGTTATGATTCTGTTGGGTACTCCGAAGCGGTACACGATCCCTTCAATGAACTTGATGGCTGCTTGAGCTGTCTGTCTTGGTACTGGCATCACTTCCACCCACTTTGTGAACTTGTCGATGGCCACGAAAAGGTATTCATGGCCCCCGACAGACTTCGGTATCTTTCCCACGATGTCCAGCCCCCAGACCGCGAATGGCCAGGAGATTGGAATTGGCTGCAGAGCTTGCGCCGGCTGATGTATGTTCTTCGCATAGTATTGGCAGGCTTCACAGGTCTTGACTAGCTGCTCCGCATCACTGAGGACTGTTGGCCAGTAGAACCCGTGACGAAAACTTTACCCGCCAGTGATCTTGATGCCACATGACTTGAACATGTGCCTTCGTGGATGTCCCGTAGCAGTACTTGGCCTTGTTCTTGAGGGATGCAGCGGAGCTTGACTCCGTTGTCCCGTCGCCGGTAGAGCTCGCCGTCGATCATGACGTAGAGCTTGGCTTGACGAGCCACCCGCTCGGCGTCGTGATCGTCCTCCGGGAGGGCGTGCTCCATGATGTACTTGACGATGTCCCGGGCCCAGGGTGGGTGGGCTCCTTCCACCGGTAGCACCATCCGACGGAAAGAAAGCATAGCTTCCTCCGCTGGAGGGGCTGCCGGGTCTTGAGCTTCTGGGCTGGCTACCCGTGTTGTCGAGGTAGAAGGGTCGCCAGCCCCCGGCGCAGATCTTGTCGCGAGCCTCTCGGGCGGGATCGAAGGTCGCCTGAGGACCTCGATGTAGATCCCGGGAGGCACTGGTTCTTGCTTGGACGCCACCTGCGATAGCTCATCCGCGGCCGTGTTTTCTCCCCGTGGGACGTACACAGCCCGGAAGTTGTCGAAGCGCCGCTGCAGCTTCCAGACCTCTTCAACGTATGGTGCCATCTGAGGGCACGCGTACTCCTTGTTCACTTGTTTGATGACTAGCTGAGAGTCACCCTTGACGACGATCTTGTTGATGCCGAGGCCGATGGCAGCACGAAGTCCTGCGAGCAGGCCCTCGTACTCCGCCGTGTTGTTGGAGATGTTCCCTTGGTAGTGCATCTGGACGACGTACTTCAGCCGGTCCCCGGTTGGTGAGGTTAGGACAACCCCAGCACCTCCTTTCCCCTTGGTGTAGGAGCCGTCGAAGTGCATGATCCAGGCGCTAGGATCTTCCTTCCCGGGGAGGCAGGTTTCCTCTTCCGGGTCGTCGAACGCCGTCTCGGTCCACTCGGCCGTGAAATCCGCCAGCGCCTGACTCTTGATGTTGTCCGTGTGCTCGAACTTGAGACCGAAACCTTGAAGCTCCATGGCCCACCATGATATGCGACCAGTGGCAAGTGGGTTCTCCAGGGGGCTTCTTAGGTTGTACTTGGACACCACCGTGATGGGATGGCTTTGGAAGTACGGCCTCATCTTGCGGGAGGCAATGAGGATTGCCAGCAGCAGCTTCTGCATCATGGGGTACCGCTCCCGGGCGTCGCAGCACTGCGCTGACGAAGTAGACCGGGTGCTGCACCTTGCGGGTCGCCGAGTCCTGAGAGGGCTCGGCTTCCCCTCGTCGACGTCTTGGGGTGGGGACGATGTAGCCCCGGCGAAGTCTCGTCGGAGGGAGATTCTCCATTCCCGACGGGATCCGCGTCGCTTGGTGAAGCTGTAGTGACGCCAGGATCATGAGACCCCTGGTCACCCGACAGCCTTTTCTTGCACGGTTGCCCCGGAAGAGATTTCCCGGGTCGCTTGCCCTTGATGTTGCTTGACTTCTTCGGAGGAGCGTCACGCTCTACCACGAGCACAGCGCTGATCACCTGGTTGGTGGCAGCAATGTACAGTAGTAGGGGCTCCTTCTTTTCGGTGCCACGAGGATTGGTGGCGAGGCGAGGTAGCGCTTGAGGGATTGCAGGGCTTCCTCGCCTCGGAGGTCCACTCCACGGGGCCTGACTTCTTGAGCAGCCTGAAGAACGGTAAGGCCCGCTCCCCAAGCCTTGAGATGAAACGCCCGAGTGCAGTGATGCACCCGTTGAGGCGATGTACGTCCTTGACCCGCCGGGGCGCCTCCATGCGCTCGATTGCCTTGATTTTGTCTGGGTTCGCCTTGATCCCTCGGTGAGAGACCAGGAAACCCAGCAGCTTGTCGGAGGGGACCCCGAACACGCACTTGTCGCGCTGGAAGGTAGCGCCGGCATTTCGGAGGCCAAAAGGCATCCGGGTGTAGCAGTAGCAGCTCTTGGGAGTGATGAAGGCCGTCTTCTCTTGGTCCTCGAGTGACATCATGATCTGGTGGTACCCGGAAAAGGCATCCAGGAAACACAGCAGCTCGCACCCGCCGTGGAATCCACGATCATGTCGATCCGCGGCAGGGGGAAAGGGTCCTTGGGACAGGCCTTATTCAGGTCTGTGAAGTCGATGCAGAGTCTCCACTTGAAGGTCATAGGCTTCGGTACCACCACGGGGTTGGCCACCCAGCTTGGGTGGGGAACCGACCGGATGACACCAGCTTCTATCAACTTGTCC
Organism: Poa pratensis; assembly: GCA_947311845.1. Lineage (NCBI taxonomy): Eukaryota > Viridiplantae > Streptophyta > Magnoliopsida > Poales > Poaceae > Poa > Poa pratensis. Next base: position 2,725,250 of record CAMZMU010000038.1, read on the forward strand.
ACCTCGGCGATGATGAACTCCAGCTTTTCCTTGCTTTGGTTCCGGAGAACCTGCTTCACGGGGCGAGCCCCCGGATTGACCGCCAATTTGTGCTCGATCACCTCCCTTGGTACGCCGGGTAAACCTGATGCCTCCCACGCGAAGACGTCAGAGTTTTCCCGAAGGAAGGCGACGAGCGCGCTTTCCTATTTGTCGGTGAGGCGGGCGCCGATGGTGATGGAGCGAACTCCGTCGCTGGTTAGCGCCACCTTCTTGGTCAGCTGCGGATCGCCATGGAATGGCGCCTTCTTGGGTGGAGTAGATGTGGAGCCCCCGGGGTGCCCTTCGCCCCCGGGGAGAGCCCCATCATCATCCTCCTGTACACCTTGAGGAATGTCCGCCGTGTTGCCACCGTCTGGTTCAGCTGGTGAAGGCAGTAGATAGCATCGTCGTGTCGGCCCTGACCTTGATCACGCCCCACGGCGCCGGAATCTTCAACATGTTGTAGGCGAAGTGAGAGACGGCCATGAACTTGGCCAGAGCAGGTCTGCCAAGTATGCGTTGTACGGTAACGGAGTGTCGGCGATGTCGAAGACGATTTCCTCGGTGCGGAAGTTCTTGGAGTCGCCGAAGGTGACCGGAAGGGTGATCTTCCCGAGGGGTCGAGTAACACTTCCGTTCACGCCTTGGAACACACCAGTGTCTTGTAGGCGAGACAAGGGGATTTGAAGGACAGCCAGGACCTTCGCCGTCAGCAGGTTGAGGCTGGAGCCTCCGTCGACCAGCATCTTGGTGACCTTGTAGTTGTGGATGACGGGCGACACGATCAGCGGCAGGGTCCCGACCCCGGCAGTGTTCGCAGGGTGGTCTTCTGGATCGAAAGTGATGACTAGACCAGTCCAGGGGCTTGGACGGAGCAGAAGCTACCGCGTTCAGCTCCCGGACAAGTCTCTTGCAGGCGCCGTTGGAGGGAGGCAGAGAAGACCCTCTGTGGATGCACCCGACAACTCCCGTGACTTCTTGATATTGGCCGCCGTTGCCTCCTTGGGGAGCCGGAGCTTCCCCGTTGCCGACGTGGGCGGCTTCCGGAGTGTTGTACCCGCGACCACCTTGACCGCCGCGTCCTCCTCCACGGCCCCCGCGGCCACCGCCTCGGTACCATCCACGGCCGCCTCCGCCTTGGCGACCCGTGGGACAGTCACGAGCGATGTGCCCGGCAGTGCCGCAGTTGTAGCAACCGTCTTGACTGACCCCATCAGCTCGGCGTTGCTCTCGGACGGCGAGGTTCTTGAGCATGCGGCAGTCCTTGAGCAAGTGGTTACCTTCTGGATGAATGTGACACCAGGGGTCACCTTCACCTTCTTCCTCGGAAGTCGGCACGGGCTTGGTCTTCTTCGGAAGAGGCTCGGTGACGAAGATCCGCTTGTCGGGTCCAGGGTCCCGCTTCTTGTTCTTGATTGGAGCGGCCTTGTCCTAGGTTCATCCTCCCCGGGGAACTTGGCTCCTTCTTCAGCTCGAGCGCACCGGTCTGCAAGCTCCCAGAGCTTTCGAGCAGACTCGACGCGATGGATGCTCAGCTTCTCGCGCATCTTTGTGTTGCGGACGTTGGCGTGGAAGGACTGGATCACCAACTCCTCCTTGATGCACATGATGGTGTTCATCTTCTGGGTGAAGCGCTGGATGAACTTGCGGAGAGTTTCACCCGGCAACTGCTTGAAGTCGTGGAGATCACTGGGAGCCCCTGGGCGCTCGTACCCGCCTTGGAAAGCCCCCAGAAACTGCTCCTTCAGTGCTCGCCAGGAACGGATGGAGCACTTGGGAAGGTTGAGAAGCCAAGTCTGGGCATCTCCCTTCAGGGCCAACGGGAACCAGTTGGCCATCATGACCTCGTCGGCCCCGGCAACCATCGCAGCCAGAGAGTAGATCTGCAGAAAGTCCCGGGGGTTCGTGGTGTCGTCGTAGCGGAGAACGTCGATCTTGAATTTCTTGGGCCAGTTGAAGTGGCGGAACTCAGGAGCGGGCGAGGCAGCCTTCGGCGAGGTCGATGCCCCGATCTTCCCGGCGGTGACGTTCTCGGCGACGCTCGATGCGGGTGCGCATATCCTCGTTCTGACGGCTGTTGAGCTCGTCCCGAAGATCTGGATTGCGCGAGGTAGACGATCCGATGGAGATGGCCTCGCGTGATCGCGGTTTAGCCGATCAGCCATCGGTGGCGCGGTGCGAGGAGGCGCCGTCTTGGCTTGACGTTCACCACGAGGCTGGCCTCGCGGATCACGTGTTTTGTCTTGTGCTGCTCCGGGGTTGTCGACGGTGGGAGCTTGAGTGGGTTCGACCCGCGGACCACCGTCGGCGAAGTCGAGGAGCCTCTCGACGTGAGTCCTCCATTCTTGGTAGACCTTGGGGTCGCCGCTGCTAGGAGGGAACTGCATCAGTGCCTTGGCAACGACTAGAGCATCATGGCGAGCTTGCACGTCCGAAGGTGAGTGCGCGGAGATCTTGCTCTTGGATGCTCGTGGATCCCCGCTGGGGCGAACGCCGTGGTTCCCTCCTCCAGCGGTGGGCTCCTTGCCGGTGCCGTTGCAGACGCTCTTCTCCCCTAAACGAGGAGGAGGCATGGTGGCGCCCTTTGGAGCCGCCGCTCCGCCAGGGCCGTTGTCCTTGTCGCGACCGTCCACTTCGTCCGGCGCCACCCTCTCCACGGGAGGCGGGGACGGAGAGGCGCTCCGCCGTGCGCCAGCAGCACGGCATTCAGCGGAAGCTTGGGTGCGCGAGGGAGAGACCGGCTTGGACGCCGCAGGATCTCCCTTCTGGAGGCATGCTTGACGAAGAACTTGCCGATGAACTTGATGAAGATGAATCCAGCACTTGCGCCCCCTACCTGGCGCGCCAGATGTCGTGTCTCGTTGCACGGACACCGGGAGTATAGGATACCCCCTTTTAGGTTCGGCACGGGGCGCGAAGGAGGCTGAGAATCGTCTTCTTGGGCGGAGTCTAGATCAAGCTCTCCTCTCCACGATCAAAGCATGCAACCAAAGGGACACAAGGAGCTACCCAGGTTCAGGCCGCCCGGAGGCTAAAAGCCCTACTCCTGCATGTCTGGATTGATGAGTTCTTCATAGTGTGGCTTTCAATGGAACCTCCCGGGCGGGGTACCCGGAAGGGCTTTGGCCCGAGGTAGAAGAAGGACAGATCCTGACCCGGAGGAGATCACCTTCCTCTCTACCTTCGCAGCCCTAGACTACTCTTGCTCTGGTTCTAGCTTGTCTTCGTCCTTGGTTCGACCTCCCCCTCCTCCGTGCCTTGGTCCTCCTTTTATAGGCTAAGGGGTTGCCACAGGTCACGTGAGGGGCGTGAGGGTCCTTCGGGGTGAAGGACCCTCCTCATCTAGTTTAGGGGGAGACGTGGCCTCTCCTCAGCCTAGCGTCTCCCCTGGGTTAGGTGGGAGCGTCCGCCTTGGGGGTGGACAGGAGCTGACACCACCACGGGGCGTGCTTCCCGCCCGCGCTGCCTTCGCCTTGCTTCCCAAGTCTTCCGTGGTGAGGTGGAGTGCTTATCCACAGGTACGTAGGAGGTACCCGGGAGGGAGCCTGGCCTCCTGCCGGGAACTCGGGCTCTCGGGTCCTTCCTGGCCTTCTTGCTTGATTCGGGGACCCGGAAGGTCCCCAGGACCGGAGCCCTTAGTCGATGCAGGCCTTGCGTGTCTTGACGGTGAACCCGCCAGCTTGACTTGAGTCTTGGTCTTGTCACTAGTAGAAAAAGGACCTCTAGTCGTGGTTCCAGAGCCCCTTTAGTCGCGGCTGGGCAACCGCGACTAAGCAGGCGGGACTAAAGCCCCCCCCCCCCCCTTTAGTCGCGGCGTGTTCCGAACCGGGACTAGAGGTCCCTCCACGTGGGGACGTGGGGACGTGGTGTGTTGGGACCTTTAGTCCCGGTTGGTAGCACCAACCGGGAAGGGTTTTTGGGTTTTTTTTTTCGATTTAATTGCAGGGTTTAGGGTTTATATATGCCGGCGTTTGGTTATAGGTTCCCGTGTCCCATGTCGTAACCGTGGTTTCACTAGTAACCCTTCCCGCAACGGTAACCGGTAACCGTTACGGTGACGGTGACCGTTACGGTGACGGTTACGGTAACCGTTACGGTAACGGTGACGGTTACCGTAACGTTTTCCACGTCGTAACCGTTCCCGTGTCGTATGAAGTCGATGCACATATTTATAACACATACAATTAAATTAAGTAATACTTTTAGATCGTAGTCAAGAGTTGATGCGCCAAGAGTTATCGTAGTACAAGAGTTGAAGCAAAACAACAAGTTATTTACACTTTCATGCTTTCAGCATCGTAGTACTCTCCTTTCTCCGATAAGGCCTCCGAAAGGTAAAATCCCGCCAATTCCTCTCCAATTGCTTTGAAGCGGTGCTCAAATGGTAGCTTGCAGCGCTTTTTTGCCAACTCTGCACTTTTCATATTCCATTTCTCGGTGACTAGTACATGTACATACTCGCAAACGAAGTATGCACATAACTCAGTTCCCTTTGGTTGCTCCAAGCAAGACTATACAAGAATAGATTTCAATCAATAATAATGAAGTATGCATGAGAATGTTGTGTGGACGTAGGTAGCAGTACTTACCTTGTTCAACTTCCAATCCAACTTTTTGGGCCACCCACCTGCAGGATCTTCCTCGACAAACCTTTTCCAAACGCTGCCCGACAAAGAACATTCACAAATGATTTATTCGTTAATGACTTGACATGAAGATATGAATGACAGAGGCGGTAAGAAATGAATGTACCTTGCTAGGAAGTCGAAACAACTCCTGTATTTGTCAGGATGATACCTCAATGAGTCAAGTGAATGAATAAGTCCTTTGCGATGTTCAATGACAAGGAGAATCCAGTGGTAGCTGCGCACAGTCATGCATAACTCATCAGTTAAACTTAACATCGGGTAAGCAAATTAGAATGTGTAGAAGACACTAAAACTTACCCGAAGTGGTAAGGCCAATATATAGTTCTTTTGTCGCGGTATCGCTTGAACACCCTTAGCAAATCATCCGGTGTGTTCTTGTTATACAAGGGATCTATTATGGTTGCTTCGTTATATTTATCCGGGTCAATGAACCCAATGTCATGCTGGTTCAGCTTTTTGAGCTCGAGCATCTTCAATCTGCATAATATAGCACACAAAAGATTAAAGTGAGAATAATTACAAACAATGAACGAGACTAGTAAAGACTTAAATAAATCACTTACAGGCAATAGGAACTCATGATAGATTTGTCGAGTGCCCGCAGATTGTATAGCTGAAAAAGTTCGCTAAACCGAACAATGTGGTTGTAGTCTTCTAAGAAGTGCTCATCGTCTTTCCTACATTTCAGAACGACAGAAGCTGTCCCTTTCTTTGCGGCTTTCAAGTACCAAAAATGGAGAGCACGCATTTTTGTTGGTAACTTGCATTTCACCAAAGCTTCCCCCATAACAAATTTACTTACTGGTGGAGCTGTTGGTGCAGTCTCAAAGTTCAATCTCGAAGCATATTCGTCTATAGGAACTTGCGCTTCGGCGGCAAGACGACGGATTTCCTCTAAGTCAAACACCATCGGCGCTTTAGGGTTAGATTGTACTAGTTGTTTTCCGCGCTGGGGAACTCGACTATCTTTGTTCGTCGGCGGCGGGACAATTAGCGGGGGGACAGAACGTACGGGTTGTTCTCCGAGCTGGGGAACTTGTTTACCTATCTTCGGCGGCGGTGGGACCGATGGTGCTGCTTTTGTAGCTTCCTTCGGCGGCGGGTCCGATGGTGCTGCTTGTTTATCTTTTGCCGCCGGCGACGGGACTGACTCTGCGTCTTGTTCACCTTTTTTCGGCGCCTCCACCTCCGTCACCGCGTCATATGACTTATGAATATAACGGTCATAGTCAGATGGCGGCTTCTCTGGAGGGACATATAAGTTGTCGATGACTCGATTACAAGCCTGTGCAGTATAGCCGGCGGTAAAATTTGGCGGCGGCACTTTCGGTGCGAACAATTCTTTATTATAATCCGCCACGGCTGCTTCGTTTTGCTCATGAGTCTTCTTCCAAGGTAACCTCGGATCAGGCGATGTGGCCCTTTTAGTTCGCCTCCTGACCGGGGAAGACGCGCGCTTTCTCCGGAGAAGCGCAATGGACACTTCCTCACGCGGTGGCGGAGATGGAGATGGACTGTGCTGACTGAGATGGTCCTCTACATCAATTTCCGGTGGGGGGTCCTGTCACGCGGTGCCGGAGATGGATGTGTCTCATCGATACCCGGGCAGGATGGGCTTTGCTGAGTCGGTGGCTTTCAGAACTTGATGTATTTCTTGTTCCACTGGACGAAACCACCCTTGACATCGTACAATGTCTCCTCACCGTCACCTCCAGAAATCTCAAGAGCCAATGATTCAAATCCCGGCACAATATCATCCACCCCGACAACAGCATAGCCAGGAGCAATGTCACCATTATGGTAGCTTGCTCCGGCGTCACTCGGTAAAGCATAGCCGTCCGCCACCTTCGTGGATATGTTAACCACAGGTGCATGTAGCTCACATGGTGTCTTCTCCGTGACATCATCCACGGGGTAGTGAGCATCGACATCTATTTGCGTGGAACCCACGCTGCTTCTAAGATGAGATCGAGCATCCATGAGTTGCTGCTGCTGAGACGGCCCTGTCTGACTATTAATTGACTCCATGAGTTGCTGCACCTTGAGTTTCAATTCCGTTAGCCGCTCTTCACCCTTCTTCTTCTTTCTTGCACGGCTTCTATAAGTGTCAGCGTGTTGCGGATACGCTTTCTTAATGGTGACACCGCCGGGCATGCCTCGTAAACGTCCCCAGTGTTCATGATTCCCTAGGGCCCGTGTCAGCTCGTCGTCCTCTCTATAGGGTTTCCACACACCCCGTTTAACTTCCTCTATTACCTTTTCAATCTTCGGGACGATTTCTTCTACTTTTTTCTTGAATTTTTCAACCTTCGGGACAATATACCCTGTTTCCTCGTCCAACGTTGCGCCATGCGCGAACAACCAGAATTTGGACCTTTCGGGCCAGTAGTATGTCTGTGGAGTGATATCTTTAGCAAAGATTTTATCTTCTAAGGCTAGCCACTTAGGAATGGCTGACATGTAGCCACCTGTCCCCAAGTTATGGTGGTGAACCTTATTCGCAGCATTTGCCTTATTTATGTTCGATCGGGCCACAGCCGCATCCGATTTCTTATACGCCTTAAACTCTTCCCAGTGATCTCTTATCTTCATTAGTTTTTCTTCATTGAAATCTGGATCAACTGTTGCATATTTTGCCCATAATGTTTGCTTATATTTCCGAAATGCTTCGGCCATCTTGGAGAGAGTCCACTGCTTGAGTTTCAACTTCGTGGTGGGTTCAATATCATCCGGGAGGTTAAAATGCTCCAAGAGTGTGTCAAAGCAGAAATCTTTCAAATGCTTGTGGACATAGCAGGGGTCATCCTCGGCAACGCCCGTCGGTTTATTCCATTCTGGTATGGAGATCGGGACCGAGTCCCTAACAATAACTCCAGCTTGACCTATATATTTTTTGCGGTTCTCTGGGGGTTCCACCGGATCGCCCTCTTCATCAATTTCATAGATCGATAACTTTGCATCTTTGCTCGTCATTCTTTTCGTGCGGCCTCGAGGACCTTGATTCTTAGCCTTTTTATTCGAGGTGGAGGCCTAAAGTAAGAAATATAATGCGTTACTAAGTGCAATACAAATCAGTTAATGCATTTTGTGATCAACAAAATATAGAATTCATATATATACCTCGAGGTGGAGGGTGTTATTTCTTCTTCATCTAAAAGACCCTCACCAGAGTCCATCAGAAATTGTGAGGCAAATTCCTCAAAATCAAGATCTACACCGGCACCGGCGCCTTCTCCACCGGCGCCTTCTCCACCGGCAGCATCTTTATCGCGATGCTCAAAAATACTCTGCATTAATATGTCTTCATTCTCCTCGTCTCGCACATAGCCAGGCTCCATAGCTCAATGTTCCTACACTCAATAAAATTTGCATGTATAAATTTGCATTTATAAATTTGCATCTATAATTTGCTAACACATTGTTAAATTTGCATTTATAAATTTGCATCTATAAATTGCTAACAACCTAAATTGCTAACACTAAATTTGCTAACAACCTAAATTTTAAATTCGCTAACAACCTAAATTGCTAACACTAAATTTGCTAACAACCTAAATTGCTAACACTAAATTTGCTAACAACCTAAATTGGTAACACTAAATTGCTAACACTATATTTGATAACACTAGCTAATAACCTAAAAATGAAAACAAAAATGAATAAGGAAAACAAACCTGAGGAGATGGGGCTCGGGCAGGGGAGGCGGCTAGCTGGAGATGGACACGGCGCGGCGGCTGGAGGGGCACCACGGCGCGGCGGAGATGGGCACCGGCGCGGCGGCTGGAGGGGGCACCACGGCGCGGCGCCAGAGATGGGCGCGCACCACACGGTGAGGCACGGGAGGGGCACCACGGCGCGGCGGAGATGGGCACCACGGCGAGGCAGGGGAGGGGCGCGCGGCGTGGGGGCTGGAGGGGCACCACACGGCGCGACAGCTGGAGGGGCACCACACGGCGCGCGGCTGGCCGGAGATGGGCACCACGGCGCGGCGGAGCAGGGCTTCGCCGGCGTTGTCGCGTCGTGGGAGCTCGGAGGCGCGTCTTCGATTTGGGGGGACTTTGCGAAATTTTTCGCAGAGTCCCCCACTAAACGGCGCGGAATCGACCTCTAGTCGCGGTTGCTAGCTGCAACGCGACTAAAGACCCTTTAGTCGCGGTTGCAGCCAGCAACCGCGACTAGAGGTCGACCTGGGCCGCCAAAATTCTGGCGCCAAGCCCAGGGGGACCTGTAGTCGCGGTTGGTGGCTGCAACCGCGACTAGTTGGGCTTTTTCTATTTTTTTTTTTGTTGTTTCTGTTTTCTTTTTCTGTTTTGAATGTTTTAAAGGTGTTACTGATTTGATTTAAAGGTGTCAAACTGGTTTTTGATCAGGGGTGTGTTTCTTTTCTATTTTTTTGTTGTTTCCGTTTTATTTTGTTGTATTTGTTTTCTTTTATATACTTTGATTTAAGTTCTTTTTTAATTGTTTTTGTTTCTAGTTTCTTTTCCTGTTTTGTTTTAGACCTCAACAACAAAATGACTCGAACATGTCGAGCTATCCTTCAGATGGTAGTTTCCGTGAAGCCCGCCTTTAGTCCCGGTTGGTAACACCAACCGGAATTAAAGAAGCACACGAATCGTGTGTTTCTTTCAAACGCTTGTGAGCCGTTGGATCAGGGGTGTGTTTCTTTTGAGGGCTTGTGAGCCGTTGGATTTTTAGAACTAGTCCCAGTTGGTAACACACCAACCGGGACTAAAGAATCACACGGATCGTGTGTTTCTTTCAAACGCTTCTGAGCCGTTGGATCAGGGTGTGTTTCTTTTGAGGGCTTGTGAGCTGTTGGATCAGCACTCCCACCACCACCACCACTCCCACCTCATCCACAGGTACACTTTCTAATCGCCTATAAATAGCAGCGTCCCTGCAGCGAACGGCACACAACGAGCGTCTACCTTCGCCACCGAATCCAATGGCTGGATTTAGCCTACCTGCTGGCATGTTCCCTGGCATTATTGTGTTTGTCCTTGTTCACCGGCCAGCCATTGGAGCCACCTCCTGTAGGACGGTGAACAATGACAACACAACGACGCTGTTGGAAACACAAGCCCTCAGGTAGGTTGAATCCAGCCACTGGATTAGGGTGACGCAATGATGAATTGCCGAGGAGGTGGGAGTGGTGGTGGTGGTGGTGGAAGTGGTAGCCATGCCCCTCAGTCCGATCCAAGCAGCGGCAAGGCGCTCTGATGATCTGCGACATTTCCAACACTTTTTGGGACGGTCGTAGATCATCAGAGACGTCTTGCCGCTGTGGATCGAAGGTCGATTTGCTGCTCACGACGACGCGAGACGGATGCGCAAGCTTCGGTTTCGCCGGAGCCGGGCTCCAGTGCTTCGGAATCCCACCAAAACCGTGTGTTTTGCCGGCTTAGGACCCGGCAAAAGTTAGTGATATTATTCGTGATGTATACATTATTTCCCGCACCGTGTGTTTTGCGGTCACGACTCGTGTCCTCCCGCCACCGTTTCCCGCCAACGTTTCCCGCCCAAATATTTCCCGCTATCGTTCCCGCCACCGTTTCCCGCCAAATGCCGGCACCGGTAGTTCTATAAAACCCAGTCGAAGGTAGGCATGGTACTCACTTGAGCGCAAGCATGGTGTGTATTGGTCCTTGCGAGAAGTGTGTGTCCGGGTTTCACATTTCCGCATCCGAGCATCTCGCCAGGCTTTCGAGCAATTTGAAGGTAGATGGTAGGGTAGTTCCAATTGAAGAAATTTTGCACACTGAGAGTCATCTCGCTTTGCTCGGGGCGAAGCTATGCCGCGATGGGTTTCCGTATAGGACCCCGCTCCAAATTCGTGCAGAAATGCTCAGGCTTGCAGATAAGTTTGACAGGAAAGTTACGAATAGTCTGTTCTACCGAACTGAAGCTGACCGTGTTTCGTACGGTCGTTCCTGTCTCTGGTAGTTGACAGCGATGATGACGACGATTTCATGCCGTCGTCAAAGGAAAGGAGGGTTGAAGCACTGAGCAAGAAGGCTGAAGCTTCGTCCAAGGGGAAAGGCAAGGAGGCAGAATCTTCGTCCAAGGGCAAAGGAGGCTGAAGCTTCGTCCAAGGGCAAAGGCAAGGAGGCAGAGTCTTTGTTTTACTTGTGTTGTATCGTAATTTCAAGTTGTACCTTAATTTGTTCTATCCAGTATTTAGAACTAGTGAAGTTGTAACGTAGATCTCTAGTTCTATGTTAAATCGTCTCCGCATAAGACGGTTGATCGCACATCGGAGTTGTATCTTGGTTCACACAACTTACGAACACACTCTTAACTAATACCAATAAACAGTCCACAATAAAGTAAAGAAGAAAAACAAATAGAAAAAAGGACCACGGCACAGAAATGTCGCACGGTTACATAAAAGGTTTAATACATATTAATTATTACACATCACCAACAACATCCCTACCTAGCTAGTGTTCACTTGTTCTTCGTGTGTGTCCCTTTCTTCTTATTGCACCGTAGCCATGGACAAACTTCTTCATTTAACGTGATGGTTGGGTCAATTTTCACTTTGAAGGGCGGAATTTCATGAAACTTATTGTAATCTTCTGACATGTCTGTGTGGTCCTCCACTCCCACGATGTTTCTTTTACCTGAAAGAACTATGTGGCGCTTTGGCTCATCGTATGATGTATTCGCTTGCTTATCTTTTCTTTTTTTTGGTAGGGTAGACATGTCCTTCACATAGAAAACCTGAGCCACTTCACTGGCTAAATGAATGGTTCGTTCTCGTAATGAAGATTCTTGAAATCCACTGTAGTCATTCCGTACCGTGTGTCTACGGCTACACCGCCATCTAGGTTGAACCATTTGCACTTGAACAAAGGAATCTTAAATGAAGGTCCATAGTCCAGTTCCCATATCTCCTCTATGTAACCATAATATGTTACCTTTTCCCCACTGCAGCCATCTATTGCATCAAAGCGAACACCACTGTTTTGGTTGGTGCTCTTTTTATCTTGGTCGGCCGTGTAAAATGTATTTCCATTTATCTCGTACCCTTGAAAAGTCAATATAGTCGAAGATGGTGACTTGGCCAAATAGTATAGCTGTAGTTCATTTGTGGTGACATTCATCAGAAGTTTCTGTAACCAACCGCCAAAAGTCTTGAAGTGTACTCCATCAATCTCATCTTCTGGGTATTGGGAGCGTAAATAATTCTTGTGTTGCTCGATATACGGAGCCACCAAGATGGAATTATGCAGAACTGTGTAGTGTGCTCGAGTGAAAGAATCCACGTCTTCACATATGATTGCTTTCTTTCCTAGCGTGCCTTTTCCACGCAGTCTCCCCTCATGACGCGATTGAGGAACACCAATCGGCTTAAGATCAGGAATAAAGTCAACACAAAACTCAATGACCTCCTCAGTTCCATAACCCTTGGAGATGCTTCCTTCTGGCCTAGCACGGTTATGAACGTATTTCTTTAAGACTCCCATAAACCTCTCAAAGGGGAACATGTTGTGTAGAAATACAGGACCGAGAACACGTATCTCTTCCACCAGGTGAACTAGAAGGTGCGTCATAATATTGAAGAAGGTTGGTGGGAACACCAACTCGAAGCTGACAAGACATTGGACCACATCATTCTCTATATCTTTTAGAGTAAGTGGATTGATAACCTTCTGAGAAATTGCATTCAGGAATGCACATAGCTTCACAATGGGTACTCGAACATTTTCTGGTAGAAGTCCCCTCAATGCAACCGGAAGTAATTGTGTCATAATCACGTGACAGTCATGAGACTTCAGGTTCTGGAATTTTTGCTCTGCCATGTTTATTATTCCCTTTATATTCGACGAGAAGCCAGATGGAACCTTCATACTGCGAAGACATTCAAAAAATATTTTCTTCTCTTCTTTCGTAAGAGCGTAGCTCGCAGGACCTTGATGATTATCAGAATGATCGTCGTCTCGTGAATGCATACGTCGATGGGCCTGTCTTGCTTCCGGTGTATCTTTTGACTTTCCATACACGCCCAACAAGTTAAGCAGGTTCAAGCAAAGATTTTTTGTCACGTGCATCACGTCGATTGCAGAGTGAACCTCTAGCATTATCCAATAGGGCAGCTCCCAAAATATAGATTTCTTCTTCCACATGGGAACGTGGTTCTGAGCGTCATTCGGAACAGATAGTGCTCCAGCACCCTTCCCAAATATTACTTTTAAATCCTTGACCATATCATGTATAACAGAACTAGAAGGTCGAGTAGGCTTCCGCCGAATATCTTCCTCACCTTTGTAATGTTGGCCTTCCTTTCTTACTGGATGCCTCGGTACAAGCCATCGACGATGGCCCAGGTACACAATCTTGTTACCTATATGTTTACCTTGAGTCTCACCTAAACAATGCGTACATGCATTGTATCCCTTGTTTGACTGTCCTGAAATGTTACTAAGAGCAGGCCAATCATTGATGGTTACAAACAAGAGCGCTCGTAGGTCAAATTCCGTTTGTCCGTGCTCATCCCACACACGCACACCTTCATCAGTCCACAACTGTAAAAGTTCTTCCACCAATGGCCTCAGATACACGTCAATGTCGTTGCCAGGTTGCTTCGGGCCTTGGATGAGCACTGGCATCATAATGAACTTCCGCTTCATGCACAACCAGGGAGGAAGGTTATATATACATAGAGTCACAGGCCAAGTGCTATGACTGGAGCTCTGCTCTCCAAATGGATTAAATCCATCTGTACTTAGACCAAATCTTAAGTTCCTAGCGTCATCCGAAAATTTCGGGAACTCTCTGTCGATTTTTCTCCACTGGGACCCATCAGCGGGGTGTCTCATCAGTCTTTTTTACGTTCTTCTTTGTGCCAGCGCAACAACTTGGCATGCTCTTTGTTTTGGAACAAACGTTTCAGACGTGGTATTATAGGAGCATACCACATCACCTTGGCAGGAATCCTCTTCCTTGGACAACCTTGCTCGCCCTCAACTTCACCTGGGTCATCTCGCCCAATCTTAAACCGCAATGCACCGCATACAGGACAAGCATTTAAATTTTCGTGCTTGCCGCGGTAGAGGATGCAGTCATTAATGCATGCATGTATCTTCTGCACCTCTAATCCTAGAGGGCAGACAACCTTCTTTGCTTCGTACGTACTAGAGGGCAATTCGTTTTCATTTGGAAGCATCTTCTTAATTATTTTCAGCAAACTTTCAAAGTGCTTGTCGGTAGTACCACTCTCTGCCTTCCATTGTAGCATTTCCAGTATGGTACCGAGCTTTTTCTGGCCATCTGTACAAGTTGGGTACAACAATTTGGTGTGATCGGCTAACATGCGCTCCAACTTCAACCTCTCGTTTTCACTTCCACAGTCCATTTGTGCATCATGAATGGCCTGACGAAGATCATCGTCAGGCTCATCTTTTTTTTCATCCTCTTCAACTTCGTCTTCCCCCATTGAAGTACCACCGTGTTCATCGAACATAGGATAGTTGTCATTATCCTCTTCTTCTTCATTCTCTTCCATTATAACCCCTGTTTCTCCGTGCTTGGTCCAACAATAATAACCACGCATGAAACCATTTTGCAACAGGTGTTGGTGAAGCTTGGCTGAGGAAGGGTAATCCTTCTTATTCTACAGAGACTGCATGGACAACACATAAAACCATTTTTTCGCTTGCTTATCTCGGCCACAGTGAGAAATTCATGCATGCCCTTAAGGAAATCGTCAGAAACTCGGGCCGTACATCCATTGACGTCTCATCTGCATTATGCATGCCAGTAATGAATAGATAAGTGACCATAATAATTCTTACAAGTTCTTCAAGCAAAGTAGAGTGGCGACAAATGTAATACATTGTAGCATTAAATATTCATTAATTTAAACTAACATAGAACTATCTAAAGAATTTAAATCCAACAACAAATGCGAACATAATCGCAACTAAGGTCATTATTGAACCAACAGCATAATGATACCAAGCCTCTTGACTAATGGCATAACTTCTAATTTTTTTAAGCTTCAAGCGCATCGCATCCAACTTGATCTCGTAAGCATCAACGACGTCGGCAAGCTTCGAGCGCATCCCATCCAACTTGATCTCGTAAGTATCGACGACGTCGGCAAGCTTGAACTGGTGTTCATCGATGATGTTGGCAAGCTTGACCTCCAATTTCCTCTTCTCTTCTTGGCGGAGATCTTCACTTATTTTTAATTTAGCTTTCAAATCATCGTTTTCTTTCACAAAAAATTCAACAATAGGGTCCATTGGAATTTCCGGTTCAACTACCTCCTAGACAAATATATATTTATGTCAAAGTTGGTCGGCATGATTGTCATAAACACGAAACGAAACAAATATATAGTTATTAACAGTCATACCACATCCGAATAATAGAACGGACGAGAGCCGGTGGGGGTATTTGTGAAAACCATGGCACTATATATATATAAAACAATTATACAACTTATACAAAAAAAACAAATAATTATGGAACAAAATCATACAACAAAGATTTTTTTTAAATAAAAAAGAAGGCTCACCTAGGTGGTGTCGGTGACAAGACGGCGCGGTCTATCGACGACGGTGAGGACGTGAATGTTGTGACACTGAAATACAAAAACATAATTTAGTTTAAGCTCAAACTGAATAAACAAAATTGAGCTAAATAAGCAAAATGAGCTAACTTAGGCATTTCATCAAACACCTACCTAGCACTAGAAATATAAAATGAGCTAAATAAGCTAAACAACTAACGAAACGGGCGCCGGAAGAGAGAGTTTGCAGTTGCTAACCCTTGGATAGATGCACCGCCGTCAATCTTAACAAATGGGGCAAAAAATCGTGGAAGAAATCGAGCTCGGTGGAGAGAAAATGGAGATGAAACTCGAGCTCAAAATGGCCATGGCTGGCTCGGGGTGGAAGATATAGTTGAAGGACCTGCAGTCCCGGTTCCAGCCACGAACCGCGACTAAAGGGTCACCTTTAGTCGCGGTTCCAGCCACGAACCGCGACTAAAGGTCCTCGCGCGGCCCCGCGCGGCCCCCGGCCGCCAAAGCCGCAGGCGGAGGACCTTTAGTCGCGGTTCGTGGCTGGAACCGCGACTAAAGGTCCCGCACCAACCGGGCACCTGTCCTAGCCGTTGGAGATGTCGGAGCCGGAGCCCTCTAGTCGCGGTTCGGAAAGGAACCGTGACTAAAGGTCCGGCTCTATTGCCTCTTTTCTACTAGTGTGTCCATCTTCAACTTGGGCCCACTTGGGGTGGACCCAATTTGGCAGTACTAGGGGAACCCCATATTCCACTGTTGCGACACTCTAAAAGGCCCACAAACAGCCATAGAGGAGATAAACCAGAGTATGATTGTCGGGGGAGCTGACAGGCCATGAACAGGCTCAGTTTTAGCCGGCCATGTATCTTAGGATAATTGTGTTGAAGATTGTATAATTATTTATGTCACTCATAATCACTCCTACCGCCAACGAAGAGCCGTAGATAAGTGTGTTGAAGACTTTACGGGCCATATACCAATGCTTTCGAGTTTGGGTGTCTGTATTTATCCAGTTTGAATTATTTTCTTTTTTTTCCCGTTCGTTTCTCATCAAACCTGAGATGTTCATGACTAAGAAAAATCTATATACCTAATAATAAAAGCATTAAGGTTTCTTGTGATACGTCATTTTTCTTTCCGATTTTACCCTCCCACCAAATCACATATTACGCACCTATGCCATCATACCGATTCGTGTTTTTTTATTTCCTCTCCACAGGTTGTCCGTGGGCAGCGCCGGAGAGATCAACGAGAGGAAGCACTCACCACTACCGACGCCGCCCGCGGGAGACCCCCCCTCCCTCTCGATCGCCGCAGGTCAGTCGCCGCCCTCCATCCCAAGCTCCCCGCCGCCACTCTCCCTGTACGCTCGGCCCGCCCCTGATCTCCCAACGCCGGTCCCCGTGCTCGCCCTGCGCCCTGTAGCCTTTGCGTGATGGATCGACCCTCGAAACAGCACCGATTCGTGAGTAGCGCCGTAGAGATCAACGAGAGAAAGCACTGTGCCTCCCGTCCATCTGCCCCATGCATCCGCAGCTAAGGAGGAGTAGAAGGCCAACGCCCACCACCATCCGCTCACGACGACCGATGCCGACGATGCTAACGCATTCCCTATGCTCCTGGCCGGCGTCGCCGGAGAAACGCCCGATCGGAGACCTGCGCGGACATGGCCGCTAGGCAGTCAGACGTCGATGGACTGGCGTGTGCTCCGTTCCGACCGCAGAGGAAGCAATAGGTTGACGGATTGCAGATCGTCGAGGTGGCGACGAGACAGCGGAGGTCCGCGCGCAACGCTGCGCTCATTGAGATGGTTGAGAGCTCCACTGAGTCGATGTACTCGTCGATTGAGGGGATAATTTGCGAGGGTGGGCCAGCCCCGATCGGCGGATGGCTTGATCACGGGCGCTTGCCAGCGGCCGCTTTCGGGAAGGAGCTTGGAGATCGCTGCAGGGGTTGGGACTTGGGATGAGCTTGAAGCAGCAGGGAAGAAGTCAACGACAAGCAGAGGCGCTTCCTGTCTTTGCCTGCATCGTACGCGTATGTACCTACGTACAGCGCAACGAAGACTATTTAGCTTTGTTTCAATGTCTTGTTTAATATGTTACTCCCTCCATTACAAAATAGATGACTTTCATTTATCAAAAAGTGGATGTATCTAGACATGTTATTTCTATAGATACATCCACTTTTGTACAAATGGAAGTCATCTATTTTGGAACGGAGTGAGTAGATATTAACAACCATGCAAACAATTTCAGTTTAGGCTATCGACTTCCATATTCATAGAGAAACATAATTTATAATACGGAGTACTGCCTTGGTATGGAAACCTGTCCCCAAAAAATGCTCCATCTGTCCTGGGTATCTTCAGTAGGAACTAAACCATAGGACACTATCTGAATTTGATTTAGTTCCTTAAGTGCTTCACGAGATAAGGGTACGTGAAAAAGATCATCCATATCCTGAGTGGAGCAGAAATTAGCAAATGACAGGCCAGCAATCTGCCGAGCACGTCCGGCTTCGGCCACCTTCTACGCTCTGTGTTTGTCGATTTTAAGCCCTGCTTTTCCTCCCAAGCTAGCCTCACCGATCAATTGATTCAATCCGAGACCGAGAAATAGTACTGGGAGAAAATTTGCAGGAAATACATCCGATCAGCTTTTCAGTTCCGTGATCCATACTACTGGGTTACATCCTGACCACGTAGTGTATTCCTCGTCTGATAAATGCTTGCAACCATTTTTTTTCTTGCCAAGCTTGTACAATAGATGAAGGAAGAACTTCTTCAGGTAAATAACATATCAGTATAAACTACAACCTTATTGGGGTGTGCCATCAGGCATCAGTCTCCTTGCTCGTGCAGGGAGTCTGAGAGAAGCATTTGATCTTATTGGGATGACGGACCATGTAATTTGCTAGGCATCCGTACTAATTTGCTGCATGCGCCTCCCTGAGTAAATCAAATAGAAAAAATATTAAATCAAAAGGACAAGTTGACAAATAAAGGCTAGGGTTACATGGGTCAATCTATTTTGGGGCAAAATTTTGGTCCAGCTGATGTATTTATCGACTTGATATTTCTCTCCCGTTGCAACGCACGGGCATTTTTCCTAGTCAGTACAAAGAGTGAATTGCTGCATTGCTAGCTACCTCCACCATGCCAAGTCTCCGTCCAAGGCAATAGGTCTCGGCTACCATCTTCCATAATCACTCCAACGGAGAGAAGGCAATTAGACAGCCAAGACAACTTTTAGCTACCTCCACCATGCCAAGTCTCCGTCTAAGGCAATAGATCGGCTACCATCTTCCATAATCACTCCAACGGAGAGAAGGCAATTAGACAGCCAAGACAACTTTTTGCTACCTCCACCATGCCAAGTCTCCGTCTAAGGCAATAGGTCGGCTACCATGCATCTTCCATAATCACTCCAACGGAGAGAAGGCAATTAGACAGCCAAGACAACTTTTAGCTAGCTAGTGAAATTGGTTTGAAGAAAGAAATAACCAGCATCCACAAGAAAAACAAACAGATTATAAATTATTAAAAAATATACTCATACATAGCGATTACATCCAGTTGATTGCTCGAATGAACTACGCACTTCCACTAGAATCATGCATGGAGCCCTTTATTAGGAGTCTAATAAAAACCCTAAAAGTGAAGAGGAACTTAAATGGTGTGGAATAGTAAATAAAGACACTAAAAATGCATGTTGGGCTCCGATTCTAGTTTAAAGGAAATTTAAGGGTATCCACCGTTGCCGGATCCAGAACCGCTGCCTCCACCGCTGCCTATCCCACCATTGTCGCTAGCACCTATGCCGCCACCCGTGCCGCTACCGATTCCAGTGGCATAGCCTGAACCAGAAGAGCCACTGCTACCGGTCTGTCCAGCTCCAGAACCGGAACCTGAGCCAACTCCGACGCTTGGGCCTGGAGCGACACCTTTAACAATGCCGCCACCGTCGCCGCTACCTTGTCCACTGGCACTGCCAGAAGTGTCATCACTTCCGGCCTGTCCCGCTCCATTGCCGTTACCACCTCCATTTCCATTGCTCCCGCCGCCACCACCGTTACCATTACCGCCAGCATCAGAGTAGCTGATACCACCCGCGGAAGGAGTTGGTGCTAATGCTACGCCACTCTCACCATATCCCGTGCCACTTCCCTCTCCGGCTCCTTTTCCGCTAGACCCATTGGCACCAGCACCTTGGCCACTACCCCCACCATTACCCTTAGCATTGGCATACCCATTGCCGGTAGGGGCGGATGCCGAACCACTGGCACCAGTGCCGGAGCCAAAGCCAGATCCGTTACCAGATCCGTGTCCACCCTGTGAACCACCACCGGCACCTAGTCCTCCTCCTCCACCAGCTCCCTTGGCATAGTTGTTCCGGCTACCCGACCCTCCACTGGTTTCACCATATCCTAAGCCACCACCTCCTCCGGATCCTCCGCCCCATCCACTCCCACCCGACGTACCGTCACTACCACCGCCTCCTCCTCCCCGCCCCCTCCTCCGGCACTGGATGAGCTAGCCAGCATACGTGCAGCATCGGAGAACCCAATGCTCACGAGGACAACAAAGCCCAGCGCTACAAGCTTAGTGCTAGCGGCCATTGTGAGTGAGCTCGATGGAGTGTGAGATGAGTTGGATGTTTAGAAGAGAGGGTTTCGTGGGTATATATAGTGGTGGAGCTAGGGTGGTGTGCATGGTTCGATATCGTACACGGTAGCTAAACGCGTTTCGGGTTGTGAATTGAGCGGGTGATTCGATGAGAAGTTCTGTAATCACGGTAATATGCGGCACCGTTGACTAGCATCGATCTAGCAGCTAGCCAGCTAGACAGCATTTATCTCTCCATACAGTGGTACTTAGTTAATTTATGAGAGGTGGTCAGCTGAAGAAGGGTCTGAAGTTACTAACTGCTTGGTTTTTCTCAAAGCCTAGCTAATTAGCTAGAGATTCCATCTTCTGACACAGATATATATTTTTTGGGCAGTAACCTGACATAGGAAGATTAAGTGTACACACTGGAGGTTCTCCTCCACATGATAGAACGTGCCTTCCCTACTCGATGTTATGACCTAATGATCGGTAACACACTGGAGGATGCATGCACATGAAGCCCTGGATCCCATAGATCGATTAGGAGGTGTAGATCACGGGAATTCGAATCCTTTGACATTGCATTTGTTATGTCGATCCGGAACATGAGATGGAAGGAGAAGCACGCGTACTCGACGTCGTGCTCTTAAATCCTAATATGCATTCCTTAGATGTACACTTTCTAGTACTAGTTCTAGATCGAAGCTGTGCTTCGTCGGTGCAGTTTGACGAGGTCTAGCTCTAGCTAGCGCCGTTAATTTGCGGCCATTACTGCTGCTCGGCGAGTTGAGTATAATCTGCTCACGTAAACGACGACGCAGAGGGTTGACTTGGGATTAAGTGCATGGAGCCAGCTATAGCTGTGGTGACCTAGGTTTTGACCGGGCGAAAAGGAACGCACTGTAGCTTGTTAAACGCTATCTTTGGATAGTTATGGCTACGCAAACTTTGAGAGATATCGATCTGGGTAAACTATAGTGTTTCGCTAGCTCGGACTTCGTCTTCGATTCTCTAGCTGCATACTGCATGTGAGGCAAGAAGATCGAGACGTGGGGTGACAGATCCCAGCTAGCTAAGCCATCTTAATTCACGGGATCCGATCTATAATGGTTTAGTATCAACACTAACACACTCTCTCCCGGTTCATTCAGCTTAAGGTCTGACTTATGAAATACACATGGTTTTGAAATAATACACGCCGTCGAATAGACCTCTTAATATATTATTGAAAATCCGATGAAATGATCCTTGTTTAAAAATACTCCACTTATTACCTTTCGTTAGGACAAATCTATGACCAACAGTTCAAAAATAATATAAACTTATGTGTAATTCCAGATGTGAAGCAAGTCCCTGAGTGTCTTATTGGTAAAACTGAATGCTTGAAATTCAATAGAACCCATGTTTTCTTCTTTTTCTTCCCTAACCATAAATCCCAAAAAAATCCGGCCACCTCATTTCTTTTTCATATATATTTCTTATCGGGAAAATATAAAAATCTCAGTTGTTTTGAAGTTATTTTAATCTTCTACACCCAAATTTGCAATTATTCATCTACTGCTGGAATTTGGATTTATTTTATTGATGCAAATTGGCTTCGGATAGAAGAGTACATTCTTTATTTTTGATAGATACATGTACTCCCTCCATTTCAATATAATATGAATTGTACAATTTTTTTGTGAAACAAAATAATAGCCACAAAAGGTACCATCTTGGAATATGAAGTCAATGATGTCAAAATTATGTCACATTAAATATACTCTCTATGTTCCATTAACCAAGATAAGATTTCCTCACGCTAAGATCAAGTCAATAGTACCCTATGCCAAATGTGCGCTACTTGGACTGTTTTATCCTGATCTAAGACTAGCCATAGTGAGAGTATCATAAGTAATATCATGCATGCCATGTTGACAAAAAAACTGATATGGCACAACAATTAATGAAGAGAGAGAATGTAGTGGTATCATAGGTAGATACTGTAACATGACGCATGTCGAGGTAAAATGAGTCTATAGCCTAATAAATGCAATATGTCATGATACCACATACTCCCTCCGATCCTTTTTTTTCTCTGCGCATAACTTTTTTCCGTTTTTCCCGATTTACTCTGCGTATTACGGTCGATGGCGATTTGTTTCCAGTCCTATCCCTACCCGTTCCGTTCCGCATTAAGTGCTCGCTGCATACAGCGGAGAAGAGAGAAATACGCATGCAAATAGTTTTTTTTTTATACAACTATTCCTGGATATATTATGCAAGAAATGAGAACATACAAGATGCATCCAGAAACAGCACAGCTGTTCCCAACTTTACAGAGAGGACCCTGAAAAACAAGAAATTACAACCAAGTCCCTGGGACCATCTCTTCGCAGACAGTTCCGCCGCTGCTCGATCTGCCCCCGTCGCGCCACCGGAAAGGAGGACGAAGACATCCGAAGCCGCAGCTGTGTCGCCGGAATCAAACCTGTAGAGGAAACCCTCGTTGAAGTCGCCGCAGTACCCACCCGTCGCGAACGGCGGGATCTAGGATCGTTGTTGTCTCCATCGGCGGGGGCGACGCCCCGATTCGACCCAGCGGTCAGGCCGCAGCCGCCAGCCATGGCCAGCCTGCAAGCCCGCAAGCAAGCACAGAGGAACAACACCAGAAAAGCAAGATCCAGCAAACCCTTCTTCTTCCTCCTCCTCCCACCACGGCAGCAGGAACAAGAACGAAAAGCACACAAGATCCGCACCCGATTCGGCCGAAAACCGAGCTTATTAGAAGGTCGCCTTCTAGATACACCCTCCTCCTCCCTCTTCCACCATGGAAAGCAAGAAGAGAAGAACTTCTCTGAACCACGGTCGCTGCTCGCCGGCGACCGAGGTAGGCGACGAAGAGACGGAAAAGACGGCATACAGCCAAGACGCCAAAGAGGCACACATAAGCTAGAACCTAATCTACTATTTACAGGGAGGGCCAGACCACCTACACCATCTCCTCGCCTGGCAGCAAAGCCACCGGAGAGAAGGGAGGCGAGGGTGGCGGCGGAGAACGAGAGTCGACTCTCAAAGCACTGTAGAGGAGAGAGCGGTGGGAGAGAAGTTGTTAATACGCATGCAAATAGCTGCAGAGAGAGTACTACGTGCGCAAGAACTGAGGAGTCTTGACTCTTGAGTGAGCTGAGCCAATCGTTGGCATGCACACCATAACTATCTACCATCTCTACCGTAACAAATCAAGGGCAAATTCGTCCAGCTTTTAACAGAAACTAGCATGGTGGCCTGCTCAAATGCGTGGGCATCTAGTATCTGTTTTATATATTATTATGTTTGCTTCCTGTTTTGACTTAATTTTATATTAATATAACAAATTTGTGAGTTTTTGGCATAATTTATTTTTTATATCTTGTAACGATTATGAAAAATTAACTTGATCTTCTTGCTAAATACCTTAATTCATATAAAGGCAACTCACATAAGATTTTTTTTTGTTAAATCATTGATTTGTGCCATACAATTATAATAAAAAGGTCTTGACCGACTGGTTTTACTATAGCTAGTGTCTTTTCATATAATTCTCATTTTTTGGTTTAAATTATTTTTAGAAATTGGAATCGTTTCTCATTATAGCCACATTTTTTCACATGTATAATTGGCTAGCTGACTGAAACACGTTATAAATCTTTCGTCCAACAGTGTGTCCACTTTTAATTACTTAGCACATTTTTACCTTGGATTTTCTCAGTTTCTCTCACTCCCTTCCGTAGCTCAGACGTTATCCATACCCAAAGCTCACTACATTAAATCTGGTTGCTATCGCTGATTATTGTAGTTTAATCACATCATTATTACGTAATTTTCCACAGTTCGCTTGCTGCGGTGGGTCAAAATGAACATTAAAACTGATAGCAAATTAGAAATTTTGTGATATGATTGCTCTCGGAGAATAAGGTAGCGACGGTGAAAAAACTGACTAACCACAAAGGCATGCATGAAAGAAGAATGCTATTTATACTATAGAAAGAGATAAGCTACACCAAATAATATTTTTTGTCTTTAAAATTTATTTAATGGAAAAGGGTATAAAAAATAGTTTGTTCCTCGTTTGTTTTCAATGAGCCATGAAGAACACAACTGAAAGATTTGACAGCCTCAGTAAAACAAATTATGATAGAAAGTAAATTGAATATTTATTTACTCTCACATGTAATGCCTGAAGTCTCACGAACATATATGTTTCAATGGAGTGAACTGCCGAAAAAAATCTAAATGAAGTCTCATCGTATTGGCACTCAACCAAAAATCTATACTGAAATTTACAGCATACAACTAATGTCTAGAACACCTATGGGCCTAAAATCCTAGTCAAGTATCATAAATTTACATATTAATATTTACTCTCACATGTAATGCCTGAAGTCTCACGAACATATATGTTTCAATGGAGTGAACTGCCGAAAAAAATCTAAATGAAGTCTCATCGTATTGGCACTCAACCAAATATCTATACTGAAATTTACAGCATACAACTAATGTCTAGAACACCTATGGGCCTAAAATCCTAGTCAAGTATCATAAATTTACATATTAATATCTTGTTGTAATTAAAGGAACGTACACCATTATCGGTAATTATTTCATCATTCCCGTTTAAGATTGAAATCGCCGCTAATTTTTCTAGAGGTTGATATTACATCGAGGCATCAGTGCAGCTATTGTTAACACAGAGGGGCCTAATCTTCAAGTAAACTCACAAGAGTATATGACTCGACGTATGTGTTTTGGTCATGAAACATTTCATACGCCGTGACATAAAATTTGTATAGTGAAAAAAATACTACTACCTCTAATGCATAATAAGTGTCGAAGTTTTGAGCCAACCCCAATTCCGATTCAAAACTGTGACACTTATCTTATATCAGAGTGAGTAATATTTTTTTGTTTACCCTAAATTAAAGCATATGTTTGGTACATCCAAAATATGACCAATTTATGCGGATTAGTGTGATTGGCAAACTTTATATCGACCATTAATTTTACATGCTTACATATCGCATAAGGGATTTTTCTTTTTTGGAAACTCTTGGTCCGACCTGGTTTGCATTCTTTTTGGCAACTTTTGTTCTTATAACACACACGAAAAAGAGCTTAATTGAAGTTAGCTATATTTAATTAATCTCACTCAGTGGAGTCACTCAGTCACATGAGTACGTATGTTGGTTGCATACTAATCAGTTTATGATAGACAGGCCCGGGCCCATGGGACGGCAACATGTGCGGCCGCACAGGGCCCAAGAATTTGGGGGGCACAAAATTTTTTATAGGTCTCTGTATATGGGCTGTACTAGCATGCTGGGCCGATCGGCCGATCGTGGGCAGAGCTCGGCAGAGCTGATCGATTCCTATCTATACTACTATTAAAAGAGCAAACTTGACTTGTTGGGATACTTTAAATCTGAGCCCTTCAATATCCGATCAAACGGTTCAGATCGTTCCAATGTTTGATAACTCAACATTGTCCGTTTTGGACCGTTTTACCCTCCCACCAACTCACATAATACGACCAAATTGCCACATACCGGTTCGTTCTTATGTTTCTCCCCTCAAAGACGGTACCTGTCCCGCGATTCCCCAGAGTCAAGGCAAGCTGCCGCGCCGGCGGCCAGGAGACACGATTGGGGGCGGGAATAGCGCCGGTGGAAGGGAGCCATTGGTCGGGAGCCTCGCCGGAGACCGGGTACGCAGAGGAGGTAGACAGGAGACGGGGAGCACGAGGGGCGCGGCCAGCAAGGTGTCGCGCCGGCGGCCAGGAGACACGATTGGGGGCGGGAATAGCGCCGGTGGAAGGGAGCCATTGGTCGGGAGCCTCGTCGGAGACCGGGTACGCAGAGGAGGTAGACAGGAGACGGGGAGCACGAGGGGCGCGGCCTCCCGGCCGACGATGCGCCGAGCAGACGAGTTCGTGCCCTCCCACCGGCAGCGCTGGTCGGCTAGAGAGGCGGCGCGGTGGACTCCAGGGCAGCGGCGTCCGGTTGACAGCGGGGCATGCCGTGCGGGGTAGGTTGGAGGCACGGGAACAAGAGGTTCGGGATGGGCGCCACTGCCGCCTGGTCAAGCCTCCTCATGTGCGGCGACCATGTCCAGGGAGATGCGCGCCGTCATCCTCTATCTCCTATTCGAGGGCAGCGCCGCCCCGCTTCCATGCTCGTCGTGCGCCCTATCGCGGCTGGGCAGCAGCATGTCCGCGCGGCGAGTAGTGGGCATCCGAGTCCGAGACGACCCAGCGGCGGTAGACCGGCGGCAGGTTTGCCAGGCCAATGGACCGCGGGTGACGCCGCATGGGGACAAGCGGGATGTAGCTGGTGCCCTTGCGGGGCGCTGGAGGCGGGGTACAGGTCTGCAGATGGCCGCGGCGCCAAGACGACAGTCGTGCAGAAGACGGGGAACCGGGAGTTGTTGCGGCGGTCGCTGTCTCCGCCGGCCACGGGTGGGCGTGGCGCGGCGCTGAGGAGATGGAGCTTCCTACCCTCGCTGAGCCGGCTGCAGAACGCGTCGTGTCTTGCGTCCACGACGTCCCCTGTATGCCCACAAGTGTCGTGATGTTCCTCCGCGCCGCTGCCCAGCTCCTTCCCCAATCCTTCTCCTCCTGCATCATCATGCTCACCAGGATGCGTCTCCAAGATTCTCTTCTTCTAAACCGGCGAGTACAACAAAGATCAGAGTACTGCCTCCTTGCGGCACCTAGCCCCGCTTCGCGGCAGCGCGACCACCGGAGGTGGCGGTGGAGACCAGCGACAGGCTCACGGCTACAGACCAACGTCCGGGGTGCCCATGCCGTGGATAGTGACGGTGGTCTCTACGTATTGTAGAGCAACCGAACGAATCGATTGAGAAATCTTATCCCTTTGGAGATTTTTCAGTTCAACGCTCTAATTTCATGTACTAGACAATGCATTGTCAGTCAAGCCTCGGTTTTACTGAACTTTTGCATTTCAGCCATCAGCTGATTTATATTCCACAAATTAGTGAAACAGCAACATCCATGAGTTAAACCTTTTGTCATTGCTTGGTCTTCTCCTGTAACTCTTTAGATTTTGCTTCCATCGATTGAAGTTTTAACCCGTCCAAAATTTGTGTGAACAAGATTCTTTCTTTCTTTCTGAATAGATCACTAACATATTTTTGAGCGATCAACCTGGTCACTGTGCATGCAAAGTGCTATTTGCCTATTCTAATTCCAACAGGCAGTGCTATTTACATCATTTGTGTTTTGAACACTTGAACAGAGCGACATAAGCAGCTCCTCCTTTTCGATCTACATGCTGCATTGAAAGTGAGCTATGTTCTCTGCTCGCCGTTTAGGTGCAAAATAGTGAAAACAATCAGACCTTGAAGTGCCCTTGAATATTTTTTAAGATAATTCATTGTTGTTGGTGTCCCATATATATGATGAGAAGATAATTTTAGCTCACATATTTCTGAAGGGAGATACAAATTCCATCATTGCTATGCTTCATTTGGTAAACACATGCGTGTATACTGCATTGAAAACGAGCTATGTTCTCTGCTCGTCGTTTAGGTGCAAAATAGTGAAAACAATCAGACCTTGAAGTGCCCTTGAATATTTTTTAAGATACTTCATTGTTTGGTGTCCCATATATATGATGAGAAGATAATTTTAGCTCACATATTTCTGAAGGGAGATACAAATTCCATCATTGCTATGCTTCATTTGGTAAACACATGCGTGTATATTATTAAAACTACAAAAAAAAGCAACACACTAAAAAGAGGAATTGCATTCAAAATAATGTATCTTGTGTTATACGAGTATTTTGGAGACGTGCGTTGCACGTGCAAAGCAACTAGTCTCAAAAAAACAAAAACCTGATCGATTCCTTGATTGCGTGTGAACTCAGCCTGTAGTGCTTGCGGTGATGTGGTCTATCGATCGGTCGGTTAAACGACTCGAGCTGAATACGAAGAGGCTGCGCTCGTTCGGGAATCGGGAGTTCTATTCCTTTCCCGGCCGCCGGCGCGTCATACTCCAGAAGATCAGAACGAATCGAACTCGGAGATCAAGAGGCTAAGACTACATAAAAATTGATCGGCAATCCAGTGTTTGCAGCGCCCGTGGCAATCTCTCTTCAAGACTAATTATGTTCGCCAAACAGATCGCTGCTGCCTGGTGAGTCGTCCATTAAGTGTCGGCAAGGATCGGCAAGTTTAACTCTGCAAATCTGAATTATTGATCAGTGATCAGGTACTAATTAGTAATTAACTTTTGGCAGGAATTTGAGGATCGGCTTTCTGTTCTTGCTTCCTTGAACATCATGGGGAAACAGGAATCTGGTGCACAGAAGCGTAAGAGAAAAGAGAGACAAGAAGAATTGGTTAAATCCCAGAAAGGTGCTATGGACAAATTTATTAGCAAACAATCATCGCAAGGGTCATCCGGTAATCAATCAGCTGATCCTCCTTCACTTGCACTTGCAATTATTCCTGCAAGAGATGAGCAGAACACAGATAATGTCGAGGTAGAGGAAGATCATATTGATGATAATTTGAATAGTTCACCCATTGCGGATGATGATGATTCTTTTCGGATTGACATATTTGATCCAAGATGTTGGGATTCTCTTGAGCCTAAACAGATTGATATTTTAGCACAGAAGGGTCCAAGAAGAGACTTGTCAATTAAGAAAGGTCCTAAGGATACAAATCGTAGAAGGTTTTCTGCGCTATTCTATATACAAGTGATGTCAAATGGGGAGCATTGTGATAGAGATTGGCTTGTCTATTCAAAGGAACTCGATCGAGTCTTTTGCTTTGGTTGTAAATTATTTACAAAAGGTCATCGAAAAGGTCAGTTGGCAAATGAGGGTTGCAATGATTGGGCACATCTTGGCAAAAGACTAACAGAGCACGAGACAAGTGCAGATCATGTTTTGAATATGACAAATTGGTATGAGTTGCGTAGCAGATTGGAAAAGCATCAAACTATTGATAAAACTGCCCAGCGACAACTAGAGAAAGAAAAGGAACATTGGAGAAAGGTATTATTCAGAATTGTTTCCGTTGTAAAATTTCTTGCCAAGCATAATTTAGCCTTTCGTGGTTCTAACGGCAAGCTATATGAAGATAGCAACGGTAATTTCTTGGGTTTGATAGAGATGTTGGCTGAATTTGACGACGTTATTCAGGAGCATGTTCGTCGTATTATAGATGAAGAAACTCATGCTCATTATCTTGATCATAAGATTCAGAATGAATTGCTACATTTGCTTGCTTCTTCTATTCGGCATGAAATTATTAAGAAAATAAAGAGTTCAAAGTATTTCTC
Source organism: Poa pratensis (assembly GCA_947311845.1). Classification (NCBI taxonomy): domain Eukaryota; kingdom Viridiplantae; phylum Streptophyta; class Magnoliopsida; order Poales; family Poaceae; genus Poa; species Poa pratensis. The sequence continues at coordinate 2,754,391 of CAMZMU010000038.1, forward strand.
CGTCATACTTGATTGTACCCCTGATGTAAGTCACCAAGAGCAAATGTCTATAATTATAAGATATGTTGATTCATCTTCAAGTCATGTTTGCATTGAAGAATCCTTTCTAGGATTTTTAGATGTAAATGATACGACCGGCCAAGGACTTTTTGATGTGCTAGAGAACGAGCTAAAGGTTCTTGATCTTGATATAAATGATGTGAGGGGACAAGGTTATGATAATGGGTCAAATATGTACACAACGAGTTCAAAGACAGTCTTTGAACTCGTTCACTTGCTTTTTACAGTCTTCCCACTTTTATATACTCCTGGAACACGACCTTTGTACACCACATACCACTTCCCCATTTCTCTGTACACACGCATATAAAATTACAAGTCAAATAAGAGTTGTAAGAAAAAAGATTTGTGTACATAAGAGAGAAGAAAGATTAAAGCAAACAAAAAATTAACTAAGCATGCATGCATCTAACGAGTTGTGTACATAAGACAGAATAAAAATTTGTTCCTCGATCACCTTCTCTCTGGTATCTACGGGAATGGTTCACAACCATTTAACGAGTTGAATGGCCTGTGATCACCCGAATAGCTTAAGCGCCTTTCTATATCAGCATTAGCTGGTGGTTGTAAGCCGTAGTAGAATTGTCCATCTTGATCTAGGACGTCACACATGATATGATTCGCACGATCATGTTCTGAATGTATCGGAACTCGACTCTGATAACATAATCAGCGGAGTCCTTTAGTCTTGCAACCCATGCGTTGAAATCACGAGAAATAAATTGGCCTCGTCGTTGAAACTTTAAAAACCACCTCATTTGACAGAGGAGGTACCATGACTCCATGCAACTACTTGAATCCTGCTTCATGCAGGGGAAATACGTTCTGTGCGCGAACCTAAACCTTCCATCCTCTGACTTTCTTGTTTTTAAAATCGGGCCACCCTTCATGGCGTAGCCATGGAGAGCATTATTCAGAACAATCTTGATGTCGGTGTAGTCCCGCTTAGACTCCGCCCTATCTTCATAGCGATCCCCGCTATCGAGATACAAGGCAGCTAAGCGTTCCATGTCCAAGTGGATGAGGGTGCCGTGTTTGTTTCTGCGCAAAACATCACCATTGTAGACGCAAATTCAATGATGGAAATCTGTGGAAGCATGTTATGACAGGTAGGCATGACTTACTCGGGAAAATAAGGCAAGAGAAATGAGCACGGCGGGCTCGACGCATTGTCGAGGAAGAGCTTTTGGAGATAACCGGTCGCGGATTTCCTACCCTCAGGGTTGTTCACGAACATTTCTTGCATGTAGTAGGGGTCAACCATCACTATGCCGGGGGTATTCTCCATTTTGATTTGGTGCGCCATTTGGAGCGCAACAAGACAGACTATGGATGGGTGGAGCGGAAGACTATGGTACACTGCGAAGATATCATCAAATCTCACAAAGAGCAGGTCTGCGCCATTTTCCCTGACAAAGCCCAACCGTTCTAGTACATTTGCAATGAAAAGGGGATATGTTGGAGCTTCTTGGTCGAGAAGTTTCCTCTCCACAACAAGAACAACCTCATGTAGGTCCAACAAATGTCCTCTCAACTGTTTGGCACGATCCGCCGGCAGGATCGATCTACCCAAGTGATGCATCTTATGCCAGTCCTTGATGGGTATCCTGTCCACAAACCGGGAATCAGTCCCCTGCTCCGGTGGGACGGTGGAGTCGTCCAATTTTGTTTTCTTGTATCTTTTACGCGCCTTCTTAGGCTTGTTCACCGATGCATCTTCTGGCGTCCCATGATTTGGCAAGATAGGAACCAAATTGGTGATAGAGTTGCCGCACCCGTAGCCGATCATGGGGGGAGGTCCTACTTGGCCTCCCTTCATCCAAGTCCCAACAAACTCACGGACAGTAGGAAACATGGATTTGAAGGTATTTCTGAGTTCGTTCTCTATGAACGCCTGCATCGGATCCTCGTCTTGTATATGAGAACTGCCGGCCTCGTCGTTGTCCGCCATGTTCACACTAACGAGAAAAGTCAAACTTTAGTATAACGAAAAAATTCACGAAATTTTTTGGCATGACCTTTGCTACAATTACGAGATATGGAGTACCCGAATTTGCCGAAACGGAAGCTAATCAACGTTCCGGCAATCTCAAGGGACTCAAGGGTACCTGCAAACATTTTATATTCATCACAACCACCAAAATCGGCATTTTTGAATCACATCACAACCACCACCGAATCACATCCGCAACCATATTCACATGCATACTTCATATTGTCACCACTAACCACAAATAAGGGGTAAAAAATAGTAATGGCATTTCAACAAACACCTTCCGTGCACGGCGGTTAACGGGTGGGAGGGGAGGGAGGAGGCGGCGGGTGAGCTCACCGGGAGGGGCGCGGCGGCGTGGAGGAGTAGGCCGGCGACGGCGGCGGTCGGGGAGGCGGCGAGTAGGCGCGGCGAATCGGGGCGGCGCGGGGTGGGGCGGCTAAGTCGGGGCGGCGCGGGGAGGCGAGTCGGGGAGGCACGGGCGGCGCGGGGTGGGGCGGCGAATCGGGGCGACGCGGGGAGGCGAGTCGGGGCGGCGCGGGTGTCGGGGGAATACTTTCTGGATTAACCCGCGGCCCAGTGCGACTTAACTTACTCGCACGGACGAAGGCCCACTTGGGAGCAAGCCCAATATTGAACCGCCATAAGGGGAAAGATCTAGAAGACATATCCCGGAGGACGTGAAGACCAAGTAGTCTCCGAGTAGGCCTCTGTGGATGTATTCCTTATGGGGAAGTTTCCTTTTGTAACCTAGCGAGCCTCTGTGTATATAAAGAGGACTCGCAGGACTTAGAGCGGGTCAAGCTATCAAGCCCCAAACCCTAGCTCATACGGCGAGTACCAGATCGGATCGCCTCCATTGTAACACCTCGATTATCATATCAATACCAATCTAGGGTAGGCAGGAAGTAGGTCTTTTACCTCACATTGAGGGGGCCGAACCTGGGTAAATCTGTGTTGATCTTTGTTCCTGCGATCCCAAGCTCGGAGATGCTTGACTCGCATAATCCCACACCTACGAAGTCATCTATGACACCTGACGTGACAAACCCACGACAGTTGGCGCCCACCGTGGGGCCTGCGGTCAAGAGCGTCACGTTCCGCGCAGGATCCATGAAGGGAGCTGAAGATCTTGTTGTTGGCCGTATCATCACGGTCAATGGCACACCCCTCATCGACGATTCAAGCTGGGGGCCGGAAGCAGATTATTTGGAGACCGGCCACGTCATCCCGTTCGGATCCATCAACGTCTTCGTCGGCTTCATCGGTGGCAGGTCCGTTAGATCGGTCCAGGAAGGCGATTCAGTAGAAGAAGTCGCCGATGACGGGGAAGAATCCGTGGAAAGCATGGACTCGCAAGAGTTTGGGTCCATCATACCTGCCTTTGAAGAAAGTTGCTGGGGTTACCCACCAGAAATCACATCATCACCAGATCAAGAGATGGCACAAGTCGCGGTTTACATGGCCGGAGGAGCAGGTGCATCAGGAACTGCTGGAGAAACCGAGGCATCGGCACCCCCAAGCAACCCACTTCTTGTCCCTGTGTCAGCCACGAACGCCGCCCTCCGTGCAACAGAAATTGAGGCCGCCAGGGCCGAGCTCCTGTATGAGGTTCGAAGGATGGAAGAAGAGCGCCGCAGGCTCGATCAGATAAACCAAGGAATCCAACAGGAGCGGCAGAGAGTAGCCGCGCTGGCTGCGACTCAACAACAGGTTGACCCGCAAACACAGCTGCGCGCGACTCAACCAACAGTGGAAATCCCGCTCACTCCAGCCGCGGGACGGGAATCCAGACGACTGCGGAAGGAAGGGTACCAACAAATCAAGAGACCCAGCAACAACCAAGGAGGTTTCACACCCCACAGGGCCATTACCAGAACCCTGTCGATAATATGTATGCTGCGGCTAATATCTTGACTCAGATGGTACCAACAGGCGATGACCCGGTCAATGCTGAGGCGCGGCGCGCGATTCAGATGTTAAGTACGGCAGTCCTGCAACAAGCCAATAGGGCGGAAGCCGAAGCACAGCTGCCCCTCGTACCAGCCAATCACAGGATTACAGCAGAAAGAAGCGTCCAAGCAGGCCACCAGAGGACGTGTCAGGAGTCGCACAGAGGCAGCAGGAGCAAGTCGCAGAAGCGCAGGCGAATGCGCATTGATGCAAAAGCGGCCCGCAGATAACCCCGCAGGCGCGCCACAGCCCTGTCCTCGCGACTCAAGGGACCGGCGTGTTTCACTGAGAGGATCAGATCGGAACCTTTTCCTGAAGATTTCAAAGGGCCACGCAAGGTGGCAAACTATAACGCCAGCATGGATCCAACCACTTGGCTCAACAATTACGAGATGGGCATGAGCATCCTAAACGCATCTGAAGAGATCTGCGCACGCTACCTAAACATGATGCTAGAAGGAGCAGCGCACATATGGCTGCAAAATTTGCCTCCCAACTCTATAAATACTTGGGAGGAACTGAAGGATGCCTTCGTTAAGAACTTCCAAGGAACTTGCAAGCGACTCTGCAATATAGAAGATTTAGAGCGTTGTGTCCAGAAGGAAGGCGAGTCAAGTCGCCATTGGATGAAAAGGGTGGCAGAAATAATACACTCCTCAGATAATATACCACCAAGCTCAGCCGTCCTGGTGATGGAGAAAAACTGCAAGTTTGAGCCGCTGATTCATAAGCTGGGTCGCATGAAGGATAAAGTCAAGAGCCTCAGCGAGGTGATGGCTGCGGCTAACAAATATGCCAGCTCAGACAAAACCAGAGACGCGTCAGACGGAGAAGAAGAGGAGGTTGCTGCAAAAGGAAAGAAAAACTCCAACAAGCCCCAGCAGCAGCAAACGAGCCACAACAACACGAGTCAAAACAAACGCAAAAGCGAAGATGGTCACTCAGGGCTCGTCGCCAATACGCGTGGAGGATTCAGAGGCCAGCGTGGAAGGGGTCGAGGATACGGCTCCCGTCCAATCAATATGCAAGAAGTTTTCAACCGGCCATGCGACCTTCATGCGACAGGTGATGGACGGCCAGCGGACCATACCAAGGCGCAATGCCATTATTACAAAAAGTGGAAAGAAGAGAGCCAACACAACGGGGGGAATTCCCATGAAGGAAACCCTAGTGCGGCTCATAACACAAATATTGGGCAGCACGGCGCGAGTAACCCCAGGCAGACGGGGCAGTATCACACAATAGTTATCGATACCTCCAAAAGAGAAGAGAAATTGAGCCGGAGAAGTCAGCAGGTGAACGCCGTGATACCACAACACCCGCTTGGTTAAGGTGGTCAGAATACGCGGTAACCTGGAGTCGCGACGACCACCCGCCACAGGTACGGGAACCTGGCAAGTTGGCACTGGTTGTGGCACCATACGTTGCAGGATACAAGCTGACCAAAGTGCTTATGGATGGAGGAAGCAGCATTAATATCTTGTACTACGATACTTTCCAGCGTCTAGGACTCAAGGATTCCAGCCTGCAGCCCACGTCAACAGTATTTCACGGCATTGTCCCAGGAAGGTCCGCACGGCCAGTGGGGAAAATAACCCTAGGGGTAACTTTTGGAACAGAAGAGAACTTTAGAAGTGAATTCCTAAGCTTCGAAGTGGTAAAATTCCAAAGCCCATATCACGCCTTGTTTGGAAGAACGGCCTTTGCTAAGTTTATGGCCAGGCCATGCTACGTGTACCTACAGTTGAAGATACCAGGACCAAAAGGGGTCATCACAGTGTACGGAGATAGAGAAAAAGCAATAGAATGTGAGAAAGGAGATGCGGCTTTCGCAGAATCCGCCTGTGCCGCGGAAGAACTAAAAGGTTATAAGTCGCAGGTGGACCCAAACGATATGAGTGTGGTTACCACGCCATCTGCCGAGCCACCAATGAAATTCAAAGCGGCCCAGGACACTAAGCAGATAAATCTTGTTCCTGGCGACTCATCCAAGCAAACTAGCATTGGAGCACACATGGAAGAAGAGCAGGAGAAGGCCCTCGTCGCTTTTCTCCAGGAAAATAAAGACATCTTCGCATGGAAGCCGTCAGATATGCCAGGGGTACCAAGAGAATTAGCAGAACATAGCCTCAAAGTGAACCCTGCGGCTAAACCAGTGAAGCAGCCACTACGGCGTTTTCATGATGACAGGAGAAAGGCAATAGGAGAGGAAATAGCTCGCTTGCTGGCTGCAGGATTCATCACAGAGGTATACCATCCGGAGTGGGTGGCAAATCCAGTATTGGTTATGAAAAAGAACGGTACGTGGCGAATGTGCGTTGATTACACCAGTCTTAACAAAGCTTGTCCAAAGGATCCATTTGCTTTGCCAAGAATCGACCAAGTAATTGATTCAACTGCTGGGTGCGAGCTGTTATGCTTTTTGGACGCCTATTCAGGCTACCATCAAATCAAGATGAAGAGGGAGGACCAAGAAAAGACGTCCTTCATCACACCCTTCGGAGCTTTTTGTTACGTCAGCATGCCCTTTGGGTTGAAGAACGCAGGTGCGACTTACCAAAGATGCATTCAGAATTGCCTACATGAGCAAATAGGTCGCAACGTTCATGCCTACGTGGATGATATTGTGATTAAATCGCAAGTTAGCCAGGATCTTATTGGTGATCTGGCAGAGACATTCACAAATCTCAGAAAATACAACATGAAGCTCAACCCCACAAAGTGCGTTTTCGGAGTACCAGCAGGAAAGCTATTGGGATTCATAGTATCAGAAAGAGGCATTGAGGCCAATCCTGACAAGATAAAGGCCGTGATGGATCTCCAAAAGCCAGAAAAGATAAAAGATGTACAGCGGCTTACTGGTTGCGTAGCAGCTTTGAGTCGCTTTATATCAAGATTGGGAGAAAAGCACTACCTTTGTACAGACTGTTGAAAAAATCAGACACCTTCGTTTGGGACGCAGAGGCCGACGAAGCTCTGACAGCCTTGAAACATCAATTGACAAATGCTCCAGTTCTGGCGGCTCCAAAAGATAAAGAGCCAATGCTACTATACATAGCGGCAAATTCCCGCGCTGTGAGTGCTGTCATGGTTGTGGAGAGACAAGAAACGGAAAGGAATACCCTGTCCAGAGACCAGTATACTACGTGAGCGAAGTCCTCACAGCTTCCAAACAGCGTTACCCACAGTGGCAGAAGTTGGTGTTTGGAGTGTTCATGGCGAGTCGCAAGCTGAAGCACTACTTCCAAGAGCATCCAATAACTGTGGTGAGTTCAGCACCATTGGCAGATATCATTCGTAATCGAGAAGCTACTGGAAGAGTCGCTAAGTGGGCGATCGAGTTGGGACCACATCACATCAGTTACGAGCCGCGCACATCAATTAAGTCGCAAGCCCTTGCAGATTTTATTAACGATTGGACAGAAATCCAAGTTGCTCCTAGCATGGCAGAAACCAAATACTGGACCATGCATTTTGATGGGTCAAGACAGTTGCAAGGCTCGGGGGCTGGAGTTGTTCTGACATCTCCCAAGGGAGACAAGCTGCGGTATGTGTTACAGATACACTTCAACTGCACAAATAACGTGGCGGAGTACGAGGCACTGCTTCATGGTCTACGTATAGCAAAGGAGATGAACATCAGTCGCATACGCTGTTTTGGCGATTCAGACTTGGTGGCACAGCAGGTCTCCGGAACGTGGGACAGCAAGGATGCGAACATGGCTGCATATAGGAGAGAGGTGGACAGAATTGCTGGACATTTCACTGGATACCAAGTTGAACATATTGATCGGAGACAAAATGAAGCTGCGGATGCCCTGTCTCGGCTTGGATCCAACAGACAGTCAGTCCCACCCAATGTTTTCCTGGATGAACTGCACAATCCATCAGTCAAACCTCCAGCAGAGATTGACATTGCAGAGCCAGAGGATGATTCAACTTTAGTCGCAGCCCTGCATGAACAGCCAGGATGGACAGAGCCATACATGGCATATTTAAGTCGCGGAGTGCTGCCGGACGATGAAATTGAGGCGCGCAAAATCATACGACGATCAAAGGCCTATACAATCATCAACAATGAATTATACAAGCGCAGCGTATCAGGAGCATTCCAAAGATGTGTCTCACCAGAAGAGGGACGAAAAATCTTGCACGAAATTCATTCAGGCGATTGTGGCCATCATGCTTCGTCAAGATCTTTGGTGGCAAAGGCGTTCCGACATGGATTCTTCTGGTTAACAGCATTAGCAGACGCAGAGCAAATTGTCAGAGTGTGCGATGGATGTCAAAGATACGCTAGGCAAGATCATATGCCAGCCCAAGCACTTCGCACAATACCCATCACATGGCCTTTTGCCGTATGGGGTTTTGACATGGTAGGGCCTTTCAGACGGTCTTCAAACGGAAAAACTCACCTCTTAGTCATGGTGGACAAATTCACAAAGTGGATAGAAGCAGAACCTGTGGGAGATTGCGAGGCTGAAACAGCAGTCAAGTTCTTGAAGAAGGTCATATTCCGCTTCGGTTACCCCCATAGTATCATTACAGACAATGGGAGCAACACCTCTGAAGGGGCTACACAGATATTTTGCGCAGACAATGGGATAAGATTGGACCTCACGTCAGTAGCACACCCGCAGAGCAATGGACAAGCTGAGCGAGCTAACCAGGAAATTCTCCATGGAATTAAGCCGCGCCTTATTGAAAAGGTCGAAGCATCTCCAGGATGTTGGGTGGAAGAACTGCCAGCAGTACTGTGGAGCTTGAGAACAACCCCTAACAGATCCACAGGATTTACACCATATTTCATGGTCTATGGAGCAGAAGCAGTCATGCCCAGCGATATCATACATGATTCACCAAGAGTTGCGGCTTACATCGAGACAGATAATGAGATAGCTCGGCAAGACTCGGTGGACACATTAGAAGAGGTTAGAGACTTGGCAGCATCAAGGTCAGCAGTATATCAACAAGACTTGCGACGCTATCATGCCAGACGCATCAAAACCCGCACCTTTCAAGAAGGCGACCTAGTACTGCGACTTAAACAAGATCACAAGGGAATGCATAAGCTGTCCTCTCCATGGGAAGGACCCTACATCATCAGCAAGAAGCTAAACAATGGGTCGTACTACCTGCTGGATGTAAGGGAAGAAAGCAGCGAACGCCATGATTTCGAGGATCGTCTCGAGGCACCTCGCCCTTGGAACGTCGCACACCTGCGACCGTACTATACATAAGAAAAGGCTAATCAGAGCCAAGCATCATCCTTTCCAGCTTTATAGCTGAGTATCATCACAGCCACTCAGGGCTAGAACTTCAACTTTGGTCGCCACCTAGGCGCGACCTATGCAACATCTGATCGCCACCCAGGCGCGATCGACCCTTGTATCAGAAACCGGCTGCCACCTAGGCGCGGCCGTAAACTTTGTATCATCTCTGGTCGCCACCTAGGCGCGACCGACCCCATGTATCACCATGGATCGCCACCTACGCGCGATCCAACCCTATGTATAACACTCGGTTGCCACCTAGGCGCGACCTTATGTGTCATCATAATCAAAGCTTATCATAGCTTAGCCTATCATGGCAATATCATTATGTTTCTTGGGGTCTTTGTTACCCTGAAACAGCCGATTTATTGGCAATTATCAAATTTACCTTAAGTTGGATTGCTACTCGCATTATGTGGCCAAAGTACTGGGGTGTGGCGTCAATCGAGCTTGATTGCCTATCATGGCCGCTCTCGACCCTGAACACACATATTCCTAGGAAATACTGAGTCGCGCGAGTGCCCACTTAAGGATTCAGATGGCCTAACTAGAGGTCGATGTACTGCTTATAGTACGGCAACACCAATTACAATTACTTGTAACTTAACAATTGTTTTATTATGATATCAAGTTACAGGTGATGACCTTCAGAGTTCTCTGAGAAGAATTGAGATGATTACCACATAACATCCTCTCAATCCTTGGGGGCTATATCATATTATCATCAAAAATTTGAAGATAGATCGTCATCAAGTTCTGAAGCTATCAGGATACTCTAACAAAGAAGCTCACGAAGTCAGATGATCTTCCAGGTGCGAGTCAAGGCCAAACTTGCACAATTATAAGCCGCGAAACAAGGAAAAGCGCGGCCTAAGCATTCAAGATCAAGAAATACTATGAAGTTCAGGCCACGCTTGGGGGCTAATGTCGGGGGAATACTTTCTGGATTAACCCGCGGCCCAGTGCGACTTAACTTACTCGCACGGACGAAGGCCCACTTGGGAGCAAGCCCAATATTGAACCGCCATAAGGGAAAGATCTAGAAGACATATCCCGGAGGACGTGAAGACCAAGTAGTCTCCGAGTAGGCCTCTGTGGATGTATTCCTTATGGGGAAGTTTCCTTTTGTAACCTAGCGAGCCTCTGTGTATATAAAGAGGACTCGCAGGACTTAGAGCGGGTCAAGCTATCAAGCCCCAAACCCTAGCTCATACGGCGAGTACCAGATCGGATCGCCTCCATTGTAACACCTCGATTATCATATCAATACCAATCTAGGGTAGGCAGGAAGTAGGTCTTTTACCTCACATTGAGGGGGCCGAACCTGGGTAAATCTGTGTTGATCTTTGTTCCTGCGATCCCAAGCTCGGAGATGCTTGACTCGCATAATCCCACACCTACGAAGTCATCTATGACACCTGACGTGAAAAACCCACGACAGCGGGGAGGCGAGTCGGGGCGGCGCGGGGCGGCGAATCGGGGCGGTGGGGGGTGGGGCGGCGGTCAACGGCGGCGGCGGCGGCGAATGTGGGCGGCGGGGCGGTTCGGAGGCCGGGGCGGCGCGGCGGCGGCGCGGGGTTAGGGTTAGAGAGGAGGCCGGGCGCGGGGGGGGAACTGGGAAGATGGAAAGAGAGCGGCCCGACCGGCCGGTAAGTGGGCCGGCCACACTTACCGCTGGCGGACGGGCCAGGTGTCCGCCAGCGGTATATGGTTACCGCTGGCGGACGGAAAGATTTATCTGCCAGCGGTATGTTTTAAAATTTTCTGTTTTGTTTTTTATTCTTTTTTTGTTATTATTTAGTATTTTCTAGTATAGTTGTGCGTATATAAATAAATAGTTGTGTGTATATAAATAAATATTCATACACATCACATTGTTCAAAACATCTTAATTAAATTACAACTTTTTACAATAACACACATGCATGTGTCTCACGCTTTTCTCTTAGCGTTTGGCCTTCTTCTTGCCTTTCTTGGTGGTCTTAGCTACATAATTCAGCCCCACATTATGACCTCTTCTTAAGAATGGAAGACCTCCTCTCGTGGGTAGCGTGGTTCTGCTTCTTCTTGATGTATATGGCGCCGTGTTATCATCATCTTCAATATTAGGGTCACCGTACTGGTCGAAGTCGTCCTCGTTCGCGATTCCATCCATTCCAATGATGTTTCTTTTGCCTCTCCTCACGACTACACGGCTAGGCTTTGACGGGTCGGTTATGAAGAAGCACTGAGACACGTGCTTAGCCAATACCCATGGCTCATTTTGTGCGGTGACGTTCGTGCTGCTTGATGAAGTGCCGGCTTCCGGTAAAACCATGGTGGTGAAGTATTGGTCTTCCTTTTTCACGGTGGATAACCTAGCCCATCTCACACGGAACATCGGCACCTTCTCTCCAGAGTAGTTAAGCTCCCAGATGTCCTCTATCCTTCCGTAGTACCTGAACTTTTTGTCACCGACGTAAGATAGCATTGTTACCCCTGAATTTTGATAGTCAGAAGTTTTGTCCTTTGCCTCTGTGTAGAAAGTGAACCCGTTGATATCATATGCTTGAAATGTCGCGAGGTTGGGGGCGGGGCCACGTGACAAGTCGTATAACCATCTACCTTCTGCATCATCCGTTGGCAGAGCGACAAGCTCATCTTTGAACCAACTCAAGAAAGAGGAGTTGTGCTCTCTGATTATTTCTCCTTCGGTCCTTTGCCTGCCCTGGCCAATGTACTTCTGCTTAATCTCCAGTTTGTGCTTTTGCACCCAAGTATCGACCATTTGAATGTGTTGGAGAGCTACTAAGTTTGCCCTCTTAAAGTCGGCCATTCTCTTACTGAAGCCCACATGTAAGTCCCGCGCACCATTTTTGTGACCTGGCCCACCTAACTTGCCAAAGTGCTTGTTTGGGGCAAACCAACAGGGTTATCAATTATCTCCAGATGATTCGTGCAGAAAGAGATGCACTCTTCAGTGAGAAAGCCTTGAACGATGCTTCCATCCGGACGGGCCCTGTTACGAACAAATCCTTTTATGACCCCATTCATCCTTTCGAACGCCATCATGTTGTGGAGAAACAACGGTCCGAGATGAATGATATCATCCACGATGTGGACCAACAAATGCACGCAAATATCAAAGAATGCGGGCGGGAAGTACATCTCAAGCTCGCATAGTATCACAACAATCTCTTCCTGCAGCGTTGAGAGTCTCTTTGCGGTGATTGACTTTCGAGAGATCACGTCAAAGAAGTTACAGAGTCCAAAAAGGGTCTCACGGACGTGCTTGTCCATTATCCCTCGGATCGCAACTGGGAATATCTGTGTCATCATCACGTGACAATCATGAGACTTCATACCGCTGAAATTCTTTTTCAGCCAGTCTAAGAATCTGCTTATCAGCCCCGAGTAACCCAAAGGCACTTTGACTCCTAGAAGGCACTTCACCAATTGTTCGACCTCCTTTGGACTAAGAGTGAAGCAAGAGGGGGGACAGTAATAGTCATTCTTCTTAACCCTTTTGGCATTGTGACCGTCCATCTCCTCATCCAACTGGTCGTCTACCACATTTTTGCGCTGCGCATGAAGCTCTTTCCTGATGTCCATATGTTTAAGGTCCAATCTTGCTTTTGGCCCATCTTTGGTCTTGTCTGCCATGTGGAGTACAGTGCCAAACATACTCTCGAACACATTCTTCGTCACATGCATTAGATCAAGGCAATTTGGCGTAGTGTAGATGGGCCAGTATGGCAAGTCCCAAAACACAGACCTCGTCTTCCAAACACCACAGAGCGGTTTTGGCGCCTTTCGCTTCTTTCCCGGCTCAGGCACTCTTGCCATTCATTCAGCAACTCGTAAATGTCATCGCCGCTCTTCTTAAGTGGAGGTTCTCGGAGCTCATTTTTACCGTTGAAAAGGTCTCCACGCCATCTCCATGGGTCTTCATCGTCTAGCCACCTTCGATGGCCTATGTAGACGGTTTTCGAAGAACCGTCTTTCTTCAGCTGGAGGTATGTCGGATCATCCAGGCACCTGACACATCCGAAATATCCGTGGCACACCTGGCCGGCAACATATGCGTAGCCGGCAAATCGTGCACTGTACACAACAAGGCAGCTCTCATAGGGAAATAATCTTCTGCGATGGCGTCCCAAGTGGGAACCCCTTGGGACGACCATAACGTGTCTAGCTCATCTTTCAGTAGCTTGAGATACAGATTGATGTCGCTGCCACGTTGTTTCGGCCCTTGAATTAGCATGCTCATGTGTATGTACTTCCTTTTCATACACAACCAGGGAGGTAGGTTGTATATCCATACAAACACGGGCCACGTGCTGTGTGAACTGCTCTGGTTGCCAAACAGATTGAGACCGTCGATGCTGCAACCCAATCTGATATTCCTTGGCTCGTCTCCAAAGTCTGCATCGAAAGAGTCTAATGCTTTCCACTGGCTTGCATCCGAAGGGTGTGTCAGAATTATCTTTTCACTCCGGTCTGAATCTTGCACCACTGCCGCCTTTCTTTCCGCGTGCCAGCGCATAAGCTTTGCTTCCTTACGGTCTGCGAAATATCGCTGCAGACGAGGAATGAGCGGAAAGTACCACACAACTTTGCGAGGGGCTTTCTTCCCGGTCTTGTATCGATTGGCATTGCACACTGGACATTTGGTCATTCCCTCGTCCTCTTTCCAAAATATGTAGCAATCGAAGATGCACACATGGTACCTCTCGTGCGGTAAATCAAAGGGGCACACGACTTTCTTGGCTTCGTCACAACTTTTAGGACACGTGTTGCCCTTCGGAAGGATACCGTGCAAATATTCCAGGTTAGCGTCGACGCTTATATCGCTCAATTTGTGTCTTGTCTTCATCTGTAGAAAATCAAGCGATACTTTCAAGCGGGAACTTCTGGGTCGCAGCCTGGATACAACGGAGTATTTGAATCTTTCTCCAATTGCGCCAGCTTAGATTCCTTGTTAGCCGTCTTCTGAAGAAACAATTCTGTTAGATGAGGGTCCTGCACGACTGAAGTTTGCGGTGTCCGTGTGTCCTCCTCTTCTAGTACCACACGATCATCATCGTCTTCTTCTACTTCATCATGTTGCACGGGATCCGATCAGGCTCTTCGTGTTCTGGCCCCTCGTTGTTATTGTCTTGCTGCCCTTGATCCTGATTATTTCCTTCCGGCGCACCATCATTTCCATCATGTTCATCATCTGTTAACCAACGAGTGTGGCCATCCATGAAACCACGGAAGAGCAGGTGTTCCAGCAAAGTTCCGGTAAATGGACTGATGCCAACCTCGAGTTTGCATGCGCGACACGGACACTGTATATCTTTGCGCTTATTCTGCAGCATGTCTTCCGTCGCATGTCTCAAGTATGTATTCACGGCATGTTCACTCATAATAACCATTATCACCTGCACGTTGTATAATCAAGACAATAATTAAGCACCATTTAATATTTTATCGGGTTTATTTCACGAAAAAATTCGCCATGACCTTCCTACAAATAGGACCCAAGGAGAGTGCCAAAAGTTTCCGAAACGGAAAATGAATCAACATTCCGGCATAGTATTGGCACCCTCATTAATTTTCACACATCAAAACACAAATTTATTCATCACAACTCAATTTCACACATTCCAAGCCATTTTTCATCCAGCATTTCGCATGGTTACGGCGGGCGCATTTATCCGACCAAATTAATTTTAAGAATGTGTTTTAACTTATATCGCTAAAAGATCGCCTTAAGAATGTTAAAACACACGTCAAAATAACCGCGGAAGTCAGCCGAAGATGAAATCTTGATCTTGAGATCTGAGTGACTTGAGTGGATTTCTTTTGGTCAAAGTTGGATGTGGGGGAGAGATCTAGTGGGATCTATCAACTAAATCACTTTTTGTTGCTAAAAGTGATTAATTTCATGGAGGAAATGAGCCACAAATGGGGGAAACTCGAGCTAAGAGAGAGAAGAGTGAAGTGCAATAAGTGAGCAAGGGTGGTAGGTGCGGCCGCACATATGTCACTTTCCCAGGTTACCGCTGGCGGACGCTTCAGCGTGCCCGCTAGCGGTACTGAACGGAGCGCTGGCGTACTATTTCGTCAGCCTGCCAGCGGTACTGTCCCCATTTTTTTTCCCCAGCTGAGCTCAGCCGCGGCAACTACCGCTAGCGGGCCCTGTCTATCGTCCGCCAGCGGTACGTTTAATACCTCTGGCGGGCGCGTATTGTGCCCGCCAGCGGTAGTTTGCCTCGCCTCGTCCCAGATTCCTGTTCCTACCGATGGCGAGCTGTGCTGTTGTCCGCCAGCGGTACGTCCAGAACCAGTGGCGGACAGGAAAAACCGCCCGCCAGCGGTCGTAGCGCTGGCGGACGAAGACGTTGTCCGCCAGCGGTACGCTGGTGGCTATAAGCCTTTTCCTACTAGTGAGTTCATCCTTGGACTACGGGTCCATGGCAGTAGCTAGATGGCTGTCTCTCCACTTTATGCTATCATGTTTAGATCTTGTGAGCTGCCTATAATGATCAAGATCATCTTATTGTAATGCTACATGTTGTGTTTGCTGGGATCCGATGAATATTGAATACTATGTCAAGTTGATTATCAATCTATCTTATATGTTATTTATGATCTTGCATGCTTTCCGTTACTAGTAGATGCTTTGGCCAAGTAGATACTTGTAACTCGGAAACTACAATCTGCAACTAGTTGCGGGTGCAACTAGTTGCCGGATACCCCACTTCCGAGTTTCAAAAAGTTCCGAAAAAAATCACGGACATGTGTCATGTCGAAATATTATCAACATGACACATGTCCGTGATTTTTTTCGGAATTTTTTGAAACTCGGAAGTGGGGTATCCGGCAACTAGTTGCACCCGCAACTAGTTGCGGATAATTCCTTCTCCTTGTAACTCCAAGAGTGAGTATTTATGCTAGATAGTGGGTTCATGCCTCCGGTAATCTGGGAGAGTGACAATAACTTCTAAGATTGTGTATGTGCTGTTGCCACTAGGGATAAAATAATCGATGCTTAGCTTAAGGGTACGCCGTTAGGTCTAATGCATTTGTTTACTTTAGGCACATTACTTAATGCAATTATCCGTTGCTTGCAACTTAATACCAACGGGGAACTCGGTATGACAACCTGGCGGTGGATTATTAGTCATAGACTTTGTTGGATAACGGTCTATGTATTTTGTCGTAATGCCCACATGAATATCATAGTAATCATCATGTCATATATGCATTGTTATGCGCTCAATATTTTGTCAATTGACCAGCTGTAATTTGTTCACCCAGCATGTTAGTTATCTGTTACGGAGAGACCACTAGTGAACTGTGGACCCCTGTCCATTCTTTTACACTGATAATGCAACCAACTACAAACATTGTTTCTTTTCATTCTCTGCAATTTACTACTGTTTTCCACACCATAAGTTTATTCCTTTGTTTTCAGCAAGCCGGTGAGATTGACAACCTCACTGTTTCGTTGGGGCAAAGTAGTTTGATTGTGTTGTGTGCAGATTCCACGTTGGTGCTGGATTCCCTGTATTGCGCCGTGCCATATTCCACCACCAACAACCTTCAGAAGTGATTTCTTGCTCCTACTGGTTCGATTAAACCTTGGTTTCATACTGAGGGAAACTGTTGCTACACTGCTTCATACCTTCCTCTTGGGGTCTCCCAGTGAACGTGTGATCCACGCAATCAAGCTCTTTTTCTGGCGCCGTTGCCGGGGAGCAAGAAATATTTCTGAGAGCTCCTCTAACTCCCTGCAACAGCTCTTTTTCTGGTGTCGGGGAGCAAGAGGATTTCTGCAAGGGGAGTTTCACGCTTCCAATCTCTTTACTTTGTTATTGTCTTGCTTTGTTTATTTTTATTTAGTCTTGTTTGCTTTATTTATCAAAAACACAAAAAATTAGTTACTTTTATTTTCAAGTTGTTATCTTTCTGTTTTGTTTTAATTTTGCTAAAATGAGTACCCCTGAAATTGAAGTTCGGTCCTTTAAGCAACAAGGTGGAGAAAGTTTAAAAGATGCTTGGTATAGGATCAGTGATGCTCACCGTAGATGTACTAAAAAATATTCTACCATGATCCTTCTTAGAAATTTTTATGTTGGTATCACTAGTTGGTATCGGTATGTTCTAGATACTCTGACAGGAGGCAACTTTCTGGGGACTCCTGCTTTGGAAGCACGTAATATAATCGAAAGTTTGGTAGGAACACCACTTATTAATGATCTTAAAATTGAGACTACTTTGGAAGATGTTATAAAAAATTTGGAGTCCATGGAGAAAAACTTGCCGGATTTGCTTGGTAGTTCTAGCAAAGTTAATGAATCACTTGGAGATCTTAATAAAAGAATTGCTATTTTAGAAGCTAGCACTGGCCATGATAACCAAACTTCAGGATAGGTGAATTAGAGGATACTCTAAGTTCAACTTTCTCCTCTATCAAGTTTAAAAAGCAGAAAGCTTTTGTGGGGAAAGAGCAAAAATTAATGTATGTTCGAAAAGTGCCTCAACCAAAACCCCCTAATGTGCTTAAAACTGATAAAATTGAGGGTGAATCACATAATGAATTATTTAAATTTGCTTCCCAAGAATTACCAGAATCAAAAATGCCTATTGTTACAAGCTGTGTTTTTGAGGATGTTTTTGATGATGTTGATGCCTCATCGCTTGGAAACACTTGATTCTTACTTTCTGTGCCTAGCTGAAAGGCGTTAAAGAAAAGCGATTATGGGAGACAACCCATTATTTTATTTCTGCATTTTTTCTTTTTTTGAGTCAAGGAGTTGTTTACTTCTGTAACAATTCCTTTGTATCTTTATTTTATCGCATTGTTGTGCCAAGTATTGCCTCTAATAGGAAGATGATGCTAGATTTGGATTTTTGCGCATGAACAGATTTCTGTTGTTCACCGTTTCAATTCTGTAAAATCACAGAAACATTATTTAAATCTGAAAATTTTTGTGCGCGATCCTCACATATGTACGCATCTTTCGTTAGTTTAAAGTTTTTCGATCTGAGCAACGTAAGTACCTCGAACAAATTCGTCTTTGCGGACTGTTCTGTTTAGACAGATTTTGTCTTTTATTTTTCGCATTCTCTCTTTTACTAGTGTTGAGTGGAATTCTTTTTTAGGGTGAAGAGCTTCACATAACATCAGTGGCAGTAGCTAATGTTAAAAGTAACGGTCATGTTTGTGTCCTTATAGAACATGTGAGTTTTTGATTGTGCACTAACCCTCTAATGAGAATTACTTTGAGTTTGGTGTGGCGGAAGTTTTCAAGGGTCAAGAGAGAAGGATGATATAATGTGATCAAGAAGAGTGAAGAGCTTAAGCTTGGGGATGCTCCCATGGATCACCCCAGCAAATTTCAATAAGACTCAAGCGTCTAAGCTTGGGGATGCTCAAGGCATCCCCTTCTTCATCAGCAACTTATCAGGTCATCTCTAGTGAAACTATATTTTAATTCTTTCACATCATATGTGCTTTACTTGGAGCGTCTGTGTGTTTTTATTTTCAGTATTTTATTTTTCGTATGGTCAACTTGATTGGATCCCAGCATTCTTGATTGGGAGAGAGACACGCTCCGCTTTTTCATATGAATACTCCTATTCTTCACTTATACTTGTTGAGTATTCTTGTCTAGCTATTGCTATGCTTTTAGCTCCTGTTTTTCATGCATCTCTTATTCAGAGCTGTTAGTTCTTTTAAAGAAAGTACTCTCTTGCTTCACTTATAATTGTTTGGAGAGTTTATGTTGAAATAAATTGATTGGTGTTTGGTTGGAACAGAAAATGTTGCATGTGGTAGATGGTATAATTGAAAAAGCTTACATATTCTTGTAGATCGTTGTATTGGATAATTTGATACTTGTCAATTGTTTTGAGTTATTAAGTAGTTCATGATTAAGCTTTTGTATCATGTAGTTAAAACCTATTAATGAAGAACTACCGTAAAGCTCGTTGAAATTTGGTTTGCATGTTTGGTATCTCTAAGGTCTAGATATTTTCTAGTAAAAGGGTTTGGTTAATGATGTCTACGCATGCTTCTATTCTTGTAGACAGTGTTGGGCCTCCAAGTGCAGAGGTTTGTAGAACAGCAGCAAGTTTCCCTTAAGTGAATCACCCAAGGTTTATCGAACTCAGGGAGGTAGAGGTCAAAGATATCCCTCTCAAGCAACCCTGCAATTAAGATACAAGAAGTCTCTTGTGTCCCCAACACACCTAATAAACTTGTCAGATGTATAGGTGCACTAGTTCGGCGTAGAGATAGCGAAATACAAGTAATATGGATGATTATAAGTAGTAATTGCAATCTGAAATAAAAATGGCAGCAAGCAAACATGTAGCAGAACTTGTTGCAAACGGTGTTTCAATGCTTAGAAACAAGGCCTAGGGATCATACTTTCACTAGTGGTATCTCTCAACATTTTAGCACAACTGAACGCAAGTAAGTGCTACTCGGGATTATTCTCCTTCTTGGTGAAACAAGAGTAATATGCGTAGGGCTACAAAAGCACACCTCAAAGTCTGAGTAAACAAACACCACAATTCCACAAAGAATAAGCCATGATAATATCTAAATTATTTATAGAGTCACACACAAGTACCCACACTGTCACCTTGACACAGTGTTGTCACAATGACTCCGGAAACTAGATAAAATCACTTGAGTAGCATAAACATTACATATGAATTCAGCGATACTAGCAATGCTCATGATCACATAAAGATCACACCATGGGAGAGAGAGATAAACCACATAGCTACCGTAGAGCCCTCAGCCTCGGGGGAGAACTACTCCCTCCTCATCATGGGAGGCAGCAACGGCGATGAAGATGGCGGTGGAGTCGATGGAGATGGCTCCGGGGGCAATTCCCCGTCCCGGCAGGGTGCCAAAACAGAAACTTCTATCCCCCGAATTAGGGTTTTTGGTGGCGGCGGAGCTACGGAACTCTTTTGGAGAAATCATCGATTGTTCTAGGGTTTTCGGGGCAGGAACAATATATAGGCCAAAGGGCAACGCGAGGGCGTGCACGAGGCGGCCTCACCACGTGGCGGCGCCACCCCCTCCAGGTCGCGCGACGACATGGTGAGGAGGCCGTGGGCCTCCGCTGGACTTGCCCTTCTGGCTCCTTGGTCTTCTGGCGAAATAGAATTTCTGTAATTTTTCTGGATTTTTCCGAGCACTTTGGTTTTCGGGCCTTTTCTGCAATACACAGACATAATAAACAGAAACTGGCACTGTGGCATCTTGTTAATAGGTTAGTCCAATAAATGTCATAATATGATATAAAGTGTATATAAAACATGTGACAATTGGTATAATATTAGCATGGATCATAAGAAATTATAGATACGTTGGAGACGTATCAGTTAACAAGGAAGACAGTGTAGAGTCTTATAATGCTTGCAATATGTTTTCATATAAGCCTTGCTGTGTCGGTTGATATCCTGTGTTTGCTTCAAATAACCTTGCTAGCCTAAACACTGTACTGAGAGGGAATGCTTCTCGTGCATCCAAAACCTTGAGCCAAATCCATGCCATCTGTGTCCACCATAACTACCTATATGTGGTATTTTCTTGCCATTCCAAGTAAATTTTTCATGTGCTACCTTTAAATTATTCAAAATTGTTATTATTCCTTTTTGTGTCAATGTTTACTAGCTCATGAGGAAGTAGTTGGTTATTCTTTATTCGACTTGTCAAACAGACTTTACACCTGGACTAGTGGCATATACATCCGCTTATCCAATAATTTTGCAAAAAGAGCTGGCAACGGGTGCCCAGTCCCAATTAATTACAACTTTAACCGCTTAATTCTCTTCACATTTTTGCCCTGATTTATCAGTAAGCAATGACAAACAGTGAAATACCTGCATGTGTAAACAAAAGAGAAGAGGGATGATCTGCCTTGCTGGTAGAAATAACGTCCTTCATGGGAACCGCTCTTAAAAGTCTGTTTGATAGGGAGAATACTGTTTTCATCCGCTACCATTCGTTGACAATTAACAAACACCTCTCAAAACTAGACACTCCTCCATGGTATGTGATTGATGGTAGGCACCCGACGATTCGGTTAGCCATGGCTTGTGTTAGCAAAGGTTGGGAGGAGTGTCAAATATTTTATGCAATCTCTATATATTTTTCAAAACTTAAAAAGCTCTAACACATGATTCAATCCCTGCTTCCCTCTGCGAAGGGCCTTTCTTTTACTTTTAAGTTGAGTCAGTTTACCTACTTCTTTCTATCTTAGAAGCAAACACTAGTGTCAACTTTGGTGCAACAATTTTTATATGCTCATATATTGCACTTATTATGATTGTAGCATGTCTCCTCAGAAATTATTTTGTTTTTATCGTTTTACCTACTCGAGGACGAGTAGAACTAAGCTTGGGGATGCTTGATACGTCTCAAACGTATCTATAATTTCTGATGTTCCATGTTGATATTATACCAATTGTTATATGTTTTATATACACTTCATAGCATTTTTTTGCATTTTCTGGGACTAACCTATTAACAAGATGCCACAGTGCCAGTTCCTGTTTTCTGCTGTTTTTGTATTCCAGAAAAGCTAGTCTGGAAATATTCTCAGAATTGGACGAAACTTGGACAGAACCTCCAATTTTTCCAACACGAAGACGGAGTCCAGAGGAGACACGGAGGGGAGCCACGTGGCGCCCACACCATGGGGCCGCGCGGGCCCACCCCCAACCGCGCCGTGGGGTGGTGTGGGGCCCTCGTGGCTCCGCAGCCGCCGCCCTTTCGCCTATTTATTCCTCCCGACGCGAAAACCCTAGGACCCGATCCATTATCCACGAAAAGTTCCAGAGACGCCGCCGCCGTCAACCCTAGCTCGGGAGGGTTCAGAAGCTCTTCCCGGTACCCTGCCGGGGAGGGGAATCATCACCGGAGGGCTCTACATCACCATGCCTGCCTCCGGAGTGATGCGTGAGTAGTTCATCCTTGGACTACGGGTCCATGGCAGTAGCTAGATGGTTGTCTCTCCACTTTATGCTATCATGTTTAGATCTTGTGAGCTGCCTATCATGATCAAGATCATCTTATTTTAATGCTACATGTTGTGTTTGCCGGGATCCGATGAATATTGAATACTATGTCAAGTTGATTATCAATCTATCTTATATGTTATTTATGATCTTACATGCTTTCCGTTACTAGTAAATGCTTTGGCCAAGTAGATGCTTGTAACTCCAAGAATGAGTATTTATGCTAGATAGTGGGTTCATGCCTCCGATAATCTGGGAGAGTGACAATAACTTCTAAGATTGTGGATGTGCTGTTGCCACTAGGGATAAAATAACCGATGCTTAGCTTAAGGGTATGCCGTTAGGTCTAATGCATTTGTTTACTCTACGCACATTACTTAATGCAATTATCCGTTGCTTGCAACTTAATACCAACGGGGAACTCGGTATGACAACCTGGCGGTGGATTATTAGTCATAGACTTTGTTGGATAACGGTCTATGTATTTTGTCGTAATGCCCACATGAATATCATAGTAATCATCATGTCATATATATGCATTGTTATGCGCTCAATATTTTGTCAATTGCCCAGCTGTAATTTGTTCACCCAACATGTTAGTTATCTGTTATGGAGAGACACCACTAGTGAACTATGGACCCCGGTCCATTCTTTTACAATGGTAATACAACCAACTGCAAACATTGTTCCTTTTCATTCTCTGCAATTTACTACTGTTTTTCACACCATACGTTTAATCCTTTGTTTTCAGCAAGCCGGTGAGATTGACAACCTCACTATTTCGTTGGGGCAAAGTAGTTTGATTGTGTTGTGTGCAGATTCCACGTTGGCGCTGGATTTCCTGGTATTGCGCCGTGCCATATTCCGCCGCCAACAACCTTCAGAAGTGATTTCTTGCTCCTACTGGTTCGATTAAACCTTGGTTTCATACTTAGGGAAACTGCTGCTACACTGCTTCATACCTTCCTCTTGGGGTCTCCCAGCGAACGTGTGATCCACGCAATCAATGAGTAACAAGTATTCTACTTCTTATAGAAAACATTGCCGAGAAACACTTACAAAGAATATAAACATAAACATATTAAGAGTGCGAGAGCATTACAAAAAAGCAGAGCATTGGAGTATCACATTAACACCCACTGACTCAAATCAAGACTCTCTGATAACCCACAAGTATAGGGATCACGTGTAGCCTTTTCGATAAGTAAGAGTGTCGAACCCAACGAGGAGCTAAAGGTAGGATAAGTATTCTCTCAAGTTCTATCAACCACTGATACAACTCTACGCACACTAAATGTTTACTTTATCTTGGAAATAATACTAGAGTAACAATATGGGTATGAGAGATAGCTTTGCGAGATAATAAATACAAGAAAGTAAATACAAGAGAGTATATGGGTATGAGAGATAGCTTTGCGAGATAATAAATACAATATGAGTCCTCAGGTTTCTGTCACTCTGGCAGGCCTACCCCCTTCGTTTATAAATACTACCAACCCTAAGATGTTGATTGATACGTCCATTTTGCATCACCATTTTATATCATAATTTACTGCTATTCATTGATATATTTCATATTTGGATGATATACTTATGTTATTTTATCTTGTTTTGCATGTTTGATGATTACTAGAGAATTAACAGCCGGAGTCAGGATTCAGCTGGAAAAAGCGTCGTCAAGACACCCTATTTCTGAAGATCGACAATTCACGGAAAACATACAGATGTTCCTATTTTATCACATGCCGGAGCCAGCCAAAAGGGAGGCTGAGATGGGCCACGAGGGGCCCACACCACCCCACGGCGCGGGGCCCACCTCTGCCGCGCCGGGGCATGGTGTGGCCGCCCTGGCCCACCTCTGGCGCTCCCCCTTCGCGTACTTAATCCCCCAGAAACCCTAAGACGGAGGGAGCCATCCAGGAAATATTCCGCCGCCTCCACGAGGCGGAAACCACAGAGAGAGAAAAAGCTCTCCGACAGGGAGAAATCTGCCGGGGAAATTCCTTCCTAGAGGGGGGAAATCATCGCCATCGTCATCGTCATCACGCTAGACTTCATCGGGATCATCATCATCATCTCCACCGCCGTCACCATCATCTCCACCGCTCCACTTCGTTCCGTTGTAACATCTAGGGTTATACTTTGTGTAGTTCATAGGGGAAACTTTCCCGGTGTTGATTACTACTTGTGGTTGATGCTATTAAGTCTTATCGGTGAATTGAAGTATATGTCCAGATTGTTATTCATCATTATATCACCTCTGATCATGATCCATATGATGTCTTGTGAGTAGTTCGTTCAGTTCTTGAGGACATGGGAGAAGTCATGCTATTAGTAGTGGAACTATGTTGAGTAATATTTAATGGTTTGACATTTAAGTTGTGGTGTTATTCTTCTAGTGGTGTCGTGTGAACGTCGACTACATGACACTTCACCTTTATGGGCCTAGGGGAATGCATTGTGTATTCGGCTACTAATTGTGGGGTTGCCGGAGTGACAGAAACCTAAACCCCCGTTAGTAAACCGGTGCATGAGGGAGTGTAGGATCTCAGAGTTTAAGGCTGTGGTTAGATTTATCTTAATTACTTCCTTGTAACGCGGATGCTTGCAAGGGGTTTAATCACAAGTATGCATTAGTCCAAGTTAGGGCAGTGCATTAGCATAGGTTCACCCACACAACACTTATCAAAACAATAAAGATTAATCGGCTGTAGGAAGCGAAAGCACTTGACGAAATTCCCGTGTCTCCTCAAGAACATTTTGCCATCATAAGTAAACCAACCGGCTTATCCTTTGCTCTAAAAAGGATTGGGCCACTTGCTGCAATTATTATTACTGTCTTTTATTTACACGTATTTTATTTATCTGCAATATCAAAAACCCCTAAAAACTTGTCTGCTAGTATTTACAGTGATTCCTTGATCAAAACTACTTGTCAACACCTTCTGCTCCTCGTTGGGTTCGACACTCTTATTTACCGAAAGTACTACGATACACCCCCTATACTTGTGGGTCATCAAGACTATTTTCTGGCGCCGTTGCCGGGGAGCTTTTGTGCTATTGGTAAGTGGAATTGGTAAGGGAATCCTTTACTGTAAGTGATGTTTTTATTTCTGCTTGCTGCTTTATTTTATTATGGAGAGATCTCCATTCGAATCCCTATTTGGGAATACTACTGCCACTGCTAAGGTAGTAGATGAACCGCCGCCTGCTGAATTAGATCCATTTAAAATACCTATGAAAATTGTTGAACGTGTTATGGATAACCGCTATGTTGGAGATGGAACCATCCATCCTGGTGATCATTTACTATTTATACATGAATTATGTGAGTTGTTCAAGTGTGCAGGTATTTCAATGGAAAAGTCAAGAGGAAGTTATTCTCTATATCACTGAAGGGCCGAGCTGCGGAATGGTATAAGATGCTGAAGAATGGCCGATATATTGGCTGGGAGGAAATTGTACCTCTCTTTTATTCTAAATTCTATCCTCCTAGTGAGATTCATCAAGATCGAAATCGCATATATAATTTTTGGCCTCATGATGGAGAGAGTATTGCCCAAGCGTGGGGGAGATTGAAGTCACTAATGCTCAAATGTCCCATTCATGAGCTCCCAAGTAATATTGTTACCAATAATTTTTATGCAAGGCTTTCTCTTCATGATAAGGATTTATTGGATGCCTCTTGTTCTGGATCATTTACACGTACTGAAGAAGAAGTTAAATGGGACCTTCTTGACCGTATTCAGGAAAATACTGAAGGATGGGAGAACGACAAAGGTAGAAAGTCAGGTATAAATTATGATTACGAATGCATTAAATCTTTTATGGAGACTGATGATTTCCGTAATGTTAGTGTTGTTTATTGTCTTGATTCTCAAGTGTTGCAAATTATTACAAATCTCTTGCCTCTTATCTTGATGTGCCTAAGAAGGATTTGAATAAATATCATGAACCTTATAAAGATAAAGCCAATTCGGCCATTGGCAAAAGTATTGAAGTTCATACTGTTGATCACATTTTGCCAGAACCTTATATTGAAAAAATACCTTTTCCTGTTAAAGTCAAGGAACATTCTCTGATAACTAGTGTGGTTAATAAAAGTGCCAAGAAACCTTTAGAGCCTGATGAACAAATAACTGTTGAACCTGAAGTAGCAATAGTAAAGGATTTGGTAACTGAAAATGTAGATGGAGAACATATTATCTTTTGTGAAGATGCTTCTAATATTGTTTCGCATCCTGGTAAATCTAGGAAAACAAGTGTTCCTGTGCTTTCAGTGAAGATAGGAGAACATTGCTATTATGGTTTATGTGATATTGGTGCAAGTTCCAGTGCTATTCCTTTTGAACTTTATAAAGAAATTATGCATGAAATTAGTCCCTGTGAACTTGAGGATATTGATGTGGTTATTCAACTTGCCAATAGGGAAACTATCTCTCCCATTGGTATTGTAAGAGATGTCGAGGTTTTATGCGGTAAAACTAAATATCCTACTGATTTTCTAGTACTTGGTTCTAAGCTAGTAAAACTTGTCCTATTATTTTCGGTAGACCTTTCTTGAATACATGTGGTGCTATTATAGATTGTAAGAAAGAAAAGATTTACACTAAATTTAATGGAGAATCATATGAGTTTAATTTCTCTAAGTTTGGTAAGAAACTTTATGAAACTGATTTGCCTAATGAGGACTCGAAAATTGAACAACTGGCTGCTATTGCTATTGCTCCTAACAATGCCTTGCAGCAATTTATGGAGGAACATGAAAGTGAGGTCTTTATGGAGGAAAGGAATGAAATTGACAATATCTTTCTTCATCAACCACCATTACTTAAGCATAATTTGCCGGTGGAAGATTTGGGTACCCCTGCACCTCCTAAAGAAGATCCTGTTTTTGATTTAAAACCTTTGCCTGATAATCTTAAATATGCTCACATTGATGATAAGAAAACATATCCTGCTATTATTAGTTCTAAACTTTCAGGTACTGAAGAGGCAAGGTTATTGGAAGTATTGAGGAAACACCGAGGAGCTATCGGATACACTCTGGATGATTTAAAAGGGATTTCTCCTACTGTATGTCAACACGCCATCAACATGGAAGATGATGCAAAACCTGTTGTGGAGCACCAGCGTCGTTTAATCCCTAAAATGAAGGAAGTGGTAAGAAATGAGGTATTAAAACTCCTCGATGCTGGTATAATTTATCCTATTGCTGATAGTAAATGGGTAAGTCCTATGCATTGTGTTCCTAAGAAAGGAGGAGTTACTGTTGTGCCAAATGAAAATGATGAACTTATTCCTCAAAGAGTAGTTGTTGGATATAGGATGTGCATTGATTTTCGAAAGGTTAATAAAGTTACTTAGAAAATCACTATCCTTTACCTTTTATTGATCAAATGTTAGAAAGGTTGTCTAAGAAAACTCATTTTTGCTTTCTTGATGGTTATTCTGAATTTTCACAAATTGCTGTTAGAGCGAAAGATCAAGAGAAAACTACTTTTACTTGTCCTTATGGAACTTATGCTTATAGGCGCATGCCTTTTGGTTTGTGTAATGCTCCTGCTACGTTTCAAAGATGCATGTCTGCCATTTTTCATGGTTTTTGTGAAAAAATTGTGGAAGTATTCATGGACGATTTTTCCGTCTATGGAACTTCTTTTGATAACTGCTTGCAAAACCTTGATAAAGTTTTGCAGAGATGCGAGGAAACTAATCTTGTTCTTAACTGGGAGAAATGTCACTTTATGGTTAATGAAGGGATTGTTCTTGGACATAAAATTTCTGAAAGAGGTATTGAAGTGGACAGAGCTAAAGTTGAAGCAATTGAGAAAATGCCCTGTCCCAGGGATGTTAAAGGTATTCGTAGTATTCTCGGTCATGCCGGTTTCTATAGAAGGTTTATTAAAGAATTCTCTGAAATTTCAAAACCTCTTACTAACCTTCTCCAAAAAGATGTACCTTTTGTTTTTGATGATGATTGTAAAGAAGCTTTTGAGGCTCTAAAAAAGGCTTTAACCACTGCTCATGTTGTTCAACCTCCTGATTGGACTTTACCTTTCGAAATTATGTGCGATGCTAGTGATTTTGCTGTAGGTGTTGTTCTTGGACAGCGAGTAGATAAGAAGTTGAATGTTATTCATTATGCTAGTAAGACTCTTGATGCTGCTCAAAAGAATTATGCCACTACTGAAAAAGAGTTTTTAGCAGTAGTTTTGGGGGAACGCCACCCCTTTGCCCCCTTCCTCATGGGGGAGGCAAAAACGTGGCTTTGGTGGCTAGAAATTCGTGGGTATGGGGTGTCCTCCACGAGTTAGGTGTCCTCCCTTTATATAGCTTCTCGGATTTCCGTCATCCCCTTTTAAGGTTTCACTAAATCGGGCCTGCAGGTCGCGTCCGACCTCGACTGGGCTGTTCTCGGGCTTAAAAGAAGCGTATGGAAAATTGTGACAACTTTGTATTTATCGAGTTTTCCGTTTGACGTCGTCTTCGAGAGTCAAACTGACAATCTCCGTAAAAAGTTCTCAGAAGATTTCTGGAAAGTCCCAATTCGACTCCAACAAGTTTTCCTCTTGTATTCTTGATAATTCCTACACATCAAAGTGTAAAACAAGAACATTGTGCACTTTTGCAACTATTAATCGGTTAGTCCAAATAAATCATAAACTTAATATAAAAACAAGTGTCAAAGGCATAATATTAACATGAAACAATCAAAAATTATAGATACGTTTTGGACGTATCAACATCCCCAAGCTTAATTCCTGCTCGTCCTTGAGTAGGTAAATGATAACAAAATAATTTTTGATTGTAAATGCTCTTTAACAATTGCGTGAGGTATGGATAATAAAACTTAGCAATCATGTTACCTAATGAAAAGTATCAACGAACTAAGAGCTTATAACATGAAATTTATAAACATCAACAAGATTGTAATGATCATAATAAAGCATGATAGAGTGGTATCTCGCTTGCCCTTAATTGTAGAGCAAAACATAAATGCCAAGTCACCTCTGAAGTTCAAGTGAAGACTAGATATAAAGATATCAAAGATAAGAGCATCATAGTTATACCGCAGTTAACCGTATTCTGGGACAAGCACATTACACTAAGAATGACAGTTATGCTCTCGAAGAAGTGCTCAAAGAAAAGGTGGTGACTCAACATAAAAATAAAAGATTGGCCCTTCGCAGAGGGAAGCAGGGATTAACATGTGCTAGAGCTTTTTATTTTTAAAACAGAAATAAAATTGTTTTGAGAGGTGGTTGTTCCTGTCAACGAATCAGCAATAGAGTTCTTGTTATCTTCCATACTAAATAAGTTGAGAGCGGTTCCGAGTTATTGATATTAGGCATTTATAGCATGCACTTTTATTTAGCATGACACTCCTCCCAACCTTTGCTTACACAAACCATGGCTAACCGAATCCTCGGGTGCCTGCCAACAATCACATACCATGGAGGAGTGCCTATTTTATTTTACTTTTTAGATGTTATAATGGTCTAGCCAGCTCTTTGCAAAATTAATGACGAGCTGATGAAGCATGCAAGTCGAGGACTTAATTTAGCATGGAAGAGAACAAACCCAACTACTACGTCCTCATGAGCTAAAAACAGTGTCACAAAATGAGAAGTATTTTGAAGGTTTTAAAGGTAGCACATGAAAATTTACTTGGAATGGTTCGAAATAACATGCATAGGAATTTATGGTGGACTCTTTGGGATAACTTGGTTTTAGGGATTTGGATGCACGAGCAGCATTCCTGCTGAGTACAAGTGAAGGCTAGCAATAGACTGGGAAGCGACAATCAAGAGAGCAATAACTGTCATAATCATACTTGCGACAGAATAAAATTAACGGAGCCATAAAAATGATACTAAAACTCTGAGGCAAAATAGATCATCAAGGCTTAATTGACTTTTATTTTTCAGTCATAAACATGTGTGAGCATGTACCAAGTCGATTCAAGTAAATCATTCAGAGGAGGATACCACAATACCATACCATCTTATGAACAAGACAATACATGTCAATCATAAAAATAACATAATATACACTATTAGCTAGTTGAGACTAACCATAAGAAAACATAAACTACTAAACAATATTATTCACACATCATTTTTAAGTTTCAACAAATAATCCATTAACCAGGTAAACTTTGTAAACATGGGATAAATAAAAGATGTGACGATCAACTTATTAATGTAACTGGTGTTTGATGCTAAGATAAATAAATAATAAGATATAGACGCTCCAAGAACATCACATATGATGTGAAAGAATTAAAATATAGTTTCACTAGAGATGACCTGATAATTTTGACGATGAAGAAGGGGATGCCCATCCCCAAGATTAGACGCTTGAGTCTTCTTGAAATATGCTGGGGAGATCCATGGGAGCCTCCCCAAGTTTAAGCTCTTCACTCTTCTTAATCCTATTATATCACTCTTCTCTCTTGACTCTTGAAAACTTCCGCCACACCAAACTCAAAATAATTCTCATTAGAGTGTTAGTGCATCAATCAAAAACTCACATGTTCTGTAAGGTCGCAAACATGACCGTTACTTTAAACATTAACTACTGTCACTAGCCTTATTGAAGCTCTTCCACCCAAAAAAAAGAATTCCACCCAACACTAGTAAAAGAGATAATGCAAAATAAAAGACAGAATCTGTCTAAAACAGAACAGTCCACAAAGACGAATTTCTTCGAGGCACTTACGTTGCTCAGATCAAAAAATTTGAACTAACGAAATATGCGTACATACATCAGGATTACGCACAAAACATTGCAGATTAAAATCACATTTCTATGAATTAGAATTTTCGTACAGTGAACAGCAAAAATCTGTTTCTACGCAGCAATCAAAATCTAGCATCATCTTATCATTAGAGACTATTCTTGGCACAACAATACAAAAAAGTAAAGATACAAAGGAGTTGCTACAGAAGTAGACAAATTCCTTGACTCAATAAAAGAAAAATTGCAGAAATAAAAATAATGGGTTGCCTCCCATAAACGCTTTTTTTAACGCCTTTTAGCTAGCACTTAGTGCAATACATAATATTTCCAAAGTGCTGCTATTAAACCAAATCAAATTTTGTTTCTAAGTTACAGAAAGGTTGCTTAAATGACCAACTTCTAAATGAAAGGTAAGAACCATTAAGAATCAAATGAAAACGCAAAGAGGCCACTCTTGCAATAAAAGTCGGAATCTGTCCTGAAAAACAGCAGCTGGCAAACGTAATTTTTAGGTGCTCTTAAACATGTCCAAAATTTTAGCCAATTTTTGTGCATGCAGAGTATTCGGTGATACAACATCAGTAAATGTTACGTGATTTTTATAGTTTTCAGTAAAATATGAAAAATCGCACAATAAGCTGTAGATGCTGAAAACAGAAAATCACTTTTTTACATATGTATCAACTAAGCTAAATGGGTAAAACTTGGTGCTTTATTTTTGATAAACTAAGAGACCAGAGGATAAGCAAGACCCAAACCTGCTAGCTACAGCAAGGAAAACTCTAAATAACAATCAAAAGTAAAAACCAAATAAAATCAAAATAAAGAACCAAACAAAGAAGCAAAACAAAAGAAAATATTTTTGTTGTTTTGAATTTATAAGTGAAAGTAAAGAAGCAATAGAAATCAAATAAAGAGCCTAATAAAACTAAAGAAGGTAAAACCAAGACATATAAAAGCAATTATAATATAAGTTAAGACAATACAAATCATGTGGACGGGTAATATAGAGTATGAACGAGACAACCTCATGTTGGTTGATGAATAGGGGGATGACTCGGGCATCCCCAAGCTTAGATGATTGTATCTTCTCGAATATGTTCTTTGGATGCACCTACACATCCCCAAGCTTGAGCTCTTGCGTCTTCTTATTCATTCATATCACCATATTGATTAGATCTTATAAGCTACATCCACATAAAACTTCACAAAACTCATTAGTAGGGTCATGTTCAAGCATTGACAAGTTTAATTTAACATTACCTACTGTATACTAACCAATTTATAACGTTTACTGATCAAATAAAGATTATAAACATTGAGTATAAGCACAATACTAAATAAGCATAACAATCTGCCAAAACTGAACAGTCTGTAAAGATGACACTTAACGAGATAGCTACGTAGCTCAAATATAAAAAAAACTAAAAACTAATGAAAGACATATAATAATCTCAGGTTTATGCACAAAAAATTTCAGGTCAAAATACTATTCTGAGATTTATCACGATTTTATATACAGAGAAGCACAGAAATCTGTCTAAACTAAACAGTCAGTAAAGATCAAATTTTTCGGGACAGCTACGTAACTCAAATCAGAAAAGTCAAAACTAATGAAAGAAAGATAATAAGCATTAATTTTCACTCAATAAATTTCAGATCAAGATCACGTTCTGGTGATTTTAAATGTTTTATACGGTGGAGCACAGAAAATCTGTTTCTGGACAGCAAAGCAAAACTATCAACTTTCAATTAACTAGAGACTACAATTAGCATTTTATTTTTATGTACGGAGGTATATACACAATATTTACATGTTTTTGATGAGAAGCTTCCATGGAAAGATTTGCTTTGATTTCATAGGCATGAACACAAGTGTTCAAGGTCGACCCCCATTTAACCATTGTTCATCTTTCCAATCACTCTCTTTTTAAAAACATTTTTAGATAACAAGTACAACTAATTTTTTTATAATTCGTATTCTCTATCCATAGTAATATAGAAAACAACTTAAAACTGAAAATAAAAATTACTTAGAGATAAAGCAAACAAGTGCACACAAGAATATTCACCCCACGCTATGACTTCCCGGCAACGGCGCCAGAAAAGGTCTTGATAACCCACAAGTATAGGGGATCGCGTGTAGCCTTTTCGATAAGTAAGAGTGTCGAACCCAACGAGGAGATAAAGTAGGATAAGTATTCTCTCAAGTTCTATCAACCACTGATACAACTCTACGCACACTAAACGTTTACTTTATCTTGAAAATAATACTAGAGTAACAATACGGGTATGAGAGATAGCTTTGCGAGATAATAAATACAAGAAAGTAAATGTTAGTGCTGCAGCAATAAAGTACACTAAGTAATCATAAACTAACAGTACCATGAGTGTGGAAAAGTGGTGGTAATTGTGATGGCTTTGTCCAAGATTAATTAGTGAAGATATTTGGTTCATTGTCTTCGATGCAGTTTTCTATGTGGGAGAGGCTAAATATATGCGCACTCAACTACTTGTGATTTCACATACTATATGATTGGATTGTTAGCAGACATCCGTAAATACTAACAATGCATTAAGGTTTCCCCAA
Organism: Poa pratensis; assembly: GCA_947311845.1. NCBI lineage: Eukaryota > Viridiplantae > Streptophyta > Magnoliopsida > Poales > Poaceae > Poa > Poa pratensis. The sequence goes on from CAMZMU010000038.1 coordinate 2,788,019, forward strand.
CCATAGCCTTAAGTTTATGGTCCTCTTACTCCCATACATGCAACTAACCGGTTCGAGTCCACAGGTTTCTGTCACTCCGGCAGGTCTACCCCCTTCGTTTACAAATACTACCAACCCTAAGATGTTGATCCATGCGCGCACAAATATAATGGACACCAAAGGACAGTACCATATCAACATACAACTCTAATGAACCAAAGACATTCAACCATTCAATCTAAGAATAAATAAACTACACAAACATGACATAGATCATAGGATAATAACTTATAGCATCAAACACCATGTTTACATAGGACGGTACAGAGGTGTGTGGGAGGATGAACCACTGTATACAAGGAGGAGTTGGTGATGGAGATGACGGTGAAGACGGTGAAGGGGACAGCGAGAGGCGCAGGGCGGCGGCGGTGCCGGCGGTGGCGCGGGGAGCTCCTCCCCCGCCGCCGGCATCATGGGGGAACGCCGCCCCTTAGCCCCCTTCCTTCATGGCTTCTTGGGAGCCCTCCTCCATGGAGATGAGGTCCATGGGGAGGCAAAAACGTGGCTTTGGTGGCTGGAAATTCGTGGGTATGGGGTGTCCTCCACGAGTTAGGTTTCCTCCCTTTATATAGCTTCTCGGATTTCCGTCATCCCCTTTTAGGGTTTCACTAAATCGGGCCTGCAGGCCGCGTCCGACCTCCGATTGGGCTGTTCTCGGGCTTAAAAGAAGCGTATAGAAAATTGTGACAACTTTGTATTTATCGAGTTTTCCGTTTGACGTGTCTTCGAGGGTCAAACTGACAATCTCCGTAAAAAGTTCTCAGATAGATTTCAGGAAAGTCCCAATTCGACTCCAACAAGTTTTCCTCTTGTATTCTTGATAATTCCTACACATCAAAGTGTAAAACAAGAACATTGTTCACTTTTGCAACTATTAATAGGTTAGTCCAAATAAATCATAAACTTAATATAAAAACAAGTGTCGAAGGCATAATATTAACATGAAACAATCAAAAATTATAGATACGTTTTGGACGTATCACTCTCCATTGCACGTTTTCTTATCACTTACTCCCTCCGTTCCACAATATAAGATGGTTTAGGCTTTTTTTCACATTCACATGTATACACATGTATCTAGACATATCCGAATCTAGACATTATATGGAATGGAATACCTAAAACATCTTATATTGTTGAATAGAGGGAGTACTTTGGAACTTTAAACTAATCAGTAACGAGACCATCCAAAAGGTGGTATATGCCAGTCGACATTGGATTAGTAACGAGACCATCCAAAAGGTGGTATATGTCAATCGGCATTGGGAAGGCTAGGCAAGATCCCACTCATCGCTGATATTAGAGGTTTTTCTCAAGCAAATTGTCACTCAAGTGTGTGAGGAGTATCCAACTTTACTTAAAATGCAGACCCATGCGAAAGGTGAGACTCTTACTCCTCATAAGAGCATCTCAAATAGGTGGTATAATAGGGCACCAATAATGGCTTGATGTCAAATTTAGATCACCAAAATGGGGTTTCTTACATCATCAGAAAGGTATATCTCCAATAGCTGCCCTAAAATACATCACCTTATTGGGCATGGGTGGTCCAATATTTCCCTGAAGTAACATCTGAACTTGGCATTTCATATGAAAAAATCCAAGCTTTTGATACGAACTACATCGCAAACAACTTTCAAACTATGCATAAGATGGATTACTACGATATGTCATTCTAGCTACTACATTGCATCATATGAACTAAACGATAGATTTATGCGATAGATCTATGACCACTCGAGCGAGGAGAAGGAGTCATCTCTCCGGTCTGAGGAGTCAACGGGGATCACGGTAGAGGGGCCAGCCTCGTCTTCCTTCTTGGTCATCATCATCATCTTCTTCTTCTCCTCCTAGACTCGATTCCAGTAGATATCCAGCTCATACTACACGTACTGTGAATTATCCCACGCGAACCTCGCCATCGCCTCCTCGTCGCTCACCTGGGTGTTCCACTGCTGGAGAACAACGCGGTTCTCCCGCTTCGGCGGACGGGTCACGATGTTCACCGGTGGACTGATGAACTTTGCATCCTCTCGGGATTCGATATCCGGGAAGTTGAGCTCCGAGTGCGAAACCCCGAGCCTCCAACCGGCGATGTCGTGTGTCGGAGGACGATGTTCGCGCCTCAAACGTGCCAAGCTAGTAGCGCACGCCATCGCGCTGGAGCTCAGCGACGTAGCGGCCGGACTACCGCACCTGCACGCCCTTGAAGCTAGACTTGCTCTTTCTCTTCTTCTTCGGTTCCATGGCGCGGTAGGGGCATGGGCACGGCGGGGGCACGACTGAGGCAACGATGGCTGCGGGGTTACGAAGGGGGCACGGGCGGCGATGGCGGTGATTTGATGCGGCTGGATTTGGGACTGCGACGACGGATAGTGATGGGACAAGATGGATTCAGCGAGGCGCGACGGTGGCGGTTGGGGAGGAATCGACATCAGCGGTGGTGGGCGCATGAACTTTCCGTGCAACAGCCTCGCGCGTGTGGAGTCCGCTTTTTGCGCACAGCCGGAGGAATCTATATTTAGATCACCGGTTTGGCACAATTTACATCACCGACTACTGTTGGAGAGATTTTCTTTGGTCCGATATAAATTAAAAAGCGGTTAACTGCTACTACCTCCGTTTCTGAATGTAAGACATATCTTTTTTGTTTAAAGTCAAACAATGTAAATTTTGACCAAGTTTTTAGAAAAAATCATTAACATTTACAATACCAAATCAATAGCATTCGATACATCATGAAATATTTTTTTTGATGGTGTTCATTAGTATTATAGTTGTGGCTGTTTTTTATATAATATTGGTTAAAGTTTACATTGCTTGACATTTTTCAAAAATATACGCCTTAATTTCATGAACGGATTTCAGAAACAGGGAGTATTATTTGTCAAATCCCCAAAAGGAAGAACTAGTCAGTTCAGTTGCCCATTTGCCAGAAAAAAAGGTTCAGTTGCCCTCGCTCGATCTAGCAGAGGGGAAACAAGCCATGGATAGCTCGCCGCCCACCATCACCGTCCACGTGAAGTTCGCCGGCCGAACCATTCCGGTGGAGGTCCCGGCGTCAGCCTCCACCGCTGAACTGAAGCTGCTCCTCCAGCCGCTCACCAACGTCCTCCCCCGCGGCCAGAGGCTCATCTGCAAAGGCACCAAATCCCAAACCCTTACCGCCTGAACAGGATTTTGCTTCGAGTTACGAATCCTTTGCCGGTCTCTTACTTCCGTTCGATTGCAGGAAAAGTTCTCGCGGAAGCAGCGAGCCTGAGCTCGATGCAGGTGGGCGACGGATCCAAGGTTATGCTCATCGCTTCGCAGGGTCTCCATCAGGGGGTAAATCACCTCGTTCTTCCCTAATGTGTTCTATTTTTTCGTTTGCTGTACCTTTATTTTCTTCAGATGTTAGCAGTGATTTGGTTGCAGTTATTTCAGTTCGTGAGACCGTAAGCTCTACCTTTATTTCAGTTAGCTGATCTTTTATGGTGGCTTGAACTTGTACGGAAGTAGTATTGGTTATGCGGCTAGCGAGCTTGACTTTTCGTCAGTCTTCAGTTTGATGCCCTTACTTTTGAATCATTGGGATTTTCTGATGGTTAGGGGAAATTTCTGCAAAGTCATAGTTCCTGTCATTCCACATTGCAATGTTACAATTTCATCAGTCAAATTTGAAAGCTGGGCTGACATGTTATCTAATTTGTTACAATCGATCTACTTGGCTTTACTTTCCAACAGGACGGCCCTATCACTAAGAATAGCAGTGGTCCGGCGGCAACTGCAAAGAGAACCTCAAATGTTAAGGAAAGTCACACACAAAAACAGGATATTATCAGCAAAAGCCGACCGGAGCGATGGAAGATAACGGGTGTTATTGCATTGTCTGATTCCAGCTTGAAGGTATATGATTCCAACTTGTTTGCACTACCTTCCACAAATGCAAAGCAACACAGTGTAGCTGCGATTTGAGGTTTATGAAACGTCATGTAACCACCTTTCTGTATAAATTAATTAAGTGTGTCTGTCAATTATGGTGCAGAAAGACAATCAATAGTTAATAGTTATTTTTATTGAGTAGAGCCAGAGGAAATAATGAAATAGTCTTGATAAGGAGTTTCTAAATATGATCAGTAAACTGACTCGAGGTCTGTACTGTTTACTGGTCTAATTAGATCTGGCACAGCATATGTGGCAATACCAAATCCATCACCAAGAAACCAGCTGATGAAAGAAAGCTTTATTTTTGCAATCACTGAGAAATTCTTTTATTCTATTATTACGTCAACAAGCCATCAATTGTATCTAATTATGAATTTTAAGCAATTTTGTTTTTAAATTGGAATGCCTAATTTCTCCCTTTCCTTACAATTTGGGACTTACCTTTTGTGATCATTTTAAAAACAGGCAGTGCCGGAAGAAGTCTGGGACTGTGGCTCCTCAGTACGAGTACTAGATGTCTGTAACAACTGCATTGAAGCAATTCCACAGAAAATTGCTGCCCTTAAATCATTAAATGTAATTGTTCTTTCTCGACAAGTTGGTTGATGGATTTTATTCTTCCATTAGGAGATATAGTTGAAAGTTCATAATTTTATCTTGTAGAAATTGTTGGTAACTGCCAATGACATATCTGATGAGGGCATCTGCTGGGAAGGTCTATCATGTGTTCAGACATTAACAGTTTTATCCTTAAGCCAAAATCGGTAGGTCTGAATTTTCAAAATCCTGTTATGTTATTCGTACTGTTAATCTTTGTTATGTTGCAAGTGGATAGAGACAAACTTTGAGCCTTTTATAATCCCCTGAATTTTATTATATCTCCTCATCTTGTACATTCGTGCTCTTACAGCCCACATGTAAATTTTTGTTGCTATTTCATCTTTCTTTGACCGAGAACACCATATATTTGGCACAAAAAGCTGAAGCACACAGGTTCATGTGTTGAAATAACAATAGAACAATTAGTAACATAATTTATATGCTTGTTATTTTTCTCAAATCTATTGTGATGGAACCCTGTAGCTTCTTACTTGCTTAATCATCTGGGGCAAGTTGCACTCCTATATAGTAATCTTCTGTGGATGATTGGACAACTAAAAGTAGTTATTTTAGTTTGAGATAACCATTACATTCTTGTGTTTTATCTGGCTCTTGACTCGAACCTATTTAAAGAATTTTGTCACTTTACTTTCCTCCTGCTATCGAGATGTATGTACAAATTACCTGCCGGCAGAAAGGGCTTGTTTCACAGTCTTCGTTTGAACAGAATGTTGGCCTGATGTAATCTTGTCATAGTGTAAACTGCACACATAGGTTGTGAGCAGACTATAGTATAAACTGCACACATAGGTTGTGTGCTGGTTGTGGTGTGGATAGGGCACATGAGTTGTGTCCTGAGTAGATAGGCATGCTGCAATATGTTTGCAGCTGTCTAAGTAGTGGGTGCTAGTATGTTCTAGAGTACTATTTATATGTAATTCTTAGGCTGTAAGATAGGGCAGCATTAGAAAGCAGTAGAAGCCTCTAGAATGCGGTAGCACCGACCTTGAACCCTCTATATAAAGGAGAGGCACCCTATATGGAGGGAAGCAAGTTGCAAGCCAAGGTCCTAGCATAGGTTGTTGAGGGCAAGCATAGGTTGCTAAGGTTTGCCAGCATTTGTTGCTGTAGTGTAGCATTTGTTGTTGCACAGTAGGCATAGGTTGCCATCTTGTAGGCATTCGTTGCCTGTGTGGTGTAGCATCCGTTGCTGCAAAATCTAATAGAAAAGGAAGGCATTTGTTGCCTGAAACTGGTGTGCTCCTCTGTAGTACTAGTCCCCTGTTTTCTTCACTTGGTAGAGAGAGAACAGAGAGAAGAGAGAACAGAGAAGGAACACCTAACACAGAACACCACGTTTTGCACCGAATTTTGTTGGCAAAACTAAACAGTCACTTTAGTCTGGACATGCATCTTTAGTACTCAGGATAACAAGATGGCGTGGTTTATATTATTTTTCTTTATCCTGCAGACTGGTTACTTTACCTCCGAGTTTGGGCTCATTGACCTTTCTACGTGAACTTCGCATTGCAAATAACATGCTTGATAACCTACCTGTTGAAATAGGTTTGCTGAAGCAGCTAGAGATTTTGATAGCAAACAATAATAGGTAATGTCCTAAACTTACCAGATGCTGACATCAGAATTTATATTTTCTACTTATGTATAGGCCTTCTTAGTATTAAGTTGATTTTGTATAAATTTGAGAAGTAATATGAGGTTGCTGGGAAGAGGGACGATTCGTATGTTCAATTCTTAATTTTCTGATGATTTCATCGTAGTTGTAGGACTGGAATGATGCGAAAAAAGTAAAAAACTGAGGTTTATTAGTGGTAACGTCATAATGGTCTTTAATACTCGCAGGCTTGCATCTTGTCTGTTCCACTATAGATCTTGTAAGCTTTTCTATGAAGATCCTATCGTGCCTAGAAGTATGAGAATTACATTCGTATTGTTTGGTTAGAAAATTTAAAGCTTCCAATGTTAGAAAATTAACTCCGCCTATGTCTTCTAGGCATAGCCGGTCCCAAGCCCGGATAAAGGAGGAGGGTTGTGATAGGCTTGGCGAGCCAACGTAAAAACTAGCTAGTCCCATGGATATGAAACCCACGAGAGTAGTACTAGGGTGGGTGACCTCCTGGAAAATCCTCATGAAAGGTTTCATATCTAAGGGTTGTGATAGGCTTGGCGAGCCAACGTAAAAACTAGCCAGTCCCATGGATATGAAACCCATTTGGGCGAGAGTAGTACCAGGATGGGTGACCTCCGAGAAGTCCTCGTGACAGGGTTTCATATCTAGCCTACCCCAACTTGTTTGGGACAAAAGGCTTTGTTAAGGTTAAGGTTAAGGTAATGTTAGAAATTGTACTGTAGATCTTCCACATTCTGACATGATTTTCACTTGTTGGCAGGATAACTTCGCTGCCTTCCTCTATAGGAGACTGTGAATCTCTCATAGAGGTGTGTGCCTTTTTTATCTTTCCCCCATTTCTGTTCCATTTTTCTATGCCAGTACATAGGAATGGGACGGTCCATGTCCCGTCCGATCCTCACCCTAAACTTAACTCACTTGTTTGGTTCGAAGGGTGGAATGAGTTGTTCATCACCAATTCACAAGTTCACCAAAATTCTGTCTTCATCAGGTTAACTTGTCATCAAATCTTTTATCTGAGCTATCGGAGGCTTTTGGAAATCTTCACAATCTGAAGGTATGTGCTAACCGCTTATAGCTACATGTGAAGATGCACTCCCGAACAAATACTATATATGCCTAATATATTACTCCCTCCATTTCTTTGTATTCGGTGGATAAATATTGTCCAAAGTCATACAGTGTAAAGTTTGACCAAGTTTATAGGAAAAACTATCAAATGAAATTTTCATTTGATAGTTTTTCCTATAAACTTGGTCAAACTTTACACTGTTTGACTTTGGACAGAATTTATGCACCTAATTAAAAGGAACAGAACGCGTCTTCATTTGATAGTTTTTCCTATAAACTTGGTCAAACTTTACACTGTTTGACTTTGGACAGAATTTATGCACCTAATTAAAAGGAACGGAACGCGTCTTGTAGTTGAATATGATAGCACAACATACTCAATGTCCAATTTGATTGACACTCTGAAATGCAGATGCTTAACCTATAAATATAGCAATTATTCTTGTCCGCAATATAATACCACAGCAATGTGAGCCGATATTAATGTGAATTATTACTTCATGCTGTTTTTTACCTCATGTAGGCTGAGCACGTCACTACTTTTTAATATTTCTCGGCATATTATTCATTAAATTTTGTTTAATGACTTGTGAGCCGAGAAAACCACAAAGGTTCACGCTTTAACTGTATTGCATGATATCCTTACTAAATTAGAGCTTGGACTTGTTCATTTTATTTGGTTCATACTTGCTATCTGTCTGCTTGTGTCATACAGTGAAAACACATGATTATTAGTGTCTCTTCTGTAGATGTGCATGTGACTTATCATTGCTATCATTTATACTGAAGAGAAAACACTTGTACTATTCCTTGTTTGTAAAAACTTTCTTCCAACAGACTTTGCATCTGAGGAACAATGGTCTTAATTCCCTACCGTCGACTTTATTCAAGAACTGTTGGCGGCTTGCCACACTTGATCTCCATGGCACTGGAATCACCAATGATATTCTTCGACAGGTACAAGTTCCCCAAAAGGCTATACCCTTCATACATTGTTATTTTTTTTGGTTTCATCATTACTCTAGTGGAACTAAAATGGCTATATGCTCACATTTGGAAATGGAAAATTCAGTTTGACCATCTGAAGTCTGCTGTTTGTTTTGCACTTAATTCCTTTCTGTAGCTGAGTTCACTCCGGGACACTTACCCATAATGTGGTTTCCATGTTCATACCACCATGTTAATAAGTGTTGTATTTGTTCTACATCTTGTGGAATTCTTAACTTTCTCTTGACGATATATGATGAAAATCTTTACTGTATTGCATGTTTGACCATGGCTCAGGTGGAGACGTTTTAGTGCTAATAATGTCATTACTTGTTCCGAGCAGATTGAGGGCTGGGAGGAGTTTGACGAACGTAGGCGGCAGAAGTATCAAAAGCAGTTGGATTTCCGTGTGGGATCATCAGGCGTTTTCGATGAAGGAGCGGATGATGATGGCAGGCGTTCATAAGTAAATGCTTATATTGTGTCTTATTGTCCCAGAATGATCGCACAGTTGAACAGACCAAGAGCTGATGTTAATCCTTACATTCTGGATGCGTAGTTCAGTTTCTTTTCAGTACACTTGAAGACAAAGAGATGAAAAAGGGTGGTTACTCTCTGGCGGCATCCGCCAAGAGCACTAATTTTAAGTTCTCTGGAAGCTTGAAATTTTTGAAAATATGAATTCTTAGGAAGTTTTAATTTACGGAACCAAAATTCAGTATGTGAAAAGAGTACAGTAAATTGAGCAACACAATATCCGTATATGCCTTCAGATAAAGAATCATCATGTATAAGTGTATCAAACGGGCAAGGAATTGCTTTCAGAAATAAAAAAAATATACGATATCTGGGCAGAGCAATTAAATCATGCATATTGCATCCCCTCTCCTTCTGTTCCCGTGTGCGTCAGAAGGACTGGCTTGAAGGTTGTGGCCCCAATGGAGTTCATCATGTTTCACCCCCTGCCGCCCTTTTCTTTAGATTATAAATTTCTTTAAAAGCTTTAATACATACACAAATTTTCGTATTTAATTGTATTATTAGTCGAGAAGTGTGGGTGCGGTGCATGCGCACATTTACTAGTAACAACAACAGGGCAACAGCTCCCCAAAGTAAAAGTACTCATCCCCGCTATCCATATTTTACGCCGTAAACAATGCCATAATCATAAATTTTGAATCGAATTTCATCGGAATTTGTTTAAATTACCTAAAAACATGTCCGATCAAATGACGGAACACCTTGCGTATGAGCGAGACCGAGGTGGAGGTTGGTGCCGGTGACAAGCTGCGGCCGACGAGAAAGAACAAGCAATAGTCATTGAGACGGTCGAGCGAGGGATGGAGTCCGCTCGAGTTCAGACGACACTCACTTTTCGACCTCCCATGGTGGTGGCGATGCACTAAGCGACCAAATCCATCCATGGTTGAAAACGTCAGGGGCAGCGGAGGCGGGTCGACATGCGGTGACGCGGGGATACGTGGTGGCGGAGGCAATAATGTAATGGAGAGGTCGGCCACACAAGAGAAGAGGGGTGGGACAAATGAGTGGGTGGCTGACTAACGGGGCCAACATGCTGGAGTGCTAACTTCCAGACAGATTGAACCACCCCTGAGAATTAGGGCACTTCTATATGTCCAAACAAAAAACAAGTCCACGTTTGGATCCATATGCAGCCAGTTGAAACTACCTTTTTCTATGGACCTCGAACAGACCCACGAGAGTCTAAGACCCGTTTTCCTTTTCTTGTTTTGTGGTTCAGTGTATGTTTTAAGTTCGGACAGTCGTTGAACAATCGAAAGAAGAATATGGCTAGTATGAGTTTATGTTTGTTTTGTAATGTTCGTGTTTCTTTTTGCGGGGTTGTAATGGTCGTGGTGTGTGATTGTGTCCGCTTTGCACTAACTTTTGTTTTACTACTTGACAAATCAGATGTAAGATGTCTTAAAAAAAAACATACACGTAAGATCCTACAAAACAATCGCGACCGCGTCCCCAGTAGTAAAATACTGTAAAACCTGGAGTGAACTGCACGCACACACGCTCGTCAGCTCTTCCCCTGTCGGCGTCCCAGCCAGATCCCTCCCCATTCGCCGTCGCTTCCCAATCCGCGCCTCCGTCTCCCAGATCCGCTCAAATGCTGGGGCGCGGGGTGGGGATGTCGGCGCCGCAGTGGCGCGGGGCCGCGCTCGATCTGCGCGCAGCGCTGCGGTCGGGCGGCAACCTCCTGTTCGGGCTCTTCGTGGCCGCCGTCCTCGCGTTCACGCTCCTCGCCGCCGTCCACAGCCCCGACGACCCTCTGCTGCACCCTTCCTCCCACCAGCTCACCGCGTTCCTCACTTCCGCCACCTCCAACTCCACCTTCCTCGCCGACGACTCCGTGCTCCGCACCGGGGAGGACTTCGCTACCGGCTCCAACTCATCCGAGGCCGCCTTGTCCACCGTCGTCGCCGAGGCTCTCCCGTTCATCAAGCTGTCCGACGTCGGGTCCGAGAAAACTGAGGCGGAGACGGAGCAGTCCGTCACCGTCGACACCGACGGCAACTCGGCCGCGGGCGCTGCCACCGAGGAGGACAAGCCTACCGTTGAGGCGGTCTCCTGCGACATGGAGGCGCCAGTGGACTGCACGGGGGACAGGGATCTCTTCAACCTGCTCATGCGTACGGCGATCGAGAGGTTCCCCGACCTCCACTTCTATCGCTTCGGCCGCCCCGTCGTCGTGCCGGAGAGCCCCATGGCGTGCGACCTCGCCTGGCGCTTCCGCCCAGCCGAAGACGCCAAGGGACGCACCACCTACTACAAGGACTACCGCCGGTTCACGCTCACCCGCGACGTCAACACGTGCTCCCTCGTCGTGGACAGCGTCGGCGAGTACCACTCTGGGACCGGCGCCAAGCGTAGCGGGCGACGCAAGGGCAAGAAGGGCAAGAAGGGAAAGCGTGAGGCGCCAGTGACGACCACGGATTTTGTGCCGGCCAAGACACAGATGAGGCTCGACGAGAATGCTGCCAATGCAGACACCACGACTGCTGCAGAGCAGGTGTTTGTCGTCGGCGAGGCCGTCAATGACAGCATGCCGGTCGTCGCTTCTGAGTCTGACTTCAGCCGCGGAAGGTACCTCATTTATATTGATGGTGGCGAGAGGTGCAAGAGCATGAACCACTACATTTGGGGGTTGTTGTGTGCGCTAGGTGAGGCACAGTTCTTGAACCGGACACTTGTTATGGACTTCAACGTCTGCCTCAACTCACGATATACTGCCAGTGGAAAGGATGAAGATAAAGATTTCAGACTCTACTTTGATTTCGAGCACTTGAAGGAATCTGCATCAGTGATTGATCAGAGTCAGTTCTGGACAGATTGGGTGATGTGGCACAAGAAGGATCGGCTGAAGAATCACTATACTGAAGACATTAAGGTGACCCCGATGAAGCTTCGTGATGTGAAGGACACATTGATTATGAGAAAGTTTGGAAATGTTGAGCCAGATAACTACTGGTCACGTGTGTGCGAGGGTGAGACGGAGGCCATGATCAAGCGGCCATGGCAGTTGTTGTGGAAATCGCGTCGCTTGATGGAGATCGTGTCTGCCATTGCCTCTCGAATGAGTTGGGATTTCGATTCGATGCACATCGTCAGAGGAGAGAAGGCCCAAAACACACAGCTGTGGCCAAACCTTGATGCAGACACCTCACCGGAAAATCTCCTTGTGACACTCAATGATAAGGTTGGTGCTGGCCGGTATTTGTATATTGCAACCGATGAGCCTGATAAATCATTCTACGACCCACTTAACAACAAGTACAAAACACGCTTCCTGGATGATTTCAAGGATCTGTGGGATGAAAACAGTGAATGGTATGCTGAAACGAAGGAGCTAAACAATGGCAATCCAGTGGAATTCGATGGGTACATGAGGGTTGCAGTCGACACTGAGGTATTCCTCAGGGGGAAGAGGAAGCTGGAGACATTCAACGACCTTACACGTGATTGCAAAGATGGTGTCAATACATGCGCAGCTTCCTCCTGAATATCTGGTGGAGTAAGGTGAGCTGAGTTTCAGTTATTCTTCTTGATAGAGTAATATTGAACTCACGTGTATTGTTGTCTTTTGAAACCCCGTGGCTTTGTTGTAGCTAGCTACTTCGTATCAGTCATTTGTTGTAACACTATTGTTCGTTTTGTGCACCCAGATTACACTAGTTTGTTGAATTAATGCACAATGAACTTGTACCAATTGCTGAAACAGTGAGTTTTGGTTCTGTTGCAGCTGTGTTTTCTATCTCTGCTGGGTGTAACTTGGCAATTGTTACCGTATTATGTCTCTTTTCTATGTCATTTTCTGGTTTTTTTACATTTCGATATCTCTTATCCAAATCCAGTTTTATGTAACAGTATCTACAGCTGATATTTGTAGATTTGTGGCACCTGTTAGTCGGTACTCAATAGTTGGTGTTTTTCTTGTAAAAACTCAATAGTCAGGGATTTTGTTACGAACGGCTCCAATAGGCATGTGTTTGTGCAATTTACTCTTTCTTATGGGAGGAAATGTGTAGATACCTTGTTTGCGTGGGCAGCGACACAGATTGTTGTGATGTCATTTTCGGGTACACTGGATGCGGCTTGAACATTAGCATCTCTTTCTTTTTAATTAGCATCTCTTTCTGAAGATATACCTTGATGGACGCCTTGATGGTACCACCTTAGTTCCATTTTTGGATTTCCTTTGCAACTCGAGGCTTAAGTTAACATGTCCTGCAATGCACTCTTTACACCTAAGTAGTTCTTTGGCAAGATGACAGTGAGCCAATTAGCTAAATGAGTAAGTAGCCAACTCTGTGTCACCGTATAGAATTATCTAGGCATCAGGGTGTTAGCACTCGATCTTAGAGGAGAGATTCGGAAAATTCGCGGGAAATTTGCTCGCGGATTGCTAGTTCACAAGCCTCGTCTCTATTTTGTTTTTTCTCCTTTCAGCAACAAGCCGATGCTCCTTGTGTTTTCCTTTCCGAGAGTACGCAAAGAGTTTTACAAGAAAGCTTGCCAAGTGTTGCACACAAATCTAGGCAAGCACACACCCTCGTACAACTCAACCCAAGTCAACTCCTTGCAAAACAATCTACGCCCACCGCTCCAGTCATCCTCCAGCGCTTCAGCTCCTCAAGCAATTCATTAACAAGCATGTAAACAGAACGAATCTGTTTCAGTTTACCAAATACTTGCACTGGAGGACTGGGATCCAGTGACTTGCTTGAGGCAAGTCACGGAGCGCCTTGTCCCCCTAGCATCCGCCGTTCAAAACCATCCTACGGCTAGCAGACGGCAGAATTTTCTTGTCTCATCTGTCATTGCAATGTATGCCTCAGTTTTTCCAGTTGCCTGCTGTTTGCTAAACTGAACTGTTATTGTTTGCTAAACTGAACCGTAGTGTGTCAACGCTGTTTACAGCCTTGTAACATTGTTGTTTTGCTGAACTGCTGCTATGGAAGCTGAACTGAATTGCTGTTGTTAAGCTGCTGAACTGAATCGTATTGTTCTCTACCTGTTAACTGAACCGTGTTCTCCTCTGCGTGCTCTCTGCCTGAAGAAAAATTGTGCTGTGAATCGTTGTTTTGCTCCTGACTACAAGCGACATGGACGACAGCTGTATTACGGGGTCAGAAGGGGCCGTCGGAGGAGACAGAAGCGGGCGTCGGAGGGGCCATCGATGAGGGCGAAGCGATCTGTCGGAGGAGTAGCCGGAGGTGAGCGGAAGGGGACGTCTGAGGCCGTTTCCAGTGCATGCCGCCGGAGATCTCTCTGGAGGTGTAGCCGGCGCGGTTCTCCTCGCTTAACAGCAGCAACGGCATCGGGGAAGTTAGGTAGTCTACTACCCTCATATTGTTTGTTAGGTTATTACTTTTGGTCTCGGCTGAACCAAATGCCCCATATTTGGTAGTCTACTGCCCTCACATTGTGGATATCTTGGTTTGAATGTGGTGCGGCTATACATGGAAATCAGAAAAACAGGTGATTCACAATCACGACAAGCAGGACGATGATTATGAAGTATTTGATTCGACTTGGTTGGAGCTGATGTACTACTTTGGATACATAGAAATCTAGAAAAGATTGAGACATCCTTTTGTGAACGGAGGGAGTAGTACCTTATTGGTCTTCTCAGAATCAATGAATTTGGAGTAATTATCCTCCTCCTCCAAAGTTTTGAACCCTTCGATATCTGGAGTAATTTGGATGCATCTCTCTATACACCAGATATCTTCATGTAGGTACACACAAAGAAGATCATCATAACAAGCATCAATGAACATCACAATAAACATCGATCGACATCAGAATAAGCATCACAAGTTCATGCCAGATCATTACCTAAGCGAAGCATGCATGAGCGTTAGAGCATCTCCACCGGCGCGCCCAAAACAGCGTCCGGCAACGTTGCCGGACAAGCGCTGTTGGGCGCGCCGGCAACCGTTGCCGCGTTTTGGGAGCACCGCGCCCCACCGGTCGCTCCCAATAGGGTTTTGAGAAAAAAAAACCGTGGGAACGAAACCGTCGATATTTCATTGGAAGGACATTTAACAAACTTAAACAAAATTCGACAAACTTAAATGGAATTTAACTAAATTCGAACTAAGCCCTAAACCCTAGATCTAGTGGTGGCGGAGGAAGGCGCTCGAGAAGGAAACTAGTCGACGATGATCTCTGGCTCGTGAGGAGGAAGTTTCATCTGCGTCGCCGCATTAACGCCGCCCACCGGTACGTCTGCCACGAGCATTGACGCCGACGACGCGTGCGCGCCACCGCCTGACCTTCCAGTGCTGCGCTCGACGCGTCGCGTCGTCTGCGCCCGCCAGGGAAACCGCTGCGTCATTAAAACGGGCATATCTGCCACAATAAATCCCCTGGCCAGCCGTTCTGCGGCTGACGAGACGGTCCTGCGCGCCAGTATCCGACGTGGCTCGCGTTGCCGCGGTTGCCGACGCGCCCGCTTGCGTCCCTAGAACCTGGGCGCGAAGCGGGGTTGCCGGACGTTCTTTCGGGACGTGCCGGCAACTTTTTTGGTACTGGGCGCGCTGCTGGGGGGAATTTGGTGCCGGCGCGCCCAAAACGTCGATTGGGAGCGGAGTTGGGCGCGACGGTGGAGATGCTCTTATACCTCGCATTTTGCTGATAATTTGCATTTATGTCGGGGTCTTGAAGCTATGAATGAGATCAGAGAATTGCGAGCTGAAGCTAGTGAAACCACTCACAGGTTTGATAATAATGACACTTGGGATTATGTTTGGTGAGAAAAGCAGTTCAAGGCCAAGAAATATTATGAACATCATGCCTCATGCTGCATTCAATTGGATCCGGAAATCCAAATCCACTCCTAAGATGAATTTTTTCTGTTGGCTTCTTTTCTCTGATAGATTGAACATCAGTAACGGACCGACACTCCACGATATTTCTGGACCCTCTCCCTCACTACAGTGCTCAGAGGCGATTTGGGGGCGACCCCGGCTCGACCAGCGGCCGCCGGCGTATCCGGGGATTCCTCACCCTCCGCCGGCCGCTCCGGCGGCGGGAGGGTGGGGAATCCCCCGATCTGCGTTCCGGTGTTGTAGATAGGGCGGCGGGCGGCGCGGACATGGCGGGAAGGCCGGCGCCGTCGCGCTTTTGGAGCTCTGCGGCTTCCCCTCCTCGGCGTCGTCTTCGGCGTCGCCGTTGGGCTGCAGGTGCGTTTCTGCTTCGCCGGCGTTCTCTCCGGCGTCGGCGGGCAGCTTTTGTGGGGTGTACAGGAGGCTCGAGATCCAGATCTTCAAGGTCTTCTTCGGCGTTGATGGAGTTGGGGGCTGGTGGGAGGTGGTTGTGGCGGCGGGAGGGGGCGCTGGTCGAGCCCGTTCATCGTTCCAGGTGCCGTCACGGGGTGGCGGACGAGTCTTGCGACCATCTTCATGTGAGGAGGTGCTCTCCGGTTGTGGGCTGCTGGAGGTTCGGCTTCTTCTTCGTCGTCGCCGGCGGTGGCCTTGATCTCTGGATCTTTTTCTGCGTGTGTTTGTGTTCTTGTTTGTTCTTCAGAGTTCTTGTACTTGTACTTGTACTCTGTCTCTGATGAATACATACGCAGCCTCAAAAAAACAAAAGATTGAACATCAGTGATATTCTCAAGGGAAGAAATTACAAAATTAATTTTGGCTTCAATGGCTGAGTGTGCCATAATCCTCTAGAAGAGACTTTGGAACATCTGGTCTTTCACTGCGGTATCAGCAGGTCTTGCCGGCATATTCAGAGGATCAGTTGACAAATTATAGGCAAATATTCGCTCCTTTTTTAATATAAGATGTTTTAGTTTTTGTCCACATTCACATGCACACAAATATATGTAGACACAGTTTAGTTTATATGTTCACTCATTTTAGTGTGTATATAGACAACATGTGTACCACCTAAAATATCTTATATTAGAAAACGGAGAGATAGATTGGAAATCATACTCAGGCAAAGCATCGACGGACCGGACCAATGTTAGCTGAAGTCCTCATTATTTGAGCATGGAGTATTTGAATATTTGAAAGGAAAGAAATAATCTCCTGTTTAATGGGACTAGTGAACGTGCATGTGCAACGCATGACCTTGAATATTAATCAATATGTTTACAATACATAGAAACACAAAAATACTGACTTTGGTTACTCCACATTTGATGCATGATTCTTTTTTTTCAAAGTCAAAGTGATCTCAGAAGTTTAATTTTTCCAATTTCTGCATTTCTTTGCCTTGAGATGTTTCTTCAAGTCATGATACTTGATAATATTCAACGTGCATGAAATAAATTTTTCATGGTAAAAGAGGTGGAGTTTAAGTAGTTTGGAGATAACTCTAACAGTAATAAGAAGTAAGGGTTTCACCTTCTCAGGCGGAGGAAAACGACCAAAGCAATGTTCTCTTTTTATTCTAATACACGAGAACTTTATAACATTACAGATGCTTTATGTGTAATAGGGCGAATTAAAACTGCAGTGCCATGCGTTGACTACATAATGATTTTCTTGTCTCTACAAATATAGGACAATCAGTAGTATGACCAGTATGTTGATACGAAGCTGAATAACAGTAGAAGCAGGAACACAATACACACACACACACACACACACACACACATGTACTTAAAGGCTTTAATCGGGGAACTTATCAACTATTTTCCTTTAAAGATTCAAATCAGATAATTTATCAAAAGATCATCTACATTTTGCACTTGGTCTTCTTCTGTCTACTGCCATGAAAACGTGTGTATAATTTAGGCAGGCGACTGACGACATGAATCCTCTTCTTCCATTACCTATACATGTCCTTTTCCCCCTGAAACAAATTTGCACAAAATTACAGTGAGAAACATTCTTTGAAAAGTTGCATACTCGCTTGTCCATCTTTTATGATTAGGCATGGAGGATGACATCTATACTGAGATACAAAAACCTATGGCTAACATTTATGATATCTGAAAGATGGCAAGATGGTAACCAATGAGTTGTATATGTAAGAAACTGCAACACCTTGCTAAATTCCAATGAGCTTTATATGCTTATAGCATTTCCTTTATTTTCCCACCATTTCAGAACAAAACTGTGTGTTCCAATCCAGTAAAAAACCATAGATTCAATAGCATGCGTGCAACTCGTCACCTGCAACCATGGCACCGGATGGACTTGATAAGCTTTGTCTCAGACAATCCATGGTACTGGATGGTTAATCTGTAATATGTATATTGGCAATTTCAATATAAAGAAGAAGAAAAAACCACGTCCTATTCACCTACCAATGATGAAACTAATGCTGCAATATGTTGGCCTTCTACCTGACAATACTCTCTACCTGCAAGTTCTCGTCCATCCTCCCGCTGATATCATCCTCTAATTTCGAAGAATGATAACACATGACGTAATTATTTCCTATAAACTACAGAAGCTTGGAACATGTAACATGCACCCCAAAACAACCAAATACCGATAACTATCACATATTAGATCATTGTGATACCTACTGCATTACTGATTGGAATCAAAATAAGCATCATAAGAATGACAGTGGCTTGGTTCTACGGTAGCTAGACTGACAGGCAAGATGAGAAAGAAAGGAGATAAGAATATAGTCTCCTGTTGTACAGACCAAGATCTCGACTAATAGATGCAACCTTGAAACTAAGCATCCGAATCTCATATTCTTACTCCAGATACCGGCTTTAGCACCATGCATAGCTGTCTGA
Organism: Poa pratensis; assembly: GCA_947311845.1. Taxonomy (NCBI): domain Eukaryota; kingdom Viridiplantae; phylum Streptophyta; class Magnoliopsida; order Poales; family Poaceae; genus Poa; species Poa pratensis. The sequence continues at coordinate 2,806,540 of CAMZMU010000038.1, forward strand.
GAGATCTAAAATGTAGTAACATAATACTAAGAGTCTCGTTTATAGAAGAACAACATACTGCAACATTGAGATATTGGAAATTAAAAATAGTCTTGCATGTTATGATTATAGACAGGGTAGTGATATGGTTGCACCCTGGGCACATCTTCAATTCTTAACTTCTTGTCGATCGCCTACAAAATTGTTTGAGCACTGACCTGGGATTAACGGTCACGCCAGATTATAAAATCATGTACTCCAATGGCAGAAAATGCTTTTTGCAAGATTTTTTGCTTAGTTATCTGAAAATACTTGCAACACTTGATGATCTGACTGATTGGAACTGCACCTCTTTACCTTGCAATGCTCTACGCCTCTACCCAATATCTTTTTCTGCTACCTCTCCTTTGAAATCTGGAAACTGAAAATGAAGAATATTTCAGGATTAACATGACCATATTCATCCCCCGCAAAAAACATATTCAAATGGAGAATTCTCTGTTCTGCATAAAACTACTGGGCTAACAGTAACTCAACTTGACCGAACCTTGGACCGGTCCCTCTCTCTCCCGCAAGGAGAAAGGCGATCTGTGCACCCCCCCCGCTGCTCCCACCTCGCCGCCGCGGATCCGTGCGATTCCTCGCCTCTGCCGGCCGCTTCGGCGGCGGGAGGCTGGGGAATCGCCGGATCCCGGTGTGTAAATAGTGTAGGTAGTAGTAGGGCTTCAGCTGGCGGCGGCTTGGAGGCGGTGGCTTCGTCGGCGGTGTGTTTGCGGGCGGCGTTCGTCCCCTCTGGCAGTGGAGCTCCGTGGAGGTCCATGGCGGAGCGGTGCCCTCTTCTTCGTGCTCGCGGCCCTCCGGGGTCGCCGTGCGCGGAGTTCCCCCCTCCAGATCTGCTTGCGGCGGATCTGGTTGACCCTTTGATTGCAGGTGCTCATGGCGCGAGCGACGACGACGATGGAGCTGGATGGAGGCCTTTCGAGGTTCGAGTTTCGGAAACTTCCCGTCCGCCTGGGGGATGCTTCTGTTCCAAGGTTTCGAAGCAGTGGCGGCGGCGCGTATCCGATGCGTCTTCTTCACCGGCGACGTCGACGCAGAAGAATCGATGTGTAATGTGTTTTTTCTGCTTGATTTCTTCTGCCTACTCGATGTAATCTGCATCTGTAATCTCGCAAAAAAAAAAACAGTAACTCAACTTAGCGTTTTATCTCAGCAACCCTTTCTTGAACAGCGTGGTGGGTACTTCCATCAGTAACAATCAGTGCTGAATAATTCTTGATTAGTGAACAAACCTCTCTTTCCTCTTCTAGTGTCTGATAGTTTGTCCAATGTCATCTCTCACTACCGTACCTGAAAACCATGTAGAGAGATTGGATACCATGGAGAGCAGGCCAAGTATATGTTTTGCGATGAAATTTGCATGAAAAATTTTGGTACCATGGGTTTGATGCGCATCCACCACCATTGGACATGAAACAGACACCTATTTTACACAAAGCACATCACGCGATAGACCTAGAGTCTATTATCAAAACCAAATCCGCGTGGAGAAAAAAAGGCGTTAGAGCAGATGAGGTCTTTGAGATAGAGATGGGCGAAGAGTTGGATGGCCTAGGACCAGCCATGGATGCCGGCGCACTGGGAATCGCCTGGGAGTCAGGTTCTTTTTTTTTTATTCGCAAAAAAAAAAAGAACGCAAGAAGGGCAATGTGCGCACCTGGAGGAGCAGCGACGACCTGATAACACAAAACGAACGCTAAATCCCCTGAATCCAGCTCTAGTCCTGCGGTCCAGCGATCCGGAACTCAGCCAGCTGCGAGCAGAGGGAGAGGAGGTGCAAAACGGAAAAAAAGGGGCAAATACCGTTTCGGGATTTAATCTGGATCGTTGATCAAATGAACGTCTCAGATTTAATGTATCAACACAGCACAACACAAGTTTGCTCTTTTAATATTAGTATAGATAACCCCTCAACATCATGCACGGGAAAAGCGGCGACGTCCCCGCCTGTAGGTAGCACATGTACACGCCTGAAAAGGGAGCGCGCGAGGGCGAGCGAGTGCGATGCGCGTATGGACGACGATCACCATCTCCATTATTTCTGTTGCTTTTGCCCCACCGGCCACCGCCACTCTCGTCCGGCGTCCCATCTACCGCGATCGATCGGCATGCTGCACACCGCAGTGCGTGGCAGCGCGTGGCAACTCGGCGCTGTCCTGTAATGCTGTATTTTTTTTCCGAAATGAGGATAGCCCCAGACTTATCGGAGTTCAGTGCAACAATTATTACAACTCAAGGATCCTGAGACATGAATCAACCAGTGAAACAAAACTACTCACATGGAAAGCCTATGCCTTAATATGATATAGTCTAAAATTAAGCTGCCAGCTGTATCGGTGTAGCAAGTCCCATGCAACTGTTTTCAAACGGGCACAACCTGAATCTATGTCCCGGCGGCGCTCCACCGGCTAGAGAAAGGAGCATGCACGAATCCACTTACCTAGCTACTCCCGCGGTTCCAAATGATAAAATGTTTTGATATTTTAATGTCGACTAGATACAGAAATAAACGAACCAACACACTAACACGAGTCAAGATAAATGGGATTCGAAAGTTTTAATATGTATGTTCACTCTCAGTACATATGTAGGCCATATTGAAAATATACAAACATCTTATAATAGTAAACTACTCCCTTCTTTGGTAAAAATATAAAACGTTTTGAGAGCTTAATTGAACTCCAGAAACGTTTTATATTTACTAGCATAGGTAGTAGTAATGTCATGCATTATTGCTAGACAGTGTACAACCCAAAGAATGGATTGCTTTCATTCTGCAGGAAATTATTTTCTTGACGTGGTTCTGCATGTTATTATTGGAGTAACTGCAGTTTTGAGAGAGCAGAACCACGTCAAAAAAATACGATCCGTCGTCCACCACCAAAGACACACCAAACCAAGCTACGACTTTTGTCTCCTCTCACTTTGTGTCACCATTGTAGTCTGAGCGTCGACGTGTACTGGCAAACAGGATAGCAGGTCTCCAAAATCTCTCGCTCTTTTGACCACGACTAAGGCTGCGCACGGTTAACCGAAAACCGAGAAACCGAACTGAAAAAACCGAAACCGAACCGAAATTGTGGTTATTTTGGTTTCCGGTTAAGGTTACGGTTAGTAAAATAGCTAACCATATGCCTTGCGATTAATACGGTTAATAACCGAAAACCGAATGGTTAACCAAAAAACGAAATGCCTATTAACTTTTATTAATTTGCTACTTTTATTGACTTTTATTAACTTTACGGGTCACTTGTAGCATGTGATTTGCTACTTGTATAGACTTTTATTAACTTATGGGTTATTTGGTTACTTTGGATCATATGCCTATTAATTTTATAGTCTATTTCGTTATTTTGTAATATATGGCCACAAAAAGAAATTGTCATTTTAAAATTCGCGTCAACTTAGGTTAATTTGGTTATTACCGAAACCGAACCGAAATTAAATGGTTATTACCGAAACCGAACCGTATTCTCGTACAAAACCGTATTTACCGAAGTATTGAAACCGTATAAATAAAAAACCGTATAAACCGAACCGATTAACCATATTAACCGAACGCGCAGCCTTAACGACTACTCACGTTTTTCATCACGAGTCATCTACCGTCCAAGTCGATCGGTGCTACGTATCGCCGTTTTCAACGTCGTCTATTCGGACCAGTTTGAGCCAACATTGTCGTCAACAATGTTATCGTTGCACCAACAACTACTTCATATACAACCAGCACATGATTAATGCATCTAATATGTAAGCATGTTCCATGTGCACTGCTACGGTTCATGATGTATAATGCATCTAATATGTTTAAGTTTCATATGATATAATAGTTATTTTAATCATGATTAATCGTGAAATCACCTAATTGTCCAGCACGTGCATGCTTAGCTTAATTAATCGGCAATATAATTTGCTACCGCCAGTTTCAGTGAGCTGGCTCAGCCCGGCCGAGAAGGTAACACAATCAAGAGCAAGTACTATCTCTGTACCTCGTGCGACCGTGACGCTCGAACAAGCCGGGCGGTCCAGTAGCGTGGAGTAATTGGGTTTGGAGCGCCGTCCATGCCAAGTCGTCTTCCCTCGGCCCGATCCTCGCACGCAATGCTGCAACGGCCAACAGAAATCATGCACGTCGGTTTCCCGAGCAGCCGCCGGGTCGTCTTCCATCAACCATCAAACTCCGGACAAAGTGTATTTGGTAGGTTGTATCACCCTAGTAGTATGAGTTTTCCAACTGAACTATGCTAACCTTGGCTAGCTAGGTTGGACCGAGATTTTGTTGTGTGTTTGATAGGTTCAGTGGCGGAGCCAAAATAATCAGGGAGCCTAGGCAAAGTCTATAAAGGAGGACAATGGGCAACGTTTGCCCAATAAACATTATAGCTAAGCTCTATATTTATGAGAGCGCCGTTTTGGCTCCCGGGAGCATATGCTCCTGGTATTTTTAAAAAAAATTCAAAATTTGGAAACTTATCAAAAAAATCTGAAACAAATCATGCACGTACATGACCATGACAAAGTCCTTTGTCATTTTTGTACAGAGCGCATACGATGTCATTTCGACGCGAAAAAATACACGGTGGTGCGTACCATGATCATGTACGTGCATGATTTTTTTCAGATTTTTTTGATAAGTTTTCAAATTTTGATTTTTTTTTGAAAATACCGGGAGCATATGCTCCCGGTGCCAATGCGAATTTCCCTATATTTATACTAATCCTTAATGGAGAGTCGCCGAATGAGCCCGGGCAGCTGCCCAGGGTCGCCGGGAGCTGGCTCCGCCCCTGGATAGGTTGTATGTGTTGAGACATGACGGAATGAGATGTTGTTTGGTAGATTGTATGTACTGGGGCATGCCGACATTATAGTCCAAAAATTAAAATTATAGATAGATCCAAATTCTTACACAAATGACCCTGAACAGAAATAAAAAAAGCAATCGGGTCCTACATCGGCGCTGGCCGGTCTTCCTTGGCGGCGCGAGAAGACACCAGGCGGCGGTGCGGGCCGATCTTCCTTGGCAGCGCGAGGAGGCGCAAGGCGGCGGCGCGGGCTGGTCGTCCTTGGCGGCCAGGAGACGAAGTCGACTTTGGCCGGCGTGGGAGACAAGTTGGAGGAGGGAGACGAGTTCGACGGCGGCGAGGAGATCAGGTCAACGGTGTCACTGCCAGGAGTTCACAACCCGACAGGGCTGAGGGTCCTTTTCCATATGAGTAGGGCATGACCCAGGTTAGTAAACCGGGTTACCAGACAACCAAAAAGTGGATGGGGTGAGATTTTCTGGGTGCAACCGGGCTACCAAACATGCCCTATGCCCATCTCTAACAGGCCACCCCAAAATCAGACACCAAATGTGTCTGTTTTGGTCCGTTTGGGGCGGTCCACGGACACGATGAGGCATGGGTCCGCCTCTTGTCCCTTAGGGGTGGGGGCAAACCCAACGGCCCACCCTATTTTTTTCAGGTCCAGGTTTTCCTTTTTTTTTCTTATTTCCAATGTATTGAAACTTGAAATAATTTGACAAAAAAGAATAAATGAAAATAATAGTAAATAAATTAACACTAGAACATCACATAGTTCAAATGAAACATAGTTCACACAAGACATAGTGCAAATGACATATAGTCCAAATGAGATAAAATAAAGTAAAGACCGAGATGATCATGCATCTTGTTCACGGATCATTTTCTGCTTCTTGATGAACCAAACATGTTGCTCCGGGTTCATGATGTTCACCATCATGATGCAGTTCTCCTCGGTCATCAACACGAGCTTCACCAGGTTGTCCTCGGCCTTGATGCGGTTCTCCTCGGTCATCAACGCGAGCTTCACCCAGTTCTCCTCAGCCTTGATGCGGTTCTCCTCGGCCTTTATCGCGAGCTCCACCTCATTAGCCCTTGTTTGTGCATTGGCCTCATCAATCTCTAATTTTACCTTGGCCATCTCAACGAAGTTGGTCAATGCCTTTTCTTTGTCTCGGCGTTTGCCCTCATCTCTTTTCGTACTTGACTCCTCCTTGCCGGCGATCAACCCTTTCAACGTCTCCTCCAATGCAAGAGCCGAAGCCTGTCGCTTCAAATCTTGCTTCAGCTCTTGTGTCCCCTTGGCCTCATGGCACGGGCCAACGAGCTAGGGTCGCCCTCTTCACCTTCATCTTCGGCATCGTTTGGGCACTTCTTTGATGCATTGCCCCCTTCCTTAATGAATCATAGAGTTCGGTCCACTTTGGGCATCTTTTGATAAATGGCCAACAATGCTTCAATGTGAATCATAGGGGTGACGTTGAGGTCAAGGGCGATGGCCTGCATGGAAGATATCTCCGGCGAGGTATCCCTCGAGCCGAGACGGGACGATGCGGCCGTGAGCGGGTACGCGCACGGCGACACTGAGGAGAGGGCAGGCGAGGCGGACCTTGGCGGTTTGCCTCCCAACGCCGCCGAGGGCGAGATGAGCGCGCCGCCCCCAAGTACCGCCTCGAGGACCTCTCCCTTGAGCATGAGTACAGCTCGGGCGGCGACCTCGTGCGCGATGACGTCCGCGTTGGCGCGGGCCTCGACAGTGGCGATGTGTTCCGCCTCGGCCGCCTGAACGTGGGCAGCCTTGGCAACGGCCGCTCTCTGCCTCTCCTTTTCCCTTCGAGCTTGTCTCTTGTCGGACTCGGGGAACCGCTCCTTCTTCGGCTTGGATAGGCCGGCGGCGCCCTTCTGCGGTGGCTCCACGACGGCGTCGGCCTCCATCGGTGGTGGCTGGGGGCGGCGCCGGAAGGGGTCAAGGGTTTGGGGGGGAATGGGAGGAGAGACGAATGTGTGGCTGACGACCGGGCCCGGGGAGGACAAAAGAGGACACATGCCGGACATGGTTCGCGGTTTAAACGAAACGGACAGGTATGCGGATGCTCGGCCGTTTGGGTTGGCCCGTTGGTAAAAAAGGCGATCGGATAAGAACGGACCGTCCGCACAGGTTTGTGGTGGCCCGTTGGGTATGCCCTTCTATGGTGCGCCATTGGCGCACTCTCCATCTTTTTACATGTGGCAATGTTTGACCAGAAGATGCGTCCACGGTCCACCAAAACCCCCCAGCTAATCGAACACCACACTGGCAGACAGGTGAGCCCCACAGTACAGCCAGGCTCCCATTTCGTCGCCACATATATCTACCGCGCTCGTCACTAGCCGCCGAGCAGAGCAGCAGCAGCAGGACTGACTGGTGGAGCAGAGCAGAGTGGTTGTGCCGCGCGGGGCGTGCGTGCGCCGTGCAGCGTCTGCTGCTTCCTGCATATTAAACTCCCCTCGCCTCGCCTCAGCCACCCGAGTTCCACTCCACATCCCCGGAAGAACCACAGGGGTTCTCACGGTCAAACGAGATCGACCGAGCAAGCATGGAGGCCAAGTACGCGGAGCTGCGGCGCGCGGCGGAGGAGACGCCGGCGGTGGACGCGCACGCGCACAACCTCGTCGCCGCGGCCTCCTCCTTCCCCTTCCTCCGCTGCTTTTCCGAGGCCGAAGGCGACGCGCTCGCCTTCGCGCCCCACTCCCTCTCCTTCAAGGTACGACCACCGCGACTCCGCGAGCTTGCTTGCTTCACTCTGCTTATCCCCTCCCCGGCTCCGGCTCGTGTGACGGCGTGAGTGGCTTGCATGCATTCTGCTCCGCCGCATCGCACCATCCGGCCTGCTCCTATCTGTTACGACTGCAGAGTTCAGACTTCAGACTGTAGTGTGTGCTAGATTATGTCGCCCATGGAGTTTGCTATTTTTGTCTGATGAAGCCATACGTGCTCTAATTTTTTTTTAGACGAATGAATTACATAGCTTTTGTTATTGGAAAAAGAAAACCGAGTTGTTATGATTCCGTTCCTCCCAAGTCGGATGGAGTAATTCAGAACGGCAACCACAGCTGGTGGTTTTGGAGTGCAGAGATGAAAATGAGTGCACATCTGTTGTCCATGACACCATGTTCTATCCGTTTGTTGTTATTACTGACTGGCGGTATCAGCAGAATATGCGGATGAGTACGTCCTCTCGTCTTTTTCTCTAACTGGTGGCATGGGAGAGGTCGCCAGCTTTACGCCTGCTTTGCCAAATGCCATTACCGTTGTGCGGTGGGGGTGCCGAGCAGTAGACCTTTTGTCCCGTCTCTTTTGCCCTGCAGCAAGGTCCATTCCTTTCCATGGATGGTGCGCTGCTAGGCCCATGCGAGGTGCTGCGGTTAATTGGCATGGTTCTTCGTTCTGAACTTACTGCTATATGTTCATGCCGCCATGTGATGTGGCCCATCTTTGGTTCGTCAGTGCTCTGTCTGTCTGTGAGGCACTTGTAACTTTCTGTGGTTCCAAACGCTCTAACATTCTTGTTCTTGCAATGAGAATTAATGTCGTTCTTCTGTCTAAAATGGGATTGTTGTTCCACTTGCTTATTCCGTAGTTATTGCATGGTATCTAAGGATAGATTTTCAGCATCTCATGACATCCTTGCAATGTCACTGAATGCAGAGAAGCCTGAAGGACATTGCTGAGTTGTACAACTGTGAAGCCTCGCTTGAGAAGGTGGAGGAATTCAGGAGGACCCAAGGGTTGGCGTCTATCGGTTCAAAATGCTTCCAAGCTGCCAATATATCCGCGATCCTCATGGATGATGGCATACAATTTGATAGAATGCTTGAACTGGAGTCCCACAAGGATTTTGTTCCCACGGTTGGCAGAGTTCTGAGAATCGAATGGCTGGCGGAAACAATCATCAATGATGTGAGTCTACTTTCCTGTATTGTTAACTAGATTCTAATAAATGGTAAATGATATTTGCAAATCTCTTATGCACAAAGTAGTTATCCACATTTTCTTTCAGAAGGTTAATTTTGTCTAGATTATCAACGTAATGATTCATCTACATGATATTTGGAGCCTCAAATAATAACAGATTAACAACTGTGGTTTAATATCAACATTCACTACAATAGTAGCATGTCAAGGTATTTTCAGTGCCTCTATTAGCTCAGCGACGATTTCATCGAGTGGGGGCACCTAACTCTGCGATCGTTGGTTCAGACACAGCAGAAAGCAGTGTCCACGCTTATCCTCCTAGCTGCCTGACTGATCTGGAAGACACACAATGCATGTGTCTTCGACAGCAACCGCCTGGTAGTGCAATGCCTAGTCTATAGGATAATGTCGGAGGCTAGGGCTTGGTATGAGTCCCGCACTTTGGTGTTGTGTCTGCCCCATTAGTTAGGGGCATGTCAGCATGTGGCATTCTGTGGGTTCACCTTTTCTAAGGCTAGGGCTATTTTCGTCCTATCAATGCACGGAGACGTTTTTTGTGTTTTCTCCAAAAAAAAAATGTCTCTGTTAAATTATTTGAATATTGTCCAGTAAAATTTCATAGTTAAATCTTGACGAAACTAATTACTACTTTCAGGAATCATTCAGTGGATCAAGCTGGACGTTGGACTCGTTCACTGAAACTTTTCTGTCTAAGTTCAAATCATATCCTCGAGAGTTTCTGTTGACATATTGGACGAATTTTGTTTTATTTATCTGCATGGTATCCTTAACTAATTTATTACAGTTGCCAATAAAATTGTTGGGTTGAAAAGCATAGCCGCGTACAGAAGTGGCTTGGATATTGATCCATGTGTTAATAAGACCGACGCAGAGGATGGTCTTCGTAAGGAGCTAGCAGGTAAACCTATTTCTTCTGTTGGGAGAGAGAATTTCTAAAACAGACAAACCCTGTGCCATCTGTGATTATAAGATCAAATTTATGCTTATACTCCATACTTTTCAGGTCGAAGACCTTTCCGGATTACAAATAAGAGCCTGATTGACTATCTATTTACTTGCAGTCTTGAAATGGCTGTGCTGTTTCACTTACCAATGCAGATTCACACAGGGTAATGACTGCATTTTAGATTTTGTGAAAGCATTTTTCTGTTTTGGCCATTTCAAGATATCTTCTACACAATTTCAGCTTTGGAGATAAAGACCTAGACTTGCGAAAATGCAACCCTCTGCATCTGCGTGCTGTTCTTGAGGATGAAAGATTCGCTAAGTGCCAACTAGTTCTTTTACATGCTTCATATCCATTTTCTAAGGAAGCATCCTATCTTGCATCAGTTTACTCCCAGGTTGGAGCCTCGTCTTTATACAATTATTTTTCCATTCTGTTTAATTTATGTTAACCATCATAAAAAATCACAAACAGGTCTATCTTGATTTTGGTTTGGCAATCCCAAAACTTAGTGTTCAAGGAATGACATCATCACTTAAAGAGCTTCTGGAGCTAGCTCCCATAAAGAAGGTACCATGTCCGTCTTCTGAATAATTATTTCTGTATTAGCTGAAGATTTTAATTCGTTCTTCGGGAAACACATTTTGCTTCGTGTTCGAAGGTGCAGAAAAAGTGAACTAATTATTGTTCTCCACAACTATAGTACTCCCTTTGGTGCCAAACAATACTTAGTAGGTTACTTTCGATTTTTTTTAAGATGGTAATCAGGTTTGAGACCTCTCTTTCCTACTTTTCTCTTACAATGCATCTAAGTTTACTTGTGTTAGTCGTGTGTGTAATAATTACTCTTAAGTTTCCTTTTGTAATATAATTCCATTTTCATTCGCTTTGCAAATATCTTGAGACAGGTCACTTCATCACTTATGTATGTTCTTTCTCATTTTCGTATCACTTCTGGAGATACGATGTGAATGATATTTTTATTTGTTAATCATTTGCAGGTCATGTTTAGTACAGATGGATATGCTTTTCCAGAGACATACTATCTAGGTACAATCCTCTGTTTTAAATATTTTATAAGATGATCAAAGATCATTCTACGTCAGTATGAACGTTTGATATCTTTCAGTAATCAAATCAAACATTTGGATCAATAATAGATAGAAAAGAATATGAAGTTTTGGTCCTTCTGGTACATATATATACTCATTGAAATTTGTACTGCGTACAAGGAAAGTTGCCCAAAGCACAGAGAGCTTCCATAGTGTGCATGTAGTTATTGATTTTATGTGATAATTTATACCTTGTGCTGATTTACAGGTGCAAGAAGGGCACGTGATGTTGTTTACCATGTCCTATCAGCTGCATGTGAAGATGGCGATCTTAGCATTCAGGAAGCTATCGATGCAGTTGAGGATATCTTTAGAAGAAATGCATTGAATCTGTACAAGTTGAATGGTGCCAACGGGTCAATCCATCAGAAAATTACGATAACTGACAGTAGGATATCGACATCTTCTGTTGAGCAAGATGTGCTCTTTGTTCGGATTGTCTGGAATGATGCTTCAGGTCAACATAGATGCCGTGTAAGCACGTCTTTCCAAGCACATGCTGCATTGTTAACATGATATAATATAGTTTTTATCGCTGATCATTTCACGTTCTTTTATGGACCAAAAGTTATTTGCTAGCAATTTTCTTAAATTACAAATTACTATATTGTTGTGGAAAATGGGTCCACTGTATCAAGGCAGGAGTAGCAGCGTGGGAGGAATCCATGAAAGAGAAGTATTGCAAGAGTCCATTAGGAAAGTATAGGATTAGGAAAGAATCCACTTGTATAAGGAAAGGTCTAATGAGTCCAATTGTATTAGGAGAGGTCAAGGGTCTACGCATCCACTATATAAGGATGTCATGTATCTAGGGTTGAGACAAGCAAGAACAGTCAATCTGATCTCTCCCTCGGAATTCTCTCTTCTCAACCTATGTCTGCCCAATCCCTCGCAGCCATGCCGTCTGGCTATCTTCTGCACGGTAGTTATCCCGTTGTGGATCTAAGTCCACAACATATATAAACCCAATGGTTAGCATGAACATTCGAAGATTGCCTGCAAGTCGTTCGATTCCAACAGACGGTCAGTGTAGTACTTATGAAACTACGCAATAATTGCACGGTGCAGCATGTGCTCGCTTGTGACTTTGTGCAGACAATCAGCTTACCCTACCTTAGAATGCCATCAATCTTAGAATTGCTAATATCATAACAAATCTTGAGAAATAGAACTTCACTTTCAGGTTGTGCCGGCTGGAAGATTTTATGAGATTGCAAAGAATAAGGGTGTTGGCCTGACTTTTGCATCAATGGGAATGACTTCCTTTTGTGATGGCCCAGCTGATGGGACAAACCTTACTGGTGTAGGCGAGATAAGGCTTATGCCGGATATGTCAACAATTTTGAGACTCCCATGGTAAACTGGATTTATTTAATGTCTTTTCAGTACTTCTTTCTATTGGGCTATCGCTTACGTCTCCACTTATCTTCATTATTTTCGCTTTGGTCTTGGAGTCTTATTTCTCTCACGCACATCCACCCACACACAAGTCATATTTATATTATCTCTATTTGTTGTGTATATTCAATAAAAGATACCATGGTGATTCTATTAGTAACTATTAATTACTGTTGTATTATTAAATGGATATCTGATTTCTGACACCCTTAGGAGTTAAAGAAATGTTGCGATCACACTACTAGTTTGTTTGAATAGTTTTTCGTTTGTGGACAATCGATTCTGTGAACTTATTAAGGCACCATTAAACTAATGGTTGTTCATTCCTTTTGCAAGGTCAAGACGTGAGGAAATGGTGATGGCTGACATGCAAATAAGGCCAGGAGAAGCCTGGGAATACTGTCCTCGATATGCTTTAAGAAAAGTCACAAAAGTTCTGCTGGATGAATTCAATGTGGTAAGAATAAACCCATATTTTTGCCACATAACTTTGCGAATACCATTTTTTCGTGTTTTCAGTTCTTTAGGTGCATTTATTTTTGTATTCATGATCTGTTGTTTGTTCCTTCTAGACAATGAAGGCAGGTTTTGAGAATGAATTTTATCTCCGCAGAAAATTAGTAAGGTACCTTTTCCTGAGGACCCCGACTCTGAGTAACAATATAGCATGTTAAAGGCTGTGTGTTCTTTATGTGACCAATTTTTTTAAAAAAATCTGCAGTGACGGACATGAGCGTTGGGTTCCATATGATAATAGCAGTTACTGCTCAACTTCATCTTTTGATGGTGCCTCATCTATACTGCAAGAAGTATATTCTTCTCTTAAAGAGGCAGCCATTGTGGTTGAGCAGGTACGTAGTGATCTTACTGCCAAAAATATGTCAAGACTTGTGACGTTTGATATCAAATTCTTTTTCTTTTGATTATATGTCATGATTCATTGATTAATTGTTTTTCTATGTTTACCTCTACTTCTTTCTCCAAAAATAAAAGCTGCATGCTGAAGCTGGAAAGGGGCAGTTTGAGGTAGCCTTGAAGTATGTGATGTGCACTCTTGCAGCTGATAATCTGATATATGCTCGCGAGATTATTAAATCAGTTGCTCGAAAGCACGGGTTGATAGCAACGTTTCTTCCAAAGTAAGTTAATGGATCAACATATCATATTCAACTTCCAGCTCGTTTCAATTTTCTATTATCTGCATACAAGTCATCTTCTTGGAGAGTGGAGACCAACAACTTTCTTCAACACTTTGTGGTCATATGTGAAGCAACTGTAAAGGGAACGTTAGCTCATTCTCTTAGCACATCAAACATTTTTTGAGGATAACGTGGTCGTACCACCCTCGAATAGATAGAAAAGAATTGGCCCAGTTTATAAGGAAGACCGGGCCCAAAAACCATACAAATGCCCTGTTTATAAGGAAAACAGCGCCAAAAAACCGCACAAGCGAGGCGACCCGCCGCCCACACGACACAAGTCAACCAAACGCAACAAAACACACCACCGTTTCCGGGACCGCCGTCCCGGCGAAGCAACCAGATCGACCCTCGCATTGGCCGAAAGCGATCCAGTCATGGTCGACGAACCCTCTGCCCACGCAGTCTTCATCCAGGTTGCCACCAAAACCACCATGTTCCGGGGCCGCCGCCCCGGTGTAGCAACCAGATCGACCTTCGCATTGCCCGAAGGCGATCCAGTTGGGTCAACGAACCCTCTGCCCACGCAGTCTTCATCCAGGTTGTCACCCAAGCCTGTGTAAGGTCACGGTCCTGCCCCATAGGACCGCCACTGCAACAGGGACCGAAGCCGCCGCCTCGGCGCACCACCACCTCCCGGAACCGCCGCCCCGACGTCCACCACCCACGACCACACGCCCACTCTGCACATCCGCCGCGAAACCGTCGCACCGCGCTGGCCAAGAGCTCCAAAGCGGCGCCTCCAACAAGGTAGAGACGAGATCGTCACCGCCGCCCGCTCCCGAAGAGCATAGATTTTCACCCGGAGCTCTTGGTACCAAACGCGTTAGTCGAGGTCGAAAAGCTCCACAACGACGCGATCAAGAAGGAGAACGACACCCGAGGGCGCCGCCGTCGTCGGCACCGACCGAAGTCCGTGCGAGCTTTCGCCCGGAGTTCAACCCGACCGCAAAGCTTCGGGAGCCACAGGACGGCATCCTGGCCATGTTGTCAGCCACCTAGCTCCATGGCACGCTGCTGCCGCCGCGGCACCTCCCTCCACGGCAGCGGCCACGCCCGATGTGGTCGATCCTCGAAATCAGCCACCCGTCCGGGGCCGCCGCCCCGGCTTGCCTCCGTGGCCAGCCCACGCCTCATCGGCAGCCCTGCCTCCGCGCCGGTGGCACCACCTCCCTCCTCCTCCCCAGCGCCTGGCCCACGCTCCCGCTGCCTCCTCTTCTTCTCCGCGTGTGGAACCTCCTGGCGGCGCCACCACCACAGCAGGCCGACGCGAGGCCTCCTGCCCCGCTGCAGCCACAGGAAGCACGGCGACCACCACCAGCGCGCATCTCGGCCCGAGCACCTCCCGCCTCCGCGCCTAGCCCGCAAGACGCCCCGCAGCCACGCTCCCGCGCCAGGGCCCAGACAGGCCCAGACGGGCCCGCCCAAGCCCATCTGAAGCGTCGCCACCTCCGCTGCAGGCGACCTCCACGCTCGGGATCCTCCCCCCGCCGGCGACGCGCACCTCCTCCACGCCTGCGCCCCCGCCGGAGCATCGCATCTCCGAGCACCCGCAACCCCGCCGCCACTCGCCTCCACGAGTTCGCCGGGAACCGAAAAAACGGAACCGCCCTGCCGCCACCTTCCCTGGGGCGTGCGCAGCTTTGCCGGCTGCCCCTCCGGCGGCGGCGAGCGGAGGAGGAGGGCGGGGGCCTCTAGCGCCGGCGGCGGCTACGGTTACCCCCGTGTCGCCAGGAGGAGGGCGACGCGGGGGGGGGGGGGGGGGGGGGGGGGATTTTTGGCCTAATAGATGTGTTTGGTGTGTAGCTTCTAGGTTAGCACATCAAACATCATATCTGTCTACACTTCTGTTCTTTTGTCAGTAGCACGTTGTTAAGTATGAATACTGTTGTGTATACTGTTTTGCGTTATCAGTAAATCGTAAATGACCACTAAGCAGTGTTGCCAGAAAACATTAATGTCTTGTAAAAAATATATTTAAAGGATCAACATGATCGAAACGAGCTACAGCTGATTAAACGATCCTACTGCTACCCCAATGTTTTACTCTGTCACGATATGTAAATATTGGGTTTTTAGCAATACTGAACCACCATGTGTGGTTCGAAAACAAAAATCGTCAATCATGTGAAACTTGCCTTTTTTTATTAATATAAACTTGCCTTTCTGGTACCTGATGCTTTGTTCTGCTGGACACAGACCTGACCTGAATGATATTGGATCTGGTTCCCATGTGCATCTGAGTTTATGGAAGGATGATCAGAATGTTTTTATGGGATCAAATGAATACAATTACTATGGGATGTCAAATGTTGGAGAACAGTTCCTTGCTGGAGTATATCATCATCTTCCATCAATCTTGGCATTTACGGCTCCTCACCCTAACAGGTAATATCTTCCAGCAAAGTAAGAATGGATCTTAATTCGATAATATTATTGTGGCTAAATTTGGTATTTGTTGCTTGCATAAGCTTCTTGATGGATGTCAATGCATCTGTATACTTAAGATTTAAACACAAATGTCGAACACTGAAGCATCAATTTTAATGATCATTGGCTTCTCTGTATGTAGCTACGATCGGATTCAGCCAAATACATGGAGTGGAGCCTATTTATGCTGGGGGAAAGAAAATCGGGAGGCTCCATTGAGAACCGCGTGCCCACCTGGTGTGCCTCTCGATATGGTCAGTAACTTTGAAATTAAATCGTTTGATGGGTGCGCAAATCCGCACTTGGGACTTGCTGCTATTGTTGCTGCTGGGATTGATGGGCTCAGGAGAGGCCTTAAGTTGCCTGAACCAATTGGTACGATTTTCTTAAATTACTTACCTTATTATTGTCTCTCTCGGAGCATTACTGATATTAGCCTGCTACTATGTTGTCTGAAAATGCTCCTGGAAAAAATGCTCCTAGAAACATATTCAGCATGTTATGTGATCCATACAAGAACACATACACCATGATAGAAAATTTACACTACATTATATGTCTGGAATTAGATTTTTTTTAATATGTCTGGAACTGTATTCTTTTCAATTGACTAGCTTTCCTCAAGGAGTGTGATGTCATAATGTCTCCTATGTCTCTTGCAGAATCAAATCCTGCAGATTATGCTTCCAAACTCAAAAGGCTACCACAGGACTTACTGGAATCTGTTGAATCACTTGCTGCAGACAAAACTTTGCATGAACTAATCGGTGATAAGCTTATCACAGCCATTATAGCTGTACGAAAGGTTAGTGCTTAAGTCCTGTCCTTCACATTGTAAACTCTAGAGAATTATCGGAAATACAATGAAAACTATCACATTGCTTTCTTTTGACAAAAAGAAAGCTATAATTTAGATTGGTAATTACAAAGAACTCACTCATGAGTTCCATTTCCTAAGGCTGGTGCCAGTGCACCGCCTCACTATCGCCCCGCCACGTCAGCTTTTACCCCCACTCTCACCCCACTCTCACCTCACGGTGCCAGTGCACGGGCTGTAGTGGCAGGCTGTAGCAACGTCAGCTTCTCTCTCCTCCACGTCAGCATTTCTTTTTCACATTTAGTTATTTCACTCGCTTTTGTTTAGACATTCAAAATAATGCAATAGAATTATTTTATTCAACTAAAAATATTACCGATTACATAGTAAATAAAAAAATTACATATAAATAAAAAAATTACATAAAAAATTAAAAAATTACATAATCTAGGCATGACTATTTGCCCACACATGCTCAATCAAATCTTGCTGGAGCTGTGTATACATCGGTGAGTCCCTCATTTCGTTGTCCATCTGAATCCTGGCTGCTAGGCCTGGTGGTGCATTGTTGTGGATCGCCGGCCCGACATTGGACGCAACTGTCTCATAGATGTCGTCCAAATTGGTACCACGCTCATCGTCGATGATCATGTTGTGCAGAATGACACATGCACGCATGATCAACCCAAGAGTATGCTGCGAGTAGGAGCGTCCGGGAACTGCTATAATGTTGAACCTAGACTTGAGCACTCCAAAGGTACACTCGACATCTTTGCGCCAAGCTGATTGAGCAGTTGTGAATAGCCGATGCTTTTCACTTTGTGGAAGAGTAACACCTTTCATGAACACCGGCCAGGAGGGGTAGATGCCGTCGGCAAGGTAGTAACCCCTGTTGTACTCGTGTCCATTCACCGTGAAGTTCACTACGGGTGCTTCTCCCCTAAGCACATCAGTGAACAACGTCGACTGATTCAGTACGTTGATGTCGTTGTTGGACCCGGCCACTCCAAAATAGGCATGCCAGATCCAACGATCATACGATGCAACGGCTTCTAAGATTATGGTAGGGTGTTTGATGTCTCCCCTTGTGAATTGACCGGCATGCGCCACTGGGCAGTTCCTCCACTGCCAGTGCATGCAGTCGATGCTCCCTAGCATTCCCGGAAAGCCACGCTCCTCGGCTTTCGCTAGGAGACGCTGAGTATCCGCGACATTTGGTCGACGGCAAAACTTTTCCCTGTAACAGTGAATGATGCCTTCACAGAACATCTCTAGACATTCTGATGAAGTTTGTCTAGCTAGCTTTAGCCACTCATCTACCGTATCCGCAGCGGCTCCATAAGCTAACAAGCGCAAAGCCGCAGTACACTTTTGTAGGGGAGTAAAACCAGGACGGTTGAGAGCATCAACTCTTTGGGTGAAATACGGAGAGTATTCACCCAATCTATCTACAATGCTTAGAAAAAGCTTTCGCCTCATCCGATACCTTCGCCGAAAAAAGTTCGGAGGATAAGTACAGTTGTCGGCGAAGTAGTCCTCGTAGAGCCGATCGGCGGCACCAGCACGATCACGCCTGATGAACGTTCGATGGCGTCGCGTCCGGCTTGACTCCGCCTGGAGGTTGAGCATCGCCTCCTCGTACTCCGCTTGGAATGCATCGATCATAGCACCCTGCATTCCTTCGCTCGAACTGCTGCTGGACGAAGACATGGCGTCGAGAGGAGTGGAAATGGAGAGTGGAAGAGAGAAATGAGATGAAGTGGGGTGTGGAATGAGTGAAACCAGGTGGGGGTATTTATAGGGGGTTGGGGATGAAATTTGGAATTTTTTGCAATTTTTTTTCGAATTTTTTGAAGCTGCAACGGATACCTCAACGGCTAGCTGACGTGGACGAATCAGAGCTCGCCACGTCAGCTAGCCGTTGCTCTCGCCCTGCTCTCGCCCCGACCCGCCATCGCGTCGCCCGCCTCCCGCCCGCTCCCGCCTCCCTCTCGCCGCCAACGCGGGCGACAGCGGGGCGGTAGCGGCCCCCGTCGCCGGGCGATGGATCCGTCGCCCGCCGCTGCCGTCCCGCCCGCCTCTCGCCTCGCTCCCGCCCCGACCCGGGCGGTATCGCCCGCCCTACCGCCCCCACTGGCACCAGCCTAATGCATGAAAGAGGGGCACGCATTCCTAACTTTTCTGTCACATTTTTTTCCAGGCTGAGATTGATCACTACTCGAAGAATCCAGGGGCATTCGGCGATCTCATTCACCGATACTAAGAAGAAAAAAACTTGTTTCAAGACCACTTTTGTTGTTACTGAAAGGTTATGCCGATGAATGATGTTTTACCATTACTGATTCTCATACTGAACTTGCAGTCCTTGGTGTTTTTTTTCAGTTAATAATAAAATGCTCCTACGATTTGAAATCTGGCACTCGGCAAACTATTGTTGTCCTGGCAGGAAAATCCAACAGAAAAAATAAGAATAGATCTCTTTGTCACTTAGCTGCACGCTGAAATTACGTTTATCGCAATGACATGACTGGTTCTTCAGTGTTTGTGGCGGAACCCTTGAAAAACTCATCACGTCATCCAGGAGTGTCCGCTCATCTGTGTCTGCTGGGAAATCTGGAAGAACGGAACACGTACATCCTGGGCAAATTGTACCTTAATGTGTTGCTTCTGGGTCTTTTTTGGTTCAGGCATAGGCCCCATGTTTCGTCCTACTGTACCAATACAAAAGGCAAAATTTCTGCCTTGTTTCGAAACAAACAAAAAAAATCGCCACAGCTGTGCGACTGCTAAAATTGTACAACCAGAGAGAGAGAGAGAGAGCAAAAAGAATAGATACAACCAGAATGAACATGGCATCCCTGTACAAACCATTTTCAATCTCTCCACAGCTTTACAAACTTCATTCCCCTATTTTCCCACCTTATCTACTCACAGATTGTTTAGACACGACTCATGTACAGCGAGAAACGTAACAACAGCTACAGTTTGGGTATCACGAACTTGCCTGGTGATGTGATGGCCATGGATAGCAAGCTCAATCATGGTCACGGATCTATTGACAGCATTTACCACCGTACTTTGCATGACTTTCCTGCTGCTGTTTCAGAATGTTCCTCTTCACAACCGACGACGAACCTTCCTCCAAGAGACTTGGAACCTCAAGGATCTGCATGAAGGCGATAATTTTAAGTGTCTGTCTATGATGCATACTTCTAGAGGCATGCCTACTAGCGGAAAATTAAAGGGAACTGGAAATGCAACCTGATTCAGTTGTGTTCCCCTGTTTCGCATCATCTTAATTGCATAGAAGATTTAAATATCTAAGGTTGTGGGGACACAGTATCTCAAGTCTTTACCTTTAGCACGAGTTCTTCAAAACAACTCTCAACATTTTCTCGTGTTTTTGCACTGCTTTCACGAAACAGACATCCGGATTCTTGTGCGAAGGCAAGACCCTCTTCTCTTGTGACTGTTCTCTCATCATCCTGCAAGAGGGACCATAACCATCAAAACTAAGAACCGCATCTATGTCCACCTGACCAATTTGTGACTTTCAGAATTATTGGAAAGATAGCTGAAAGGAGTAAATACTAGTAAATAGTTTGTGCATATTTTTTCTAAGAATGAGATCACAATATATTCAGGAAAAGAACAATTTATGTTTGCAAAAAATGATACCTTGTCAACTTTGTTTCCAACAAGCATTTTGATGCATTCTTTGTTTGCTGAGTTTAAATCTATCTCCGTAGTCCATACATCACCCAAATTTGTGAAGCTCTCTCTCTTCGTCACATCATATACTATATGAGTGAAATACAAGAAGATATTAGATCTTAATCAAGTTCTGAGCATGAAACACTACTATACGAAGAAACATATATGGATACATTCTCAAAATAATTCACCACTACAAGCTCTCTCTTTTTTTTTTGAAAAAAGGGACCTTAATCACCACTAGAAGTTTTCAAGCAGGTACATAATCATTCTAAATTAAGATCAAAGGTTCGACTAGATATGCAATTTATACTGTGCTGAAAACATGAGCAAATAAGATACTCTCAGCTAACAAGATTGTCCATGCATATATACAGAAAGAAGCATCCACAAGTGAAGAAAAATAGTATATAGTTTGGTGAAAGGGTACATCCTTGTGTCACTAACTTCAGATAATTTCATGCATTGCAAGTAACACTGTTGATTGGGGTCACCGAGGGAAGAGAAATGCAAGAGATCTGTGCTATAGAGAAAGACTATTTACATATTGCAGCACTGAGTAGCTGACCTACTGATGAGTATACAGGGAATGACTGAATAGATCAATCTACACAGTTCTATGGCATATCTCGAATGTCTGATATCCAAGTGAGGGAATTTGAGGTTAGGAATTTAGGATAACAATATAAGTAAGAAGTCAAAAACTAATAATATAATTATTACCTAAAATAATTCCTTGGGCACCTCTGTAGTAAGAACTAGTGATGGTCCTAAACCTTTCCTGGCCAGCTGCAGAAAAACAGAAAATGACGTCCAAAAGATAAAAAATATTATATATACCATGACATAATTCACCTTGTTTACAGATAGAAAACACCATCTAGTAGTACTGCAGTAGTGAAGTGTAGGTAATATGGTGAAACACTGAATTACTTTAGGGAAAGAGCACTGGAGTGGGGTTATAAACTCGGAATATTGGATCCGCCGATGGCAATGATGTTAGGGAACAAGGGGGTGCCATGAGGGATGTACCCAAATAATTTAAGCAGAAAGCACAAAGTGGGGGTACAAATCCGTGAGCTAGAACCTCTGGCAGCAATGAATGATGTTAGGACAGGGCAGTGGCGACATGAGGGATAAACTCCCAACAAATTATGTGCAAAGGAAACTAGTTATGCAACTTATGTTACAAATGATGGCAGAGAAGGATGCAAGTAACTAGGAAGCAAATTCTAGGCATATTCCATGTTTAATGTTGTTCTTGGCTCATAGTATATTTTTTAGCTGTAGCTCCTTGCAGTTTAGCATGTTAAAGCATTGTTGCATGTCGGTGAGAAACTTTAACCACTTATTCTTGCATCAGATAAGTTCTGGAAACATCACACATGACCACTTACTTATATTTGGGACTTATTTGTCCAAGTGCCTACTAAGCTACTCACCAGACTGAACCGGTTGGCGGTTGAACAATGAGAGGCAATTGTTAACTCACCAGTATCCCATATAGTCAGCTTCAGTTTCTTTCCACCAACAGTAAGAAATTTGATTTTAAAATCAACTCCTGGCAATCAGTGTGAAACAAAATTATAAGACATGTGAAGTATACATATAATACAAAAGAGCATGTAAAGATGGGACGGTGCGAAATCGGATGGTGTATAGAACTGCATGCACATCACTTATTTACCTCTAGACTGCCTGAGGTTTAAGAGTAATTAATTTTCTTGAATTTTATGAATTAGGTCTTGAATTAGAGCATCTCCACCGGGGGCCTCCAAATGAGTGTCCGGCACCCTCCAATTGTCCTCCCTTTGAGGGGTGCCAGACACACGTCCGGTCCAAAAAATAAAAAGTTCTCCAGCGGCACACCCCAAATCACACCCCCCAATTTCTTATGCATTTGAGCAAACACCTTGTGGGCGCCGTTGACGTCGAGGCACCCGGCAGAGCAGAAGACAAGAGCGAGGCTGCGCTGCACCTTCTCACCGCTCCGGTCTCCAGCGCCATGGCTTTTGTCCATTTGGGAAGAGACTCGGCGTGAGCTTGCAGATGAATGGGACGCGACGGCGTCGTTGGTGCCCACTAACTCGTTGATGCACGCGCGCACTTCAGGCAACTAGCTAGCTCACACCCACGGCCAGCACCAGCTAGCTAACTCGCACATGTATGCTTGAGCTAGCACGAGCCATGGCATCGATCAGTTTTCAGCTAGCACCATAAACACTAGCACGCGACCGCACAGCAGCAGCTCGAGCTGGAGTGTCGCGCGCGACGAGAAAGGAAGTGGCCGCGTCTCGCGCGAGGTGGACGAGGTAGCGGCTAACTCCACGACCGGCACCTGCACTAACCTGCACTAGCGTCCGGCCTGATGACGAGCAGGAGAAGCAGCCAAGGGCGGACTCGTTTCAGCTGAAGAAGCACACTCGTTTCAGCTAGCACACTAATAAATGAACTACAATCAGATTTAGCTAGCTAGTTCACATATTCAGCTAGCTAGTACGGCCAATGTCGTCACGGCTGAGCGGGAGCAGCAGTCTCAGCCCGCTCCCGCGAGGCCGACGTAGCACGGGAGCAGCACGGGAGCAGCAGTCTTGTTGCTACTCTCATTCGTTCCAGCTCGAATCCTTCTGGTTGTAGACATTGTTGACGACCACGAACCTCCAGGACATGATGGATTGGCTTGGATAAGCGCGAGCTGACGGGAACGATGACACCGCGCGTCCGGCCGTAGAACGAAGACGACCTTGTCGGTGATGATCCCTTGTGTTCTAGCTCGAATCCTTCTGGTTCCAGACATAGTCGACGATGGCGCACCTCCAGGACATGACGGTTTTGCTTGGAGAAGCACGGGCGACGACACCGTGCGTCCGGCCGTAAGTTGAAGACGAGGCCGTCGCGGCGACCGTGCTCCTCCGGTGCCGTGCTTGCAGGAGACGAAGGAGGTCAACGGTGCAGTGCACCTGGCGTGGAGGGCGAGCGGGACATGGCCGGAGTTAGCTGTGCCGTCGATGGTTTGCCGCTCGGTGCCACACGCGTGAAATGAAAGAATGAGAGTAAAATGAGAAGAGAGGCTGCCAGGTGGGCCAGTGCCATACAGTTGATGTCCGCATGCATGTCCGGCACGTCATTTGCTTTGGAGAGTCATTTGGAGGCCCCCGGTGGTGAGCGTTTTTAGTGTCCGGCCCCCCGGTGGAGATGCTCTTACTCAGGACATATCGTACAACAGACGAGTCCACCCATAAGGCTTGAACTGACGAGGAAAGGTGGAGAATATAGCTGTACTTCAAGTCTTCAACATAGTGGCTGGGAGTTGGGACCATTACCATAGATTGCGTAGCAGTTTAAATAGACCTTTCTGAAACGGTGGGTTGACAGAGGAAACAAGGTAGTAATAATTTGCTTAGTGCGGCAATCAGGTTTTGTTGCACAAGTATGTATATATCGGTTTTCCTATCTTTCCAGACAGCTTCATCATTTAACATTTCTTGTAAATGGATTGGGTTGATGGGGACCAACTTAGTAGCTGAATATAAGACCAACCGTAACGATTTGCTTAGCACGCAATCAGGTTTTCTTGCACAAGCATGTACTACCGCTTTTCCAATCATCCGAGACAGCTTCATTCATCATTTAAGCATTTCTTGAATTATATGGGTTGATGGACGGGGACCAACTTAAAGAGCTGCATGATAAGACCAACCGTAAAAGGACATATATAGGGTAGTAGCATTGGGAAAGTAGCGTCCATGCGCGGCCAAGGAACAAGGAGAAAGTCGGGACAATTACGCAGAATCAAAAGCAGAGGACAGCTGAAAGGAAACGAGTTTGTCAACAAAACCGGGCGGAATCGGCCATGTGCCTCATTTGGAAGCAGACAACGGAAGGAGGATCGCCCCCAGACTGGTCGCTGTATTAATTGAGCAGGGGAGTCGAAGCAGAAGCAATATACGTACGAGACAGCGATCGGGCTGTCCGCTTTCCATGGGCGATCGGAGTGGTGGAGTCGACGAAAAAGCAGAGAACGTACCGATGGTGGGCGCGATGTCGTCGTCGAGGTGGGCGGCGGCGACGAAGCTGACGAGCAGGCTGCTCTTGCCGACGCCCGAGTCCCCGATGAGCAGGATCTTGAAGGAGCACTCGTACCCGCCGCTGGCCCCCGGCGAGACCGGCGGCACCCCCATCCTCCCCGATTCGACGTGGAAGAGGCAGCGCGGAACGGGAGGCCGGCTAGTTAAGGGGGAGCGGGCGGAGTAGCAGAGGCAGAGAGAACCCCGGCGGCAGAGGAGACAGAGCCCGCCAGTCTGGCCAGACTGGCTTTGACTGGGCGAGATAGAAGAAGACAAGAGGTGGGGCGCCACGGCTGGTTTATTGCAGGCAGGAGCCGCGGGGCCGAGGAGAGGAGAGTTCGATCGAAGGGAGGGGGGGAGGGGGAGGTGGAGGGGTCCAAGTGGCGCGGTGGCACGAGGGGCGGCGCGTCCCGCGTTCCAGGGAGAGGCGGAGGCCGGCCCGCTAGGAGACCGATCCGTGCGGCGCGGGTTCGATCGGGTGGTGGCGCCTGCGCGTTGCGTTCGATCTCGGCCGTTCCCGGCGTCGCGGCAGGCGCACGACGGACCTGTCGGCCACCGGGGACGTTTCAGTTGCGTCGCGGTGAACACGACGGGATCTGGGCTGGGTGCGGTGGGTTGCCTTGTTCTCTTCTGCGGCAGGTATAGATAGCACTGTACGACGATGTCGATGTGAGGGAACATGCCGATGTTGGCGGGGATACCGGATACGTACACGTAGGCGTCACCAATCCGCAATCATGCTGGGACACCTGGCGACGCATACGGCAGTTCGGCCGGCACGTACTTGTCTGTGCTGTGTGAGTACGGAATTATCAACGTGTCCGGCCGGTCTCTCCAGGTGATGTGATTCAGCATGCATACAATTTGAATCTTGCACATGATGTACGTACCTGTACGTGTCACTTGTTCTCTGGGGTATTTAAGGTAAACGGTGGTGGGTGGTGGGAGGTGTAGCTTTCGTGACTCTGTGCACGCAACGGCACTGACTTGCAGGACATTTGTTTTGACATTTTCTTTAATCTATCTAATTAACACATAACAGCATAACAGCACTGACTTGCAGGACATTTGTTATTTGTCTCGTGGGCCGTGGAATCTATCTGCTCACATTGGTTGAATGAATCCCAGAGCAGGGGAAGGGGGTGGATACCTTGAACTTGATCGGCCCTCTTGCTAACACCATTTCAATGAAGCGCTTCACCAGGCGGTATAAAATGAAGTGCGCGTGACCGGCTGCCGCTTGCCAAACATCAAACAAACATATCTCGAATAGATAATACTCCCTCCGTTTCAAAATATAAGTCGCACCACCTACTTTCCACAAACTTGTATCTAGACATGTTTTAGTACAATGTTCACATGAATCTTGCACTAAAACATGTCTAGATACATGTGTGTGGAAAGTAGGTGGAAAGACTTATATTTTGAAACGGAGGGAGTATCAAACAACTGATGAACAATTGAAAAGACAACATATCAAATTTAAGATCATGACTTGATCAACATAGCATATTTTAAATCCACGGCATAATTCAAAAGCAATTCGACACAAACAAGTTCTCATGACAAATAAAGTTCACACAAACATATTAAACATGAATATTCATGCTTCATCATCTTTCTCTTTGGCATCTCCCTCTTGCGCTTCATTTTCATTGGAAACTCGGATGGTGTCTGCACTAGTGGCATGAACCGTGGAATCTCCAAAGACATCATTCATACAAGGCATGGGAGCTACCATGGAAGCCATGCATCCATTCCACCCAGAGGTGCTCCCATGCCACCCATGCCTCCAATGCCACCCGAAGGTGCTCCCATGCCTCCATTGTAGGTCGGAGCTCCACTCATCCCACCCATGCCTCAATTGAAGGTCGTACGTGCACATCCCACCCATGCCTCCGAAGACACCCGAAGGTGCTCCCATGCCGCCATAGCCACCCATAGATTTTCCCATTCCTCCCATGTAACTCATGCCGCTCATGCTACCCATTGTAGCTCCCATAGCTCATGTCACTCATCCATCCATTGTAGTTCTCATCATTCCTTTTTGAGCCAAGACTTGATCACGACAAAGGTTTATATATTCCTTTTGCTTGTCATCG
Source organism: Poa pratensis (assembly GCA_947311845.1). Classification (NCBI taxonomy): domain Eukaryota; kingdom Viridiplantae; phylum Streptophyta; class Magnoliopsida; order Poales; family Poaceae; genus Poa; species Poa pratensis. The sequence goes on from CAMZMU010000038.1 coordinate 2,833,142, forward strand.
AGGTTGGATGTGTCCATGAAGAAGAGATTTTTCTCATACTCCACGAGTAAGGAATTTTGTTCCATGGCCACCTTCTTCTCCTCCAATGCCACCTTTCTCTCCTCGTCCGCGACCCTCCTCTCCTCGTTTGCCTCCTTTCTTGCATTCATAATAGACTCTCCGGACTTCTTCCCCTTTTCTTTTGCTTATCTCTTTCCAATGGGTCTTTTTGTCTTCGCAACTGAGTTAGGAGTACGGCTTCTCTTGGCATCGTCGCTTGATGCTTCATCGTCATCTATGAATGTTGCCTCCACAGTTGCCTTATTGGATTTCTTTGGCACTTCTAAGACATCGTAGTTCTTCCATTTTTCTTCATTATCTAGCTCCTTGTAACAATGAGCCAACACAAATGACTTCCCTTGCACCATCTTGCTCTTCTTGTTCCTCTTCCCATCTCCTTTGAATAAATTTTGGCCAATGGTGAGCTACATTAACAAAAGTAGAGAACAAATAATTCATGGAGAACAAATAAGTCATGGAGAACACATAAGTACACACATGGAACTTAAAGAAATCACTTACCCTATCTTTATCATTTGTGCCACTTGGGTTCATTTTGTCAACCGCCGTCAACACCCCCGCCCACTTTTGAAAATCCGATGATATAACCGACCAACTGGAACAAAGAGATCTATCGGGGCGCTCAATTGCACTCTTGTTGTTCTTATCAAAGAACTCTTTCATCCTAACCAAATAGGTATCTCTAGTTTGGTATGTGCCAACGGTCGCATCCATGCCCACATTGCACCATGCCTTGCATAGTAAAATGTCTTCCTCCATGGTGTAGTTGGTCGCCCTTCCTCTCGGTGCATTGATCAAACCCTCACGGTCCTTGTCCACTTCAAATTCTTCCTCATCTTGTTGAGATGCATGTGTTTAAGACCAATGGTCATATGAATAGTTGGATCCAACATTCATAGTTGACAAATGCGTCTCATCATCAAGACTACATTGTACGATAGAGAATGGAATTCATACCTTGTCGTCATTTGCTTGAGCCGGCGCACCGAATTCTGCGGTAGTTTGGCGCCTCGGGCGGTGGTGGTGGAGGTTGGAATTCGGCGTCCGCATGCGCGGCTGGAGGTTTGACACGACGAGCAGCGCTAGCCCTGTCCATCTTGGGCTTCTTTTGGCCAGCCGCCGCAGCAGTCGTTTGCTTGGGGACGCCAATCCGTGTACTCGGGCCAGGTGGCGGCAGTGCGACGCCGCCCTGCGTATTCGGTCGTGGTGCCATGAAGAGCCCGCGGGTGAGCCCGGCGTTAGGGTTTGGTGCGGCGCCGACGGGAGCTATTGCAACCCCTACGCTAGGGTTTGCTGCGACGCTGGCGGAGGTAAGTTCGCATGAGTACGGAGGGGTTGGGGGAGTGTCGGAGTAGCCATATATGTCACTCGCGATGCCGCAAATTGCCGTGTGCTGATTTTTTTACCGCGCGCCTATTTTTGCGTCATGCGCCGAAAATCGATGGTTTTTAGCGCACGGATGAGTTTTAGTGCGCCTGTTGGAGATTCTCTAAGAACCCTAAATTTAGAGTTTGGTTTTTGGGTCTGCTCTCTTTAGCAGTATCGGTGAGGTGGTGGCGATGATGCGTAAGTTTCTCCAACTCTTCCTACTTCGTCAATGTTTTTGGCATCGGCAAAGAACCACTGAGGTGTCGGGTAAGGGGTGCGCTCGTCATATATATTGAATGTACATCAACTCTTCTGAGAATTCTGCTGTCGTCATACAATCAGATATATTGCAACATTTTCGGTCATGATGTTGACCTCAGATCAGGTTGGGGAGGACCTCCTCTCCCTGGAGAGCAATGAGGCTTGTCAAGAGGTTATGATCCGGATGCAACCTCTAGCCACGGTCAAGATTGAACCACAGCCGCCGAAGAGTAATCTCCTTCGATCCTGACCACTTCATGCAACGACTACTTCCACTCCATCGAGAAGATCTTCGGAGAATCTTGTCGGTAGCAGCTCGAGGTCTACCATGCAGTGTCGGGTGCTAAGTACATCAACTATAGCACCACCAACGCCTACCGATCCGAGGTTCCATGTGTAGATGGTCTCCCAATATGGCTGCAGCTATCCCGGGGTCATCTATAGATCAAATCCGGATTACACGTCCAGTCCTATAAAGGTTTGGTCGAAACTCTTATTGCTTCATCCGAACCGGTGAAATTGCCAAAGTATTTAGCGATTGACCCATTAGAATATAAAGGAATAGTAAATAAAATCCTATATATGAAGTGGTTGGTCTCAAAATAAATTAGTTGTTAGTTATAGAAAATATTACTCTAGTCTGGCTTGAACTTAACAAAAAAAGGAAAGGTTAGTAGAATTTTCTTCCCCTTACCCTTTCCTGAAACTAAATTGACCTAAGACCAATAATCCCTATTTTCCCATTCAAGTAGCAATCCTACGATGTTTTTTTCCGCTATGTTTATTCTCCATCCCACGGTAATTTTCTATAGATAATTTCTATTAAGTAAGATATTATTGATGGAATAAATTGTTATTTGATTTGATACATTGTACAAATGAATTAAGAAAAATGGAAAGAGAGATATTCGAACCCTGGGTAAAAAAAAGTCTACATAGCAGTTCCAATGCTACGCCTTCCACCGCTGTGTCATCTCCTAAATAGTCATTTATGGAAAATAAACTGAGTGAACAGTGTTTTTTCTTATTCCTGCAATCACAACTGGTCGGGGGCTTCATAGTTCTATTGCAAAAAATCCACATAGAAATGACTGAACAGAGTGGAATAAAAAATCGTGGTTGCGAAGGTTACAATAGCAAAAGCTATTGGAGTTCATAATTTATATTCAAAATAATTACTTTTGTTATTAGTGAAGAAAAGGAAGGCTAAAAGAAGAAAAATAATTAGTTGTCCATTAAGGTTAATTTGATTCAATTACCATAGTTTCTCGAGGATGCTCGGAGATAAGAAACGAAAATATGTTCATTTGCCTCAAACTTTAGAGGGGCCCATTTAAGACTTAATCGCATAATTACCCAGTAGGTTAAAAGAGCTTTTGTTTCCTCTCATCAAGCTAGAGATGGGCAAAAGCAGGAGTATCGTTGTTTGTGTATCACTTGGAAAAACACATCAACGCAGACATATAAAGTATTCGATAGGTATAGTAAATTAATACACAAAATAAAAAAGCGGTAAGTAAAAGTAATATTCAATTAAAGATAAGAATCAATGGATTCATGATTCAACCCCTCCTAATTCTTGTAATTGTTTTACAACTTTGGTTTAGTGAGGGATCAAATATGTAGTCAACTTTATTTAATGGTAGCTTGGAGGATTAGAAATATGACTATTGTTTTCCCATTAGTTTTCTTTGCATTAGTTCTGACTTCTTCAGTCTTAGTAATTAGTGTACCCCTTGTATTTGCTTCTCCTGAATGGTTTGTTAGAAAATAATAAACCTTGTATTTTTCGATACATCACTATGAATTGGATTAGTCTTTTTCGTAGACTGAATTCTCTCATTTCTTAATTTGTTTAGTATTTAGTAGAGTAGCCCAATACAAAAAAAGACATTTTCTTTTAAAAAAATGAATAGTGAGACGTACTAAATTAAAATGCAATTTGCATTCCGGATTGGTACCTTTCTCTTCCAGTATTATTAAATTCCAGTCCCATAAAAATATTCAATAAACAAGAAAAACTCTAATACAATAGAAAATGATTAATAACTATCCTATCCTCTTCTACTATATATGTATCTCCCTCTTCTATTCGGTTTTCCACGATGTTTCATTCCTCCGTGTAAACACTAAGTAACCTAATATTGGTTCACAATCAGCACCATATTCACCATCAAGAGTAACGGGCAGTCGAAGAACATCATGCATCGATGGGTGTTGAGGGTGCATATTGACTATCACAAGATCTTTTCTTGTAAGGGGTAGAGACATATCCTTTCTTCCTCAGTTCATTGTTCCAGAAAAATGGATTATTCCATGAGTTCCTCAAAACGAGGCTCATCAAAATGCAAAATCTAAGACTACTATAAGACTAATAGGAAAATAATTAGAACGATTAAATTACTGCTCCTGAATATTCAACTAACTCATTAATTTTTTATAACGTACTCTATTTTTCTTTGCCAAATAAGCCAGCGAACATCGACTTTTTCCAAACGTATTCGTAGACCTCTTACGTCAACGTTTCCAGAAGTGTTTATAGACCTCTTTCCGACGAAATATCTTTGAGAAATAGCAACCATTTTCACTTATTTGTACAGAACAAACGGTCCAAGTCTAGAAGAAGTTGTCAGGCCTTTCATGGCCCGTGGCTGTGGGAAACATGGCCTGTCAGACTGCCCTATAGTATTTTGCTACTCAATTACGCGTGTTTGTTTCTTTGCTGGGTGTCCTCTCTCATGGCATTCTCCAGGAGATAATTTCTCCTGCGTGATAATTTGGTCACTTGGTCAAGAGGTGATTTCCTTTTACTTTGCACCCCGTGATATCCATTGGCTTTGTGCCACTTCCTGATGTAAAATGGAGGTTTGTTGCCCCAACAAAAGATGGTACACCTGAATGCTGGAATCTGTTATTTTTTGACACAGTTGTAGAATGAATCAATTCAAACTATCGAAGCAACAATGGATTACCAACAGAAAGAGCAAGAAGTTTCCAGCTGCAACGTCGCCAGTATGTATTACTCACTTTCTGTGTTTTTGCCGTGTAATTTCTGATCGCCTACACATAGGAGCACTCCAGATAGACTCATGTATCACGAGACAACTCACACCGATCAAATCATATCGATGCAAGCGTAGCTTTTGTTCTCTGAAATGCAACGAGCAACCGCGACAGCGCAGCCATTCCTGGTATGTTCATTGAGGAGAGACGCCTCCCTCTCTTGCTTCCTACTGCAGCAAGCACTAGCAGCTTCAACCAACAATTTTGAATCGAATGCTCCATCATCTTGTTCAGCTCCTGGATAGTATCCAACCTGTAAGTAGTGTGTGTCGTCTCCTCAGTGTCAGACTCTGGAGCACGCCGCCCCCGCCGAAGCTGGGCCGCCCCTCGTCTCCCTGGTGTTGTAGGAGCTGCAACCCGGGCACTTCTGCGCCAGGACGTGGAAGCGCACGCTCGACGTCGCTCCGCAGTCGTTGCACAGGATCCATACCTGGAAGAAACAGAAGAAGCACACCATTAATTGTCTGTTCAGTTTGCAGCCAGGTTCACATCTGTTCTCAGTTTATTGCTTAATACCATCTTCTTCTGGTAGAACTCCAGCATCGGTGTGGCCGCGACCTCCTGATCCAGCTTGTGCCATGCGTCGGACATGTCATAGGCTGACCGCGAGCAGACCGGGCACGAGAAGCTGGGGGAAAACCAAACCAAACAGCTTGATCAGATCATCTCGTCCATTTGATGTGAGCAGATGCGTCAGGTAAGTTGTCTGAAGAAATGCTTACTGGTGATGAAGCCTCATCTCGTTGAGGCATTCCAGATGGATCGTGTGCCCGCAGTGCAGTACACTGATCTCCATTGTCGAGTCAAATAGATACTGTGATTGAAACAACATGGGTAGATTGTCTTAAAGACCAATAATTGCAAATATTATGAGTTGTGTTTTCTAATTAGTAAAAGATGTTTGGAGATTAATTAAAGCAAATTTTCACCTCGAAGCAGACAGGGCAGTTGTGATGCATTGCTCTTTCTACACAGTGATGAGAGTCCTTCAAGACATTGCTGTAGCAACATCCTGTCAGTGAACAAGGGCATAACTGGTGTTAGAGCAATCTTTCTACACAGTGATGAGAGTCCTTCCCGATATTTTTTTTTTTTGAAACAAGTTCTTTCAGATATAAGTTTCTTTCCAAAACATACCGCATTTTTCGCAGTGAAAGAAGTTCTCCATGCCACCAGTTCTGAAACACAGAGAACACAATATCCAGAAAATTGATCATTCTGAAAAAAAGTAAATGTGTCAAAAAAAGAAGAAGGATAACTGTGAATTCGGCACTTGCCTGCAGATACCACATCCATCGCAGTGATACTGGTTCTTGGAGATCTGCAACAAAATTTTGTGGCTGTCAGACATAGAGAACAAAAATATAGCAAATCAAGAAATTATTCCTTTGCTCATAAATCTGAAGACTCGTACATCATCGTCAAAGAAATTGCATTTTTCGCAGAAGTATTTTCCCATGCATGCCCCACAATCAGAGCAGTTCTGTTGCACCTGTTGATCCAAATGAGCAGTTTCATACGATTAGTACAGCTAAAGGGTGAAAATATTTGAGAATGCTTTTCGGTAGACACGTACATCCTGTTCTTTGCTGCAGAGAGAGCAGATAACCTGTGATACATCACAAAGCAGAATAGCTTCAGTAAGTACACATCTTCAATAGGGAGTTCCTATGCTAATTGCTACAGGTAGCCTGGAGAGGTATTGAAGCTACTGCACGGTTAACAGATGCAATCATGTCGCTCAAATATGTGCCACCCACTCAGTGACTGCTGCTACACTAAAATTAAAAGTAATCTTGATTGGCCATGTGACTGGATAGACACTGCACCAATAGAGCTATTAATTGATTAATAGATGCAATCATGTCCTTCAATTATGTGCCACCCAATCAGTCAAGCGCTGTCACATTAAAATAAATATCTATCGACAACGAAATACTCCCTCCATTCCAAAATACTCTACATTCTAGAAAATTCAGACAAATTAGCGAAACATTTATTTCTGCTACTTAGCCATGCACAAAGCATGCAGTGCATTAATTGATCACAGGAAACAAAGCGTTTGTACCGATTACCCATAATTTAATTAATGTTGTACCAATCACGGGTGGAGAATTGGGGATGAAGATGGTGTGTGCGTGGTTGATTACCCAAAATTCTCTCTCTTCTTAATTAGTACTACGTGGGACCCAGCTAAGATGTAGAGTATTTTGGAACTTAACATGGAGCCAGGATGTAGAGTATTTTGGAATGGAGGGAGTATGCTTTGTCATTTGCCTGTCTTTCACTGCCTTTTCCCTTTCTCCAAGCCGCTTCCTTGTTGTGACATGGACCTAACAATCATGCGGAGTAGATGACCACAGATGCCGGCCACTTGCAAAGGAGGTCGCCGATTGACAGCGAGAAGCGAAATATAAAACAAAAAATATCAGGATGCAAGCTGTGTGCCCCCGAAGCACCAGGATAACCTTATCTGAACAATGTTAGCCAATAAACCGTGACGCGTGTGTGCGCGAGAGTGTGTAGCGTGTGCGTCCGTCTGTTAGTAGTTAGCGAGTTAGCAGGGGCCGTTGCGTTCTGTTGGATGCTTGGCCGCGTCGTGCGCGTGGCTGGGCGTGCTGATCGTGGGCGTTGTGGGCAGCTTCACGTGTGAGCGCTGCTGTATAAAACCCCATGTACTGCTCGTTTGTAAGGCACCGGAGTTGCCGATGATGTAGACATTGCAAAGCAACAAAGATTTGGGCGTCAGTGCGCCCGTGGCGGCGTTCGTGCGCCGGCCACCGAAATTTGTGTGTCCTGTGTCCATCTTCCTCCTTCTTCCTTGTTCGAGCGAGTGAGTTGAGAGAGGAGAGGTAGCTAGGCATGCCCTGTGTGGCAACAACAAACAAATGGGGCAAGAAAGATCTTGGCCACTGCATGGCAGTTGGTGGCCCATGATTCCACTTCCACGGTTACATGACCATCGGGTCGATAGGGAAAGGGGAAATGCTGGATTTCGAATATCGACAAGAAATTGTTGACTGCTCAGCTAAGAGTTGGTATCACAGTTCTACTTCTACCGCCGATACAGAAGAAGATAGCATGCAGTAAAACACTGAAGAACTGAAAGAGGAATGAAATAGATAGCAATTTCATAAAAGAGGGGGAGCACACACCTTGCTGATTTCGTGTCGAGGGATGTCGTGGCGGTCGCGGAGGTCGACCTCGAGCGAATTCTGCAACACATCCCGATGTTTCAGCGACGATTTCAGTCAGACCCAAGAACAACTGGATAGAAAACATCGCACAGAATAGAGAAGACGAAGTATCCAGACCTTGGCCTGGTTGTGGCAATGCCGGCAGCCGAATACCTCGCCGCAGCATGGCGCCCGTATGCTGCACCTCCTCGTGTAATGCTCGCAGCTTCACCCAGAAACCATCCAATCAACATAATACCAACAAGTACGAAACAGGATATATTCGAATCAGGAGCGACGCGTTGTCGTGGTCGATTTGCTTACCCGTGCTGCTCCGCCCCCAAATCCATCTCTCCGTCGTCTCTTGCTGATTTCCTCTCTGAGGGGTCGGTGGAGAGGCGACACCGTTGGCGGAGTGCGGCGGCCGGAAGAAAAGGAATGAAGGAATCGGAGTCCAGGAGACAGAGGCTCGCCGCCGTCCGCGCTGCCGGCGGGAATCAATAAGAACGGGGATGTTGTGCGCGTTCGAGGAGAACCGCGGGATGCGGGCCAGTTTTTATACGTGGGACTGTGGAAGGGGGGCTGAACCTGAAAGAGTTTCTTTCTTTCTTTTTTCCAAGGGGCTGGAGTCTTATTGGTGTTCGAACACACTTGCGCACCCTTCTTTGCATGATTTTGAAATTCAGGACTGTACTGTAATAAAAAGAAAAGTCCGTCTTATACAAGATTTTTAAAAACAAACAGATTTTGAGATACCATGCACATAGCCATAGACTGGTTCACATGTCAATTCTTTACTTTCCACTTGTATCTTGATCAACTCTTCCCATTGTTACTCAAAACAAATTTGTTGCTAACAATTACGGGCACGGTGTGTACCCTGGCCGTGAGCTGGAAAAGGCTAATTGTGCTAATCAACCCGTCAATCATCATCCGTCTCGGCTAAATAAAGAACCCGATCGAACAAACTGTCAGCAGCTATATTCCGGAAACGGATGAGGATGACGGCGGCCCACGTGGGGTACACGTCGGACGGGATAAGTTTGCTAGGTCGGCGAATCAAGTTGCCAACAGTGGGAGGTGACGTTCCCGTCGACAGCGAGGCGCCCGTGGTGACTTCGTCAATCTCAAGACTCAATCCGCCGGCTCAGTCTCTCGGAGGCGCTCATAGGGGTAGGGTGTGCGTGTGTGCGTTCATAGGGGTGAGTGTATGCGCGTGTACGTGAGCGTCTGCGTTGTACTGTGTTTCACAAAAAAAAAAAAGTTGCCAACTAGTTTGAAGTCTAAATTACACCTGTAAATTGGCATTTTTTTACATACACTTCATATCATTTTTATACATTTTCTATAACTAACCTATTAACAAGATGCCACATTGTCAGTTCATGGTTTCTGCTGTTTTTGTATTCCATAAAATCTGTTCTGGAAATATTCTCGGAATTGCACGAAAATCAACGGAGGGTCCTATTTCACCGACACGTACACAGAATCCAAAGGGGAGACGGAGGAGCGCCATGAGGCGCCCACACAAGGGCTCGGCGCGGCAGAAGGTGGGGTCGCGCCGAGGGGGTTGTGTGGGCCCCTCGGGTGCCCTCAGTCGTCGCCCCTTTCGCCTATTTATTCCCCCCGACGCGAAAACCCTAAATACCTAAGCCTCCATCCACGAAAAGTTTCAGAGTCGCCACCGTCGTCAACCCTAACTCGGGAGGGTCCAGAACCTCTTCCCGGCACCCTGCCGGAGAAGGGAATCATCACCGGAGGGCTCTACATCGCCATGCCTGCCTCCGGAGTGATGCGTGAGTAGTTTATCCTTGGACTACGGGTTCATAGCAGTAGTTAGATGGTTGTCTCTCCTCCTTGTGCTATCATGTTTAGATCTTGTGAGCTGCCTAACATGATCAAGATCATCTTATTGTAATGTTATATGTTGTGTTTGCTGGGATTCGATGAATATTAAATACTATGATCAAGTTGATTATCAATCTATCTTATATGTTATTTACGATCTTGCATGATTTTCGTCACTAGTAGATGCTTTGGCCAAGTAGATGCTTGTAACTCCAAGAGAGAGTATTTATGCTATATAGTGGGTTCATACCTCCAGTAACCTGGGCGAGTGACAACAACGTCTAAGGTTGTGGATGTGTTGTTGCCACTAGGGATAACATAACAATGCTATGTCTACGGTCATATGTGTTGTTTACGTTATCCAAATTACTTTATGAAATTATCTGTTGCTTGCAACTTAATACCAACGGGAGACACGGATGTTAACCGGGAGGTGAATTATTTGTCATAGATGTTGTTGGATAGCGGTCTATGTATTTTATCGTAATGCTAAAAATAAATATCATAGTAGTCATCTTGTCGTATATATGCACTGTCATGCGCTCAATATTTTGTTAATTGCCCAGCTGTAATTTGTTTACCCAACATGTTATTTATCTTTATGGAGAGACACCACTAGTGAACTGTGGACCCCGATCCATCCTTTTACACTGATAAGACCACCAACTGCAATCATTGTTCTCTTTTACTCTCTGCAATTAAACATAATTTTCCACACCTCACATTTAATCCTTTTTTTACAGCAAGCCGTTGAGATTAACAACGTTAGTGTTTCGTGGGGCAAAGTAGTTTGATTGTCTTGTGTGTAGGTTCCACGTCAATAGTCAGATCCTGCTATTTTTCAGGCGCCGTTGACAACCTTCAGAAGAGCTACTACTCCTCCTGGTTTGATAACCTTGGTTTCATACTGAGGAAAAACTTGATGTTGCACTGCTTCATACCTTCTTCTTGGGGTCTCCCAACGAACGAGTGTTTCACGTCATCAAGCTATTTTTCTAGTGCCGTTGCCGGGGAGATAGAAGTCTTCTGCAAGGGGATTCTCACTCTTCCAATCGCTTTACTTTGTTATTTGTCTTGCTTAGTTTATTTTTATTTTATCTTGTTTGCTTTTAATTATAAAAAACACACAAAAAATATTTACTTGCTTCTAGTTTATTTTTCGAGTTGTTATTTCCTGTCTTGATTTAATCTTTCTAAAATGAGTGCCCTTGAAATTGAGGTTCGGTCCTTTAGGCAACAAGGTGGAGAAAGTTTGAAAGATGCTTGGTATAGAATCAGTGATGCTCGTAATAGATGTACTAAAAAAATTCTACCATGATCTTCTTAGGAAATTTTATGTTGGTATCACTAGCTGGTATAGGTATGTTTTAAACACTCTTACAGGAGGTATCTTTCTAGGTACTCCTGCGTTGGAAGCTTGCAATATAATTGAAAAATTGGTAGGAATACCACCTACTAATAATTTTCTCTATCTAAATAGGAGCACCCCATGATACGTCTCCAACGTATCCATAATTTCCGATGTTCCATGCTCATATTATACCAATTGCTACATGTTTTATTTACACTTTATATCATTTTTATGCATTTTCTGGGACTAACCTATTAACAAGATGACACAGTGCCAGTTCATGTTTTCTGCTGTTTTTGTATTTCAGAAAATTTGTTCTGGAAATATTCTCGGAATTGGACGAAACAAAAGCCACGGTCCTATTTTCTGTCACGTACACAGATACCGAAGGAGACACGAAGGGGACCGAGGAGGCGGCCACACCTGGTGGTGGCGCGGCCCCACCTCCCGGCGCGCCGCCACGTGGTGTGGGCCCCTCGGGTCTCCACCGACGTCGCCCCTTCGCCTATAAATTCATCTTTTCGGGAAAACCCTAGACACCGAGCCATTATCCACGAAAAGTCCCAGAGCCGACGCCGCCGTCAACCCTAACTCGGGAGGGTTCTGAAGCTCTTCCCGGCACCCTGCCGGAGAGGGAATCATCACCGGAGGGCTCTACATCGCCATGCCTGCCTCCGGAGTGATGTGTGAGTAGTTCATCCTTGGACTATGGGTCCATAGCAGTAGCTAGATGGTTGTCTTCTCCTCTTGTGCCATCATGTTTAGATCTTGTGAGCTGCCTATCATGATCAAGATCATCTTATTGTAATGCTACATGTTGTGTTTGCTGGGATCCGATGAATATTGATACTATGTCAAGTTGAATATTGAATTATCATGTCTATGTTATTTATGATCTTGCATGCTCTCGTTGCTTATTGATACTCTGGCCAAGTGGATGCTTGTGACTCCAAGAGGGAGTATTTATGCTAGATAGTGGGTTCAGTCTCCATTTAATCTGGGGGGTGACAGCAACCTCTAAGGTTGTGGATGTGCTGTTGCCACTAGGGGTAAAACAGCAATGCTTTGTCTAAGGATAATGTGTTGTTTACATTATGCACTTTACTTAATGCAATTGTCTGTTGCTTGCAACTTAATACTGGAAGGGGTACGGATGTTAACCTGAAGGTGGACTATTTAGGCACAGATGCATGCTGGATAGCGGTCTGTGTACTTTGTCGTAATGCCCAAATGAATCTCATAGTAGACACCACAACTTGTACATGCATTGTTATGCACTTTTCAATATTGTCAATTGCCCAGCCCAGCTGTAATTTGTTTACCCAGCATGTTAGTTATTTTATGGAGAGACACCACTAGTGAACTGTGGACCCGGTCCATTGTTTTACATCTGATTACATACTGAATACAACCTACTGCAATCATTGTTCTCTTTAATTCTCTGCAAACAAACATCATTTTCCACACCACACTTTTAATCCTTTGTTTTCAGCAAGCCGGTGAGATTGACACCTCACTGATTCGTTGGGGCAAAGTAGTTTGATTGTCTTGTGTGCAGGTTCCACGTTGGCACCGGAATCCCTGGTGTTGCGCCGCACTACACTCCTGCACAACAACCTTCAGAAGTGTCTTCATCTCCTACTGGATTGATAACCTTGGTTTCTTACTGAGGGAAAACTTGCTGCTACACTCATCAAACCTTACTCTTGGGGTCTCCAACGAACGTGTGCTTTACACGCATCAAGCAAGTTTTCTGGCGCCGTTGCCGGGGAGGTCAAGCCTTCTGCAAGGGGAGTCTCTCACTTCCAATCTCTTTACTTTGTTATTGTCTTGCTTAGTTTATTTTTATTTTGTCTTGTTTGCTTCTTTATCAAAAACACAAAAAAATTAGTTACTTGCTTTTATTTTGTTATTTCGGCCTAGTCTTTTTTTGCTAAAATGAGTACTCCTGAGAACACCAAGTTGTGTGACTTCACTAGCACAAATAATAATGATTTCATATGCACTCCTATTGCTCCACCTGCTTCTAAAGCAGACTTTTATGAAATTAAACCTGCTCTGTTAAATCTTGTTATGAAAGAGCAATTTTCTGGTGTTAGTACTGATGATGCTGCTGCCCATCTTAATAATTTTGTTGAACTTTGTGAGATGCAAAAGTATAAGGATATAGATGGAGATATTAAAACTGAAATTATTTCCTTTCTCTTTGAGAGGAAGAGCTAAAGAATGGTTGCTATCTTTGCCTAGAAATAGTATTGATTCATGGACTAAATGCAAAGATGCTTTCATTGGAAAATATTATCCTCCTGCTAAGATTATATCCTTGAGAAGTAGCATTATGAATTTCAAACAATTTGATAATGAACATGTTGCCCAAGCATGGGAAAGGAATGAAATCATTGGTAAAGAATTGTCCCACCCATGGACTGACTGCTTGGATGATCATCCAAACCTTTTATGCAGGACTGAATTTTTCTTCAAGAAACCTTCTGGATTCGGCTGCTGGAGGTACCTTTATGTCCATCACTTTGGGTGCTGCAACAAAGCTTCTTGATGATATGATGATTAACTATTCTGAGTGGCACACCGAAAGGACTCCCAAGGTAAGAAGGTAAATTCTGTTGAAGAAACCTCTTCCTTGAGTGATAAGATTGATGTTATTATGTCTATGCTTGTGAATGGTAAATCTCATGTTGATCCAAATAATGTTCCTTTAGCTTCATTGGTTGCTCAAGAAGAGCATGTTGATGTGAACTTCATTAAAAACAACAATTTCAACAACAATGCTTATAGGAATAATTTTGGTAACAACAATTATAAGCCTTATCCTTCTAATAGTGGTAATGGTTATGTCAATTCTATGGTAATTCCTACAGCAATAATAGAAGTGTATCCTCTGATCTTGAAGCCATGCTTAAGGATTTTATTAGTACACAAACTGCTTTTAATAAAACTGTTGAGGAAAAGCTTGGTAAAATTGATGTTCTTGCTTCTAAGTTGATAGCCTTGCTCTTGATGTTGATCTTTTGAAACTAAAAGTTATGCCTAATGATTAAAGAGAACAAGACTTTTGCTACTGCCAATGCTATCCAAGTTAAAATTGACAACAATATTAGGATGTTGGCTGAATTGCATGCTAGGTGGGAAAGAGAGGATAAAATTGAAAAGAGAATAGTATAGCTAGAGTTTGTACTATTACCACCACTAGTAATGCTAATGTTTCACATGCTAGTAAGCCTCCTACTATCAATGGTAACATAATTGGTGTTGGCAATGTTTCTACTACTTCTGCAAACGTTTAAAATTGCCAAAACCACTGAAACTGTTCCTGATAAAAGTGCTGAAATTTTTCGAAATATGGGAGACAATGGTTCCATTACCATTGACCATAATGATTTTGATTTTGATGATTGTAATATTTCTGAAGTAATTATGTTCTTGCAAAAGCTAGCTAGAAGTCCTAATGCTAGTGCTATAATATGGCTTTTACAAAACATATTACAAATGCTCTCATGCAAGTTAGGGAAGAGAAATTAAAACATGAAGCTTCTATCCCTAGGAAGTTAGAAGATGGTTGGGAGCCCATCATTAAGATGAAGGTGAATGATTTTGATTGTAATGCTTTATGTGATCTTGGTGCTAGTATCTCTGTTATGCCTAAGAAACTCTATGATATGCTTGATTTGCCACCTTTGGAACACTGTTATTTGGATGTTTATCTTGCTGATAATGCTATGAAGAAACCTTTGGGGAGAATTGATGATGTTCATATTATGGTTAACAATAACCTTGTCCCCGTTGATTTTGTTGTTATGGACATTGAATGCAATGCATCTTGTCCTATTGTTTTGGGAAGACCTTTTCTTAGAACTGTTGGTGCCATTATTGATATGAAAGAAGGAAATTAGGTACCAATTCCCACTCAAGAAAGGTATGGAACACTTCCCTAGAAAGAGAATGAAGCTACCTTTTGATTCTATTATTAGAACAATTATTGTTGATGCTTCTTCACTTGGAAACACTTGATTTTCACTTTCTGCGCCTAGCTGAAAGGCGTTAAAGAAAAGCGCTTATGGGAGACAACCCATGTTTTATTTCTGTAATTTTTCTTTATTTGAGTCAAGGAGCTTGCTTACTTCTGTAACAACTCCTTTGTATCTTTATTTTATTGCATTGTTGTGCCAAGTAAAGTCTCTATAGAAAGTTGATGCTAGATTTGGATTTCTGCGCAGAGACAGATTTTTGCTGTCCACGTTTTGAGCTGTATCACTCCAGAAAAATTGAAAAATTCTGAAAAATTCAGCGTGATCCTCATATATGTACGCAACTTTCATTAGTTTTAGTTTTCGATCTGAGCAACTTAAGTGCCTCGAAAAAATTCGTCTTTACAGACTGTTCTGTTTTTGACAGATTCTGCCTTTTATTTTGCATTCTCTCTTTTACTGTGTTTGAGTGGATTTCTTTGCTCCACAAAATATCAGTGGCTGTAGCTAATGTCCAGAAGTATTGGTGATGATTGTGTCATTACAGAACATGTGAATTTTTGATTATGCACTAACCCTCTAATGAGAATTACTTTGAGTTTGGTGTGAAGGAAGTTTTCAAGGATCAAGAGAGAGGATGATATGATATGATCAAGAAGAGTGAAAAGCCTAAGCTTGGGGATGCCCCCGTGGGTCACCCAAGCATATTTCAAGAAGACTCAAGCGTCTAAGCTTGGGGATTCTTCATCAACAACTTATCAGGTCATCTCTAGTGAAACTATATTTTAATTCTTTCACATCTTATGTGCTTTACTTGGAGCGTCTGTGTGCTTTTATTTTTGCTTTGTTATTTTATTTCTGAATAAATTGGATCCTAGCATTCTTGTGTGGGAGAGAGACACGCTCCGCTTTTTCATGTGAATACTCGTATTCTTCACTTATATTTGTTGAGTATTCTTGTCTAGCTACTGCAATGCTTTTAGCTCCTGTTTTTCATGCATCTCTTGTTCAGAGCTGTTAGTTCTTGTAGAGAAGTACTCTCTTGTTTCATTGTGAATTATTTGGAGAGTTTTTGTTGAAATAAGTTGATTGGTGTTTGGTTGGAAACAGAAAATGCTACATGTGGTAGATGGTATTGAAAAGACATACTCATTCTTGTAGATCATTGTCTTGGATAATTTGATGCTTTGCAATTGTTTTGAGCTCTCAAGTAGATCATGTTTAAGCTCTTGCATCATGTAGTTAAAGCCTATTAGTGGAGAACTACCGTAGAGCTTGTTGAAATTTGGTTTGCATGTTTGTATCTCTAAGGTCTAGATATTTTCTGGTAAAAGTGTTTGAGTAACAAGGAAGACAGTGTAGAGTCTTATAATGCTTGCAATATGTTTTCATGTAAGTCTTGCTGTACCGGTTGATATCCTGTGTTTGCTTCAAACAACCTTGCTAGCCTAAACTCTGTACTGAGAGGGAATGCTTCTCGTGCATCCAAACCTTGAGCCAAAACCCATGCCATTTGTGTCCACCATAACTACCTATTATGTGGTATTTCCTGCCATTCCAAGTAAATACTTCATGTGCTACCTTTAAACTATTCAAAACTTTATTACTCCTTATTTGTGTCAATGTTTTATAGCTCATGAGGAAGTTATGTGGCGTTTTCTCTATCAACCTTGTCATTTACTCATGACAGACTTTCACCAATGGACTAGTGGCATATACATCCGCTTATCCAATAACTTTGCAAAAAGAGCTGGCAAATGGGGTGCCCAGTCCCAATTAATTACAACTTTAACCTTAATTCTCTTCACATGTTTTGCCAATGATTTATGAAGCAAATTTCAAAGTGTTAAACATTAAAATAGGCACTCCTCCATGGTATGTGATTGTTGGAAGGCACCCGAGGATTCGGTTAGCCATGGCTTGTGTAAGCAAAGGTTGGGAGGAGTGTCATACCAATTTATAAATATGCATGTGTAAACAAAAGAGAAGAGGGATGATCTACCCTTGGGTAGAAATAACGTCCTTCATGGGAGCCGCTCTTGAAAGTCTGGGTGACAAGGGGGATAGAGTGCCCACTGCCATTCGTTGACAACAACAAACACCTCTCAAAAACTTACTTTATGCTCTCTATGATTTCAAAAACTTAAAAAGCTCTAGCACATGATTTAATCCCTGCTTCCCTCTGCGAAGGGCCTTTCTTTTACTTTATGTTGAGTCAGTTTACCTACTTCTTTCTATCTCAGAAGCAAACACTTGTGTCAACTTTGTGTGCATCAATTCTTATATGCTTACTTATTGCACTTGTTATATTACTTTGTGTTGACAATTATCCATGAGATATACATGTTGAAAGTTGAAAGCAATTGCTGAAACTTAAATCTTCCTATGTGTTGCTTCAATGCCTTTTACTTAGAATCTATTGCTTTATGAGTTAACTCTTATGCAAAACTTTTTGATGCTTGTCTTGAAAGTACTATTCATGAAAAGTTTTTGCTTATATGATTCAGTTGTTTACTCTTTATCTATTGTTAGCAAACTATAGACCATTGCCTTGAGTCACTTCATTCATAACATGAGCCTTGCAATATTATTTGATCAAGATTGTGTGGTAGCATGTCTCCTCAGAAATTATTTGTTGTTATCGTTTTACCTACTCGAGGACGAGTAGAACTAAGCTTGGGGATGCTTGATACGTCTCCAACGTATCTATAATTTCTGATGTTCCATGCTTATATTATACCAATTGCTACATGTTTTATTACACTTTATATCATTTTTATGCATTTTCTGGGACTAACCTATTAACAAGATGCCACAGTGCCAGTTCCTGTTTTCTGCTGTTTTTGTTTCAGAAAAGTTGTTCTGGAAATATTCTCGGAATTGGACGAAACAAAAGCCAGGTCCTATTTTTCTGTCACGTACACGGAGTCCGAAGGAGACACGAAGGGGACCGAGGAGGCGGCCACACCTGTGGTGGCGGCCCCACCTCCCGGCGCCCGCCACGTGGTGTGGGCCCTCGGGTCTCCACCGACGTCGCCCCTTCGCCTATAAATTCATCTTTTCGGAAAACCCTAGACACCCGAGCCATTATCCACGAAAAGTTCCAGAGCGCCGCCGCCGTCAACCCTAACTCGGGAGGGTTCTGAAGCTCTTCCCGGCACCCTGCCGGAGAGGGGAATCATCACCGGAGGGCTCTACATCGCCATGCCTGCCTCCGGAGTGATGTGTGAGTAGTTCATCCTTGGACTATGGGTCCATAGCAGTAGCTAGATGGTTGTCTTCTCCTCTTGTGCCATCATGTTTAGATCTTGTGAGCTGCCTATCATGATCAAGATCATCTTATTGTAATGCTACATGTTGTGTTTGCTGGGATCCGATGAATATTGATACTATGTCAAGTTGAATATTGAATTATCATGTCTATGTTATTTATGATCTTGCATGCTCTCCGTTGCTTGTTGATACTCTGGCCAAGTGGATGCTTGTGACTCCAAGAGAGAGTATTTATGCTAGATAGTGGGTTCAGTCTCCATTTAATCTGGGGGAGTGACAGCAACCTCTAAGGTTGTGGATGTGCTGTTGCCACTAGGGGTAAAACAGCAATGCTTTGTCTAAGGATAATTGTGCTGCTTACATTATGCACTTTACTTAATGCAATAGTATGTTGCTTGCAACTCAAGAAGACATTATTGCATTAAGTAAAGTGCATAATGTAAGCAATACAATTATCCTTAGACAAAGCATCGCTGTTTACCCCTAGTGGCAACAGCACATCCACAACCTTAGAGGTTGATGTCACTCCCCAGATTTAATGGAGACTGAACCCACTATCTAGCATAAATACTCCCTCTTGGAGTTACAAGCATCAACTTGGACAGAGCATCTACTAGTAACGGAGAGCATGCAAGATCATAAATAACATAGACATGATAATTCAATAATCAACTTGACATAGTATCAATATTCATCGGATCCCAGCAAACACAACATGTAGCAATACAATAATATGATTTTGATCATGATAGGCAGCTCACAGGATCTAAACATGATGGCACAAGAGGAGAAGACAACCATCTAGCTACTGCTATGGACCCATAGTCCAAGGATGAACTACTCACACATCACTCCGGAGGCAGGCATGGCGATGTAGAGCCCTCCGGTGATGATTCCCCTCTCCGGCAGGGTGCCGGGAAGAGCTTCAGAACCCTCCCGAGTTAGGGTTGAGGGCGGCGGCGGCTCTGGAACTTTTCGTGGAATATGGCTCGGGTATCTAGGGTTTTCCCGAATAGATGAATATATAGGCGAAGGGGCGGCGTCGGTGGGCACCCGAGGCTCCCTCACCACGTGGCGGCGCGCCAGGGGGTGGGGCCGCGCCACGGCATGGTGTGGGCGCCTCGGTGCCCTTCTTCGTCTCTCCTTCGGACTCAGTGTACGTGACAGAAAAATAGGCACCTGGGCTTTTGTTTCGTCCAATTCCGAGAATATTTCCGGAACAACTTTTCTGGAATACAAAAACAGCAGAAAACAGGAACCGGCACTGTGGCATCTTGTTAATAGGTCAGTCCCAGAAAATGCATTAAAATGATATAAAGTGTAAATAAAACATGTAGCAATTGGTATAATATGAGCATGGAACATCGGAAATTATGGATACGTTGGAGACGTATCAGATAACTCCACAGAAAAAGAGGCACCGCTTGGGCGGCTATGATTTAACAAAAGGATTACAATCCACATGGCCCACAGGCGGGCCCGGGGAAACTATGTAGCAAACTACCCCTACGGGAGCTCGGGAGTCATGGGGCCCCGTGGAAGACCGGGGGTCCCAGCTCAGGCGACGGGGTCTCCTTTGCGACCGCCAGGGCGGATCGCAGGGCGGCCGCCTCCGCCCTCAGGAGCTCAATTGCCTCCGAGAAGCTTCCGCTTCAGCCTGCTAGCAAAGACAGCAGACATGAGCAGGACCCAGCTGGGTAGGTGACCCGGAGGCATGGGACGAAGAGGGTACCTCCAGGATCTCTTCCAACCGACACACTAGTAGGATGGGGCCTGGTAGACCGGCCACCTCCTTCTTCAAAACGTCAACCACGACCGCGCTGGTCGGAAGATCCTGGAAGAGAAGAATATGAAGAGGAGCTCAGGTAAGTCGACCCAGCATATAAAACCGCCTCGCCCCGGCGGGGGAACGGACGGGCAAGGAAGAACAAGGGCCCAGACAGAAGACCCGGAGAAAAGATGTGGCTCACCCGCAAGGGAGGATCAGGCCGCCGAACGCCGGGAGACCCGGTCTATACGGGCAGGAGATGGGAAGCACGAGATGGACCGGACCCAGCCTTCCATCTCGTGCACCCGCAACTCCCTCATCGTGATACGGGTGTGGTCTCCCTCTGGGTGGAGCCGGAGCTGAAGCGGCTGGACCCTCTAGGCCATCCACGTCACCAGAAGATCCAGTCAGGTGAGCCCCCGCCCCACGACAACCTTCAAGCGCTCGGTGAGGGCATGCACTTCGTCGGGGTTGCCGAGTGAGTTGAGGTTCCACCCCTTCCGAGAAGTCGACAACCCCCGGGTAAAAGGAGGAAGGCCGGGACCACCCGACGAGGAAGGAAGCTCGGGGTAGTAGAAGAACGAGCGCTGTCTCCGGGGAGGTTTCTACACTGATAACCTCCCACCAGGAAGAAATTAAGGGGAACATGGCACACTCATACCCAAAGATCGGCTCGCTTGGGGCGATCACCCCATCGCCCCACCTGAAAAGGAGAGCAGGCGCAACTCCCACGGTCACCCCTCGGGGGCCTCGGAGGGTCGAAAGACAGTTCAGCTGGGAACCCCTCTGCGCAACGCACATCACGGGGAGGACGCCCGGCCATGGCGCGTTCGACGCACAGAACCGCCCAGCAGCACAGGAGACGAGGACACACCAGAGTCCCACGCGCTAGGACTCAAGGGATGCCCCCTCGAGGAGTAGCCCCCGCCTCAGAGGAGGCGCTCGGGGGCTAGTGTCAGCGCCACAGGACCAGGGGTACCATGAGGCCAAGGCAAAGCACAGACGAGGCGAACCAGACAGGGTATTCATCGATGAATGCCCACTTTTCGAGGTCAGCCCGCCTCCTCAACATCTGAGCGAGAGGGGCACCCCGGACGAGAAGCCCGGGACGCGCCCGATGCCGAACCGCGTCCCCCGCCCGTACCCGGAGGGCTCTAAAAGGAGACAACAATAGACCAAACCGCCGACATCTCCAAGAAGCTCGTCCCGAGAAGAGAACATGGGGGCCTCAGGGGAAGGAGTCCCCCGAGCTCCCATGGAACCAGTCCCGTACAAAGAACGCCGCGGGGGTCGCCCGGACCATGGGGAGCCGGAAGGCTATTCCTGCGTCGCTGCCCGGGAGAGATGGCTTTGCAGGGAAGGAAGCATAGCAGGCGCCAGGGACAAGACATCACGGGCCCGGTGCTCGGCGCAGGCAGGGCACCGACAAGACTCGGTGCACCATCCCGTCCGGGCAGGAGCAGGAGACTGCGCGATAACCAGGACGAGGACGAGACTGGACTGGCCGTCCCCTCGGCCCCGGCGGAAGCAGCGGCATGGAGGACAACGCGGCTTAATTGGATGGCACCACGATGACACTAGGGAGCTGCCACTTGGAGCAACGACATGATGCGTGCCTTGCCCTGGTGGCGACTCCCCGCGCGACCACCTGTGGTGTTCCATTACTATATAAAAGGAGGCCCAAGGTCACGGTGGAGGAGGAGGACACACCATAGCCAGCAGATCTTCTCAGCTTAGACACCTAGCTCGGGGGCCCAACGAAGCCACCTCAGAGACCTTCCCGAGGTGGAACTCGGAATGTCCCCAAGTGTAGACGAGAAGGTTGCGGGCAACACATTGTACTTCATCACTCACCATCAATCAAGCAGACAAGCAGGACGTAGGGCTTTACGCGGCGACGAGGCCTGAACCTGGGTAAAATCTCGTGTGTTCGTGCTCATGTTCGGGAACTGACTTCGAAGCACCTTGCGCCCTTCTACCGAACAAACAGGGGGTGTTAGCCATCCCCGGTGTATGTGTTTCGATACACGACAGTCACATGTCAAACAGACTTTAGCACCGGACTAGTGGCATATACATCCGCTTATCCATTAATTTTGCAAAAAGAGCTGGCAACGGGGTGCCCAGTCCAATTAATTACAACTTTAACCGCTTAATTCTCTTCACATTTTTTCCCTGATTTATCAAACACGCAATGATATGGATACGAGTGAAATATTTGCATGTGTAAACAAAAGAGAAAAGAGGGATGATCTGCCTTGCTGGTAGAAATAACGTCCTTCATGGAAGCCGCTCTTAAAAGTCTGGTTGGGAGGGGTCATATTGTACTTTTCATTTTCTGATTCTTTGTTTAACAAACACCTCCCAAAATTTATTTTTACTCTCTATATGATTTCAAAAACTTAAAAAGTTCTAGCACATGATTTAATCCGTGCTTCCCTCTTCGAAGGGCATTTCTTTTACTTTTATGTTGAGTCAGTTTTCCTACTACTTCTATCTTTCACAAGCAAACACTAGTGTCAACTTTGGTACAACAATTGTTATATGCTAGATATTGAACTTATTATATTGCTTTGTATTGACAATATCCATGAGATAAATATGTTGAAAGTTTAAGCAAATGATGAAGCTTAAATCTATGTTGGTCAAATACCTTTTGCTAGAATCTATTGCTTTATGAGTTAACTCTTATGTAAACCTGTGGATACAATGTCTCAAAAGTACTATTCATGAAAAGTTTTGCCTATATGATTCAGTTGTTTACTCATTATCTATTTGGTAGCAAACTATAGACCATTGACTTGGATCACTTCATTCATTTACATGTGCTTTACATACCTTTCGCCTATTTATAGATCATGCTATTTTTCAGGCGCCGTTGACAACCTTCAGAAGAGCTACTACTACTCCTGGTTCGATAACCTTGGTTTCATACTGAGGAAAAATTTGATGCTGCACTGCTTCATACCTTCCTCTTGGGGTCTCCCAACGAACGTGTGTTTCACGTCATCACGTCC
This sequence comes from Poa pratensis, assembly GCA_947311845.1. Classification (NCBI taxonomy): domain Eukaryota; kingdom Viridiplantae; phylum Streptophyta; class Magnoliopsida; order Poales; family Poaceae; genus Poa; species Poa pratensis. The sequence continues at coordinate 2,856,310 of CAMZMU010000038.1, forward strand.
TCAGAAACTAGGCGTGAAGCGGGGTTGCCGGACGCTGTATTGCGCGCCGACAACGTTTTTTCCTATTGAGGTGCCGTGGGGGGTAATTTGTTGTCGGCGCGCCTAAAACGTCTATTGGGAGCGGAGTATGGCGCGCCGGTGGAGATGCTCCCATGATTCTTGCATGTCTTTGAGGGGAAAGTGAGAGGAGATTTAGATCTAGATTTCCACCAATCCATCTCTCCTTTAAGTGAGGGAACCTAGTGGATCTAGATCTTGGAGTTCATTGTTGAGTTCTTGTTTGTTCTTCCTCCCTTCTCCCCCCATAAGCATTAGTTGCTTTTGGTGGGATTTGGGAGTGAAGCACTTCTTGTGTTCTTGCCATTGCATTTTGTTGCTTCGGTTTGCTCTCTCCACGAGGATTCGTGGAAGTGAAAGTTCGTGACCTTGTTACTATTGGGTCGTCGGACCCTAGAAAGTGTTTGAGACCTTTTGTCGTCACTTGAGAGCTCCCAATCCTTTTGTGGGTTGTGCCTCAAGATCATTGTAAGGGACTCGATTTCAGCCCAAAAGGAAATCAATAGTGGAAGGTGAACCAGCTTTTGAGCAAGGTTCATCGCAGAATAGGGTGAGGCCATTTGTGGCATCTTGAGTTTGAAACACACACCCATCCAACGAGACGTACTCCCCTCAAAAGGAGGAACTCGAGAATACATCATCGTCTCTGCGTGCCTCGGTTATTTCTATACTCGAGCTCTTTACTGGCATGGGCGGTCTGTCGGATCTATGAGCAAGATTTATAGTGGGGAGGGGAGAGGACTTGCCTTGGGTAGGGGGTTCCCTCCACTTGGTGAACCGCCGGCGCCTAGGGATTCCTTGTCCAACAAGGACTCATACCCCAAATATCTCTTTAATTAAATAGATTTTCCAAAAATCAATTAAAGGAAAATGTGGGGGTGCGCCGCACCAGGTGGGCCCTGGGCCCAAGCGGCTACCGTGGCGCAGCCCTAGGGCACCCAGTGCCCCTCCGACACTCCCCCTTCCCGGGTTTCCTCCAAAACGACTCCAGAACCCTAGCTATATACTCTCTAGATAAAATCATCGACTCTATCCACTGTCTCAAACAATTCCAGGCATCCGAAAACATCTCATGTTCGCTCATTTCTCTCTCAGGCTTTCAATCCAATACCGACATTATATGCCTCTCATGATAACTTCACTGGAACACCTCTAATTCACATCGGAGTTGTTCCTGTGACATCAGAGTGACTCAGACCACTTTTCACAACCACAATTACTACAAATTAAATAATCTCACTATAATATTGACACAGCTGAACAACCTCCTTTTTGAAGGGATCACTCCCACTATCTCAACCTGGAAGGCGAGATTTATTAAGGACTTCACCCTCCTCGTTCATAGGACCAAGGACACACTTCACCCCTTTATTAGATCATTTGTCCAGGACCTCTAACTTGTACCTAAATCCACCTGTGGATATCGCTACATTGTAACCTTAACACTTCCCCCGCTCCCTTGCTCCATGTAATTATCTCACGGCCCTTGTGCTGGGTGTTTTTTTAATATAGAGGCAGTAGGAGCCTTTCCTACTGTCATAAAAGTTCAAAAAAAATATTGACACAGCTAATCCCTTAACCACAATACCAGTAATATCACGAGGTGAGACAATGTGTTCTACATGATCAATTCATTCGATGTGTTCTAGCATTTTATGAATTTGTAATTTACTTAGTGTGTAGCACTTTATTAATTTCATAGTTTCGTCGATTTAAGTTTAGAGATATCTTTAAAAGCCTTGAAAAAGAACCAACAAAAGGCATATCTCCAAACTAAAGATTAAACTAACACAAACATCCTTCAAATTCCAATGGTATTTTGAATCAAAATGTTTAAAGACTTAACAACAATAAAGATGATCATAAATTTGAATTTCAAAAATTGGAACTCCCACGTATATCTTAAATTCGAAAACAAACTTGTTCAGGAACTTACAATATTCATTACAAAATTATCAAACTCAAAATCATTACGCCTCAAATCTTCATCCATGTGCTTCCTCCAGCTCTTTCCACCTCTCTTGCCTCTTTTCATTTTCATCCTCCAATCATTGCAATATGAAAAAAAAATAGTGTGATCGTGTGATGCATGTAAATATCCATCTCCGCTCTGGAATTGGGAAGCCAACATCCACGAGCTTTTGAAGTATCTTGCTGAACCTCCTTCTATTTCTTCCTTTTGCACTTCTTTGACAGTCATCAATGGTGAGTTGTACAACTTTACAAAAGGTCATATTGCAAGATTTGCCAAGCAAGACAATGAGTCGGCTCGACATCTTCACGATCGGCCATCTAGTAGCAGAGCCTCCACCGCTATCAGAACCGAGTCCAAGGTCGTTTGTTTTGTGGACGGAAGTTAGGGAATAGTTAAGCATAATCGAAGTGGGACACACTTCAAAAAAAAATCTCAGACCATACATCAACAACCAAAAAAACGAAGTGCATAGCGATACAATTTTTTTCTTTTAGCAGAGTGCACAACGCTAGCATATCATGAACTAACCCCTATGAGCACCTCCGAAATACTGAGCCGGCGGATCGAGTCTTGACATTGACGAAGTCACCACGGGCACCTCGCTGTCGACGGGAACGTCGCCTCCCACTGAACCTGGGTTTAAACTCGTGGCTGAGAGTATAACAACCCTGCTAACCATCCAACCACACGTTGGTTTGTAACTAACGGCACATCTTGGTCCGACGGAGCACGACAAACGTTGCAACGCACTGCCCTCTCTCATTTAATGCCGCCATGCTCACATTAACGACGAGGATATCATGTGCAACTACGCTCGGGAGGCAAAACTCAATGATGTGCTGCCTTATTACAATCTCTTGGCAAAAGCACAAACTGGATTCCTCTCCGCTAGATTGGCTGTATGAGGATTCCACACTCTCGACGGAGGCGGCAGTTTGGCTCATAGGTGCATCTGCACCTATTATGTATATGTTTTTTAGTTTTTCTTTAAATGTCAAAAATATATAGAAATAAATTCGGATGTACATTAGATCATTATGTGCTGGCACAAAAAATGGCGTGGTGGATAAACATTTTTTATGACCTGCGCAAAAAATACAAAAAATGACTCATATAAAAGCATTTTGGTGCGTCCAGATTTATCTTTTTTGCACAGGTCACACAAAAAAAAATTCATCACGTAAATTTGTGTGCTAACATAAAATGTCTTGACGTAGTGCGGCCCCCAGATCTACCAGACCGGGTGGAAAATGTTTTTGTTGGACACCAGGTCGATTATGCCCTTTACTGGAAGCAAATAAAATCAGATGATGCATTCGTTTGTGAGTGACGATGACTCGGCCATGCAATTTTTGTAAAAGGCAGATGCATAAGACTATGATGTATATTTTGGAAGAGTTAAATACACCGTGGGATCTGTACTTTTTTTTGAAAGCACAGTACGGTACTCATACTCCAGAATACGCACAACATGGTACTCGAACTTGATGGGACGTGAAACTACGGTACTTTTTGACGTATGCAGCGCGTATGCTAAGCCGAGGAAGCAGACGCCGTTAGCATGGAGGGGTTGTTTGCAAAGTAGCGAGAACCGTCACCGCCGCCTCCCCAGCTAAAATTGACAGACGAATTCCCCAAACATCTTCTAACTGAGCAATCCCCTATCCCTAAATCGAGATTCGAGAGAGCAAGATGGCCGGCGGCGGTAACGGTTGTCGTCCACTCTCCAGTTTGAGGAAAAAGAAATGATTCTTGATGCATTGGTATCAGCTGGAGCAGAATTACCTCTGGGAAGATCTGCTAGTGCAATCCGTGCACCATTACCTGCTATCTATGGTGTGGATTATAATATCTTCCAGCTGATTGTTACTTGCGTCCGTTGAACTACCAAAAAAGGGTAAACCAACCCCGACCCCGGCGTCGCCTCCGCCCAGCACCATCCTCCCACCGCTTTCGCGTCCTCCCTCCGAAGAAGATCTCCCCGCCACTGGCATCACCATCCCAAGAGGGGGGCTTGCTGTAGGAGAACCGGCGGCGAGCCCGACCTGCGACCGGCTGGGATGGTGGAGCAAGAGAGAAAGCTCCGCCGGCGCACTCATGACCATGGAAGGTGGGCGGCGCACCCCGCCAGCTGATTTGCTGGCTGTGCTAGAGGAACAGTGTGGCGTCGGGCGGGCGAAGGTGACAGTGGGGGATTCGTACCACTGCTTCGTCCGATTCGACTCAGATGAGGACTGCCACCGCGCCGTGGCAATGGCGCCGCTGCTGCGTTGCTCACTGATGGCCTGAGCCGCAAGCACATCACTAGTGTGCTAGCATTCTGTCAAACTGAACTTCTGTAGTGTGTGTATTTTCTGATGTTGCAAGTAATGTTCAACTTCATGGCCCAACTATTTGAATGTCACAATTTAAATTCCAATATTAAATTTACCTATCAAAGTTCTTGGAAATGCAGATGGAGGCGCTTTAGATGTGTGATCCCATGCACAGAAGAGTACAAGTCAGATGTTCCTTATAGTTGACTGATGTTTGATCAAGTGTATGCATAAAACGATCCAATAGCACAAAACCAATGTGTGAATATGGTACAGACACATAGATCGTCAGGTTCCTAGCTTCATATCAACTAAATTCTAATAAATAAACTTCGGAAGCACCTATCCGGCCGACACGGCGGCCTGGCATCACAGCAGCCCGATCAGGACGGACAGCGGCGCCTTGCCGGTGTCTCCAGCGCCGGAGAAATCAGGGGACACTATTCAAAGCAAGCTTCAATCTTTCACGACCCACTTCAAGTAGCCAGTATAGTATCCTACGTAATTCATTCTTCTCCTTCTTGCTTCCGAAAAAAGAGTCAAGAAACACTAATGGCAACCCTTCGAGTCGACGAAATTATCTTCAGCGACCAGCCTTACGGTAGGAGCGGGTCTGTAGGATTCACGATCCCCTTTCCCTAGTGCTCCTCCACTACTTCTAATTTATCGAGATTGATTACCGACGGAACTTACCCTACGCAGGGGGGACGCAGATCGGGTGACATGCGGCTTTTGCATGTCACCCGGTGACATGCACCCAAAATTCAAATTTAAACATTGCGAAAAAATCTGAAAAAAATCATGCATGTTCACAGCACATATTCCGATAACCCCTAGAAATTTCAGATCAAAATTCGAAACATACATCTTTTTTGTTTCTCGATGTATGTTTCGAATTTTGATCTGAAATTTCTAGGGGTTATCGGAATATGTGCTGTGAACATGCATGATTTTTTTCAGATTTTTTCGCAATGTTTAAATTTGAATTTTGGGTGCATGTCACCGGGTGACATGCAAAAGCCGCATGTCACCCGATCTGTGTCCACGCAGGGGAGGGTCTCCGTGGGGGCGACGAACTGGGGCCATTGCCGCCGCCTCCTAGCTGACGAACACGAGCCGCGGCCACGGCTCACCAGCGCACGATCGAAATCTAGAGAAGAGGACGGCGGCCACGGAGAGATCAACGGCGACAGGGGCGGCGAACTCGGTAGGGCCTCCCCTGTTTCACGAGTGGAGACGACAAGGACGGCGAACTCGGGCGGAGAGTGCTCCTTCACAACAGAAATTGTCTGGGATTCAAGGAGGTAATCGATTAAATGCAGCGTCTCCAATAAATTCAAGCCACGTCGCCGACAACTGCCACGTGTACGCGCGGCATACGCCGAAAAATACCGTAGTTTCACGTTCCATCAAGTTCAAGTACCATCTTGTACGTATTCTGAAGTATGAGTACCGTATTGTGCTTTCAAAAAAAGTACAGGTACCCACGGTGTATTTAACTCATTTTGGAAAGAATGGCATCTCCACGTAAAAGAGTAGCAACAAAAAACCTGACCACTCATAAGTAATTTACAAGGAGCTGTACCGGAGTCGAACAAGCTACAGGAAATGTGGTATACTTTGTACAAGGATTTCCTAGAGTAATTTGACAAGCTGACGGCCCCAAGGATCATTCATTCGCGCTCTGCATCAGCTCAAACCACTGCGCAGCAGAAAGCAAAAGATATTAATATAGCATCGATTTGCTACTAAGGAATGGCATGAGCAAAAATGTGTGCTGCTTCATACCTGTCTAAGCAAATCAGCCAATGTGCGAGGAAGCGCTTCGATATTCTGCAGCATAACATAGTAAGGGAACGGAAATGAGTCCATGTATTTTCCCAGGATTAATTTGTCTCCTTCGTAGCATGCTTCCTGTAAAGAAAAACAAATGCAGTCAGAATTCAAACTATGTGAATTAGCTGCCCGTGCAAACCTGTGTCAGCGAAAGTTTCAAAGTTACACACCAGTGAGTTCATAATAGATTCCTCGTGACTATCTAGGAGTACATATGCAATCATTCTCCTTCTGTTTAGAACGTTCCTGATACAGCGCCTCAAATTTTCCTGCTCCCATAAAATGAACTTCAGTAATACAAACAGACGCAATGCTTTAACCTGTAAGCAGATCTGACACAGAAGTTGATACCTTTTCATGGAACTTGCCATCGGATATTACAAGTATGAGTTGCTGTAGTGGGTTTTGCCCGGATGGCGTGCGAGACCTTGCCACGGCAGCATCAAGCATTGTATTCAGATGCATCAAGAGATCAGCAACTGGTTGATCCTCAATTTTGTTGTCTTGCTCAAAGGACAAATTAGAGATCATCTACAGAGAGAGAGAGAGAGAGAGAGAGAGAGAGATTATTGTTAACAAGTTGTGATTATTGTTTTATTATTGTTAACAAATGCAAAAGAGATGCCCTACCTTGACTCCAGCTTCTGCATTGAAGATCTGATCAAAATCATGCAACACTTTCACATTCCCTCTCTTCCCAAAACTTGCAACCGCAAACTGCCCAACCTCAAGCTGCGACATGGCCCGGCAAACTGTAGCTAATGCTTCAATAGCAACTTTTCCGCACTTGCCCTCAGACATGCTTCGTGAGTCATCGACGGCAATAACCACCTGGTAATTCCGTTTGTTGGGTTTAGTTCGTCGCAACCATATCTTGTCCCTGCGGAAATGGCTTGCAATGTATGGAATAACCTGAAAGAAGATACAATAATGTTTCATCATATAAGTACACATCCTTTAGAGGGGCATCTGGAAAAAATGGGAGGGCACGTCACTACTATGGCAAGGGACAACGAGAATACAGGTACCTTCTTCATGTTTATTCTCTTTCCAGTTCGGTAATCTCCTTGAAGCTTGCTTGCGAGAGTTGGTTCCATGACAAGGCGCAACTGCTCAGCCAGTTCTTGGGACAACTTCATAGTCGTCAGCTCAAGATTTCTCCAATCCATAATCGTCCTTTTTGATTCTTCATTAGTGACGTCCAGATCCATCTGAGTAGACATCTCTCTGTCACTGGTTAGGTCATCCAGTTGAACTATCCTGTCATCTGCCGGTCGTTGCTTGAATGAGACAACATCTCCAAAAGTGTCATCTGTTTCACCTTGAACCAAATCCTCAATGGATGCATCAGTTTGCACATCTGTTCCCTCCGATCTGTAAGCACTTTCGGACTTGTTGGCACGTGATTGCGAAGTTTGAAGATGAGGCACTTCAGGCTTATCATCTCCAAGTATCCTCTCATCAGGTAGTTCCACCTTTTGGACATGGGTCTCATCGTCCGTGTTTGATTGCCTGACTTGGAGATCATCATTGATTTGGTCAGCAGTTGCGTCACCCAGTGCTTGAGAGGTGCTCTGTTCACCCTCAGGCACATAACGAAATTCAGTAGCACTCTCATCATCAACATGATGTTCAGTTTCTGGTTGATGATCCTGGGTATCAGCTGAGACTCTCGCCCGTTCTTTCCAGTCCTCCACTGCGTCTCCAATGCTCCTGAAAGGATTTGTCTGCTTAATGTGTGATGGTGGAGCATCAGTCTGCAACTCCGGCTTGGAGTTGGACAACGATCTTGATCCTTCAGCAGAGTTGGGCATAGAGATTTCCAGACTAGGCACTTCATTACTTGAAAAATCAACAGAAGGAGCTACTCCACTGCTCATGTCCATGCTGTTGGCCAAGTTTGCTTCACAGTCTCTGTTAGAGTCTGTTTCCACATGGTCGGGTTGTATACCTTGTGAAGGGTGTGGAAGTGACTCGATTTTGTCTAGCTGTTGATTCTCCATGTTATTTGTCTCCACATTTCCATCTTCAAGATGATCCCCTTCAGTATCTACCACATTATCACCATCCTGTGCAGCATCGCCATCCTCCATGTCATCTGAGGTAACTGCAGTCTCATCTTCTTGCATCCCATCTTCTGGGTTGATATCTTCGTTCTCAGGATTGTCAGCATTCATGTCATCAGCTTGTTCTGTGTCGTCCATGTTGGCATCCTCGGAATCTTTGTCTGGTTCAGAGAGTTCAGGTCCTGTTCGCTCATCATATGCATCAGCTTTGTTCATTACATCATCAGTATTCTCATCCGTATCCTCGCAAGTGTTAGGTTCATCCTCCATGTTAGTATTATTGCCTTGCTCGTTATTATCTGTCTCCATGGGATCTGTCTCCATGGGAGATTCGTCCTTAGCTCGCAATTCCCTATCATTATCGTCTGCCCCCTTGGCTGATGAACCTGACTCGTACTTCTCAGCGGATGTCTTAGAATCATCATCTTCGTTCTTGTCCCAAGATTTCTTGCCAACCATTTCGCTTGCATCACCAGCGTCTCCCATCTGCTTATCCAAGTTGTCTTCGCCCTCACTGCCTGAGTCATCGCCTTCATCCTCAGAAACATCAGTTAATGGAGCAGCAAAATCGTCATTCATTTCAACTGCTTGATCATCATCCTTAAGACTTTGATCTGCCTTGCACTGAGCATCCTGCTAAATATTGGAAGATGGTTAGACACAGTGAAGCAAAAAAAAAAACTAATACACATCTATTGTCTAAGCACACTAACCGTTTCATTGGTGCCTTCAAGTTGTGATAAATCATCTATTTTAGAGCTTGCACTCTCTTGACCTTCACCCTCACCCATGCCAGTTCCAGTTACTGTTGCATCGGTCTGTCCGTCTGACGCATCTTCAGTTGTATCTTCTGCGCAACCGAACCCCTCCGCACATAGATAAATCAAAAGCTCTCCAAGCGCATGAGTCATTTCAGATGTCTGAAGTCATTCAGAAAAATAGTAATTAAGATGAAGAAAAAAACGTAAATCTTTATAACCAAAGAACGGAAAAAAAAGACAAGTAAATTTTGTTTAAACCAAGACAACCCTTACTCTTCTATGAGCTTCCAGAAGTTCAGAAAGTATGCCTTCAGCTGATGACATGATCACACCCAGCAAAACATGAAGATGCATTAACTGCACCTCTATTTTAGAACGTGCCTCAGGTTTATAGTCTACTAGCTTCCTCTGTTAGATAATAAGATTAAGGATCAAATGGCGAGGCAAAAAAAAACACAAGTAACAAAGATGATGGAACATACCAATAATACAGATAGTTTTTCACCAGCATCACAAACGTGGTCCATTTGAAGATTCATAGCATATGAATGCAAAATATCTTTCCAGGAAGTAATATTTCCTTCTAGTGATGATTCTTTAGTTCCATCAGTGGATATCCCAAGACCAGCGAGCTGTCCTACAACACTGACAGCTAGTGTGAAAGTTTCCTCAAAAGCTTCAGTATATGATTCTTCAGGCTTTTGTTCATCAGAGAATAGTCCATGCTTGTTTTTATCAACTTCTCTAGATAAACTCTCTGTTGCAATCCTCTCCTGCACATTAATGCACGCTTAAGAACCAAACTTCCATACAACATAAAAGAAATGTCGGGCTATATGAAATAGTAACACACGAGAAATTCCTCAAGCATGATGTCAAAATGAAGAGATGGAAGTTGAAATAACTATATCCCAGAAAAGAGCAAGATATGAGTACAGATACTGTTGAGGCAGAATCAGATATAAATTCTTCCTATTGAACATTTATATACTAGGATGGCTATGGTAAAAGGTGTACTTAAGTGCATAAAATAAGAAGACATCTACCGGTCACCAGATAAAACAGGGAAACTGAAAATGTTAGAAAACTCCCAGTAACACTTTCTGTGGGACCTAAATCTCCAAAGCATATTAGAGGAAAAATAATGACATTAGCAATACGTCCGTATAGCTATCAAAACATCAGCATCCCTGCATTAGTCAGCATTCATACAGATATTAATACAAACCTTATCCAGTAACTCTTCGAAACGAGAGAATAGAACTTTCTTCACAGATCTCATTGAAACATCCTGGCTGCATAAGACCTGCATATCCGCTCTAAATGTGTTGATAAGCTGGCGATTCGCAGCAACAAGTTGCTCCATCTCTGTTGTAGCAAGAGGCATAGTTTTAGGAGCACCAGCAAGGATATTGTTGGATCCAAGTAGGAATTTGTCTAATAAATCCTGCAAAAATAGAACAGAGTTATTATGCAACAAGTTGCTCCAACAGGGAAACTCTCAAATGACAACCAAAAGGAAGTCCTGTTTAATCCTGGTTTCAGCTATAAGCTCATACAACAAGCCGTCAGCTTCAAAATAAACAAACAAGCTTACCTTGGATTCAGAAAATCTTGTGATGAACTTTCCAAAAAGAGTTGACATTGCAGCAACTTCTACTTCAAAGTTTTCACAAGCGGCATGATGACAACCTTTGAAGGTTCTGAGCAACAAGTTGGTGTCCGTAACCATAGCAAGCATACTGTCAAAAAATTGCTACAGAAAAAGTGAAAAAACACGTGTCAAATTAAAACACATACAATTCATTGCAGTTCAAAGCTTCAGTAGTGGATTTCGTACCTTTTGCTGCCACATGGAAATTAGCAGTACATTTTGGCCTGATGACAGAGATACACTCTTCCCTACAAAAGGATAAGTCATAAGTTTCGGTTACTAGTAAATCTAGAACAGGAAAAGAAAAGGCACAGATTTACAAGTACCTCCTGAACCTAACAAGAAGATCATATGCCGGAACTTGTTCAGCTGCTCAAATAGATCGTAAGCAAGATGTCTTTGTTCACATAGCATGGTCAACAGATGGTTCATAAAAGATGTAGCCCTATTAACCTGCAAATTGATCAAGCTGTCAAACCATAAACACGAATTCGATACATGCATCATCTATGGTGTCAAAAGACCAAAACCGAAAGAACGGCAGAAGGTAGAGGATCTGACCTCTTCTAAACCTAGATCTTTGTTAAATTTCAAGGAAATTTGTCGAAGTTGTTGCATTGTTGCCAAACATCTGAAGTACTGCTGATTTGCAAGCTTCCAGTTATTTGTTCCCAGTATTGTAGAATGAATAATGCTAACATCTTCACACGTTTTCTGCGTGGTCACTTGTTGGAGCAAATGTGTCACTTCATATGACTGCTCCAAAAACAACGGGCTTGGTGCATCCAACTCGTTTCCCCACTGCAGGTAACATCAAGTTGCATGAGTCAATTTTATGGACAAAATAAATAAGGGATACCAACATGACATCCTTTTCTGTTATATATTTTAGAGCATTCTACAGCCAAAGAAAGCATAATGGAAGTACAAATAAGTTTTTCTCCATTAACAGTACCTCATAACTCATTGGCCTGTGCTTTGAGAGTCCACATTCCTCGAGTGTCTTGAATAAACTGGATAAAGCAGTTTTCTTCTGGTTCTTTTTACCATGCTTCAGTATAGAACCAAAATCAGCTGCACTGCAAATCCTCTCAAGTGCATACCAAAAGAATTTCAATCTGTCATTGAGTTCAGTTTCATCTTGTTGGTTGTTCATATTGTGCACAACAGCTGTAAGAGATTCTGTCAGCAAAAAGGTACCTCAGAGGAAAAATGAAGAGACAAAACACATGCGGGGAAAGAACAAGCTGTCACATAGGAGGGCTGGTCAAACCTTTCACGTTAGGAACTGCAGCAGCACTATCATTTGTATGCAATAAAGTTTGCAATGACAGAGAAGCCTGACTTTTCCACTTGCTGTACCACAAAAACCTGGAAGAGGGAAGAAACCTAAGAAGATGCAATAGGTGCAAATTAATAAAATATTGATGGTCCTTATGAGACAACCTTTCTCTAAGTTTCTCTGTGTCAACAGGAAACTGTGATTCGGATATCTCAGGATCAAGCCAAGTTGGAACTTTTCTTGATGTAGCCTCTTCATTCAGTAGGGCAATGACAGGTTTTTGCAAAATGTCCTATGAAAAAGAAATGAAATAGACCAATAAATGTAATCTCCAAATTGCTAGTGAAGATAAGCATGGATTTATAGCACTAAAAATGGCAGATTAGAGACCCTATTCTGTGCAAGGTTATTTCCTAGTAACATGCTTGCTTCTTACAGCAAAAACATTAAAGAAGTGCATATGACTTGCAGGTTGCAGGTGTAATTCCAAGTAAAAAAAGACGAGTACAGTAGTTCAGTGAGAGTGTTGTTTTGGTATGCGCGGCAGGTAACTACAATAATCTAAGCTCCCAGTAAACTAATTCATTGAAGAAATAACAACAATAAGCAAGTAGTACATACATTGAACCGTTGCAGAAGCTTAAATATTCTGTGCCTCGTCCTTTTGAAATTTTCGATCGAAGCAAGACTGTATGGATCTTGCTCCCATCGATAAAGCTTGACCTGATCTTTCAACTCCTTTTCAATAGATTCTTTACCAGCTTCAATTTGTCGATGAACACTAAGTAGACAAAACAATATATTATAACCAACCGTTAAGAAATGAGCTAGGAATGACTTCACGTGACAACAACTTACAGTGACAAAAACTGCATGTAGTAACCAAATACGTTGTACAGGATGTTCTGGATGTTCTTCACTGAAGTACTGTCAAGAGGGAGAAAATATTAGAAAAAAATGTACATTTGCAGAATGAAAGGACAAGTTTTCAACATATATCAGAGATGCAATACTAAAAAACAATAAGTTCTGAAAGCAAAGATAAAGTCGCCAATTGTAACGTCCACGGCAAACTCTTGACCTCACCTTAAATAAACACCCACACTAGCCCCATCAGAAAATTCACCATGGAAAGCAAGGAGGAGATGCAAGCGTGTCTTGAATTCTCCAACATTTGATGTTTGAACAAACTCCTCTACGCTGCATTTTGAATCAAACTAACATGAGAAAATATATACACAGGCAATAACAGAGAACAACTATAGATGCATACCTCTTGATTATAGATGAATCATCATTGTTTGGAATGCCACAAGACTGACAAAGCAAGGCTCGCAATGGAAACCATAGCTGCAGTGGTCCGAGAATATATTATTTAGGCCGAAATTCAAAATAATAATAAACTACAATGACATGCATGTTAAACACAAACTCACCTTTGCAGCATTACTTTCATATTTTCCCTGGACCTCTTCAAGCAGTATAGGCCAACATTCTAACTCGAGCCTTTGCATTGAAGATAGAAGCATGAATATTGGTGGAAGATTATCTGTCAGGAAAATGAAATTAGAGCTCCAACAGCATAGTTTTATGATTTTTGAGATGTTGGAAATGTCGCAACCGTAAATACAAAGCCAACCATGCTAAACAGATGCTAAATCTCGAGTAAGGTCAAAATTAGTACTCCCTCCGTTCCTAAATATAAGATGTTTTAGCTTTTTCAGTTTTCTCAGATTAGTAGCATCTAGACGTGTTTTAGTGTGTATCTTAACTCATTTTAGTCCGTACCTAGTCCACCTTGAGATATCTAGAACATCTTATATTATGGAATGGAGAGTAAATAATTAGTGCAGACATTTTACACTATAAAATTTTACCATCTGAAACAAAAATGGGAAGCATATACTACAAACATCACATTCGTCTTCCTACTGTACAAGATGTTGAAGATTCAGCCTTTACCTTTTAGAAAGAACTTGGAGTCATTTTCCTGCAATGTTTGAGCTTTCCCAGCCAACAGTTGCAGTCCAAGCAAGGCCTTCAATAATAAGGCGACAGTAAAACAGGACAGCTTAGTATTTAGCAGCAAATTAGTATTATACAAACAAATTATTGATTGCAATCCAAGTAAGGCCTTCAATAATAAGGCGACAGTAAAACATGACAGCTTAGCATTTAGCAGCAAATTAGTATTACACAAACAATTTATTTTAAACCAGACCTTTGAAACAGGAGTGCTCAAGGGCATCGCCAAAAGAGAAGCAATTATCTCCAACATTTTCAGTAGGCCTGGATGATCAGGCCACTCATCTAAAAAGGCCCTAATATTCTCTTGAAGTGCAGTTAGTGGCTCAACCATTTTGAACAACACAGGAGGATTTGGGTCCTGCAATAAGGAAGTAAACTAAACAAGGAGCAATATCAACTGGGTATCAAGGTACAACTTGCAAGACCCGATACCTTGTAAGCGTTATAACTATTGCTGTCCAGACCGGCTGCAGAAGTTCGTGGATATTCCAGACAAACACGAAGTAAATGCTCAGGCATGAGCTTCTCATCAAGTTTTGAAGACGTCAATTCCGGCAGGCCTGGAAAATAATATCACAAATAAGCCAATTCCAGCATACAACTTTGGAATCATAGACCATGTACATACCTTTCAGTAGTCTTGCACCGAAATCATAGGAATCTACGAAAGATTGAAGTTTCTGCTTATCACTAACTTGGAATTTTTCAGGCTGGAACAGATTCACCAAGAAAAATATTAATTAGCTATGAGAATGTACACAGTTATCCCATAATAATTCCTTATTTATTCTCTTTGACAATCTCCTATGTCAAAGAAAATACCATCTAAAAAAAGATTGAGAAGAAAACACAATGAACGAAGGTCGAGAAAATTATCAACCCCCGTTCCCATGAACAACCAAACACGCATTCCAACTGATCATGATGTTAACGAAAGATGCATCTTTTTTCTCATGTTGCCCTTACCTTTTCAATAAGATCAGGGGATCCAAACAGTTGGTTATGTGTTGATATAATACATTTCAAAGCAGACTCTGGAACAAGATCCCATTTGTCTTCAACAAAACCATCATTCACATCACTTCCCTCCTAAAGAAAACAAGATTGGTAAATAAAAATTTATATATAAGTGATCGTAAGGAATACAAAAAAAAGGGAAGATACCATAATTTTGAAAAACTCAAGCTCTAATTTTTCTTCATTGTCTGGACCAGCATTGTCTTCAGAGTCCATATCTGAAAGTGAAGGCACGTCTCCTTTAAAAATGTCCTGTATATCTATGATACGGGACCTGAACTTGTAATACTGAGAGTCGTCAATTTCCCTAGCCTTCACACTAGATTTCATATCGATCCACATGCTTTTAAAATAGTCGAAGATCTCCTTCAAAGACTGGAAAGGGAAACTGGTAAGAGACCACACATTCACTCCATTTGGGGTTTATTAACAATGACGATAGGAGTACATACCAGATAAGAAGTTTTATCCATGATAAGGGAATGGCAGACACGGTGCGTTGTTCGTACTAAAGAAACATGATGAAATGATACTAGCATCTGAGAATGGGATCTCTGCAATCAATACAGAAACCATTAACTAAAAGCTTATTTTTTCAAATTCTCATGGTATACAGAGGCACAAAATTGAATTGGATAGAAGACAATTCGCTTTACTAACCACTCTTTCTGCAACTTCACCAACTTTGAACTGACTTGACACACGAGATAGCTTCTCCAATATGTGTACATCACCGAACTCACTGTATTTAGTTTCCAACTGATCACCCATTGAATAATTTGTTAAATCTGGAACGCCCACTAAGGCCATTCCAGCAACAGATCGATTGGGAAACTGCATGAAAGCAAAAACTGCACCCTGCAGCACATAAAATGATTGTAGTACCAACATCAGCATCATGTATCCATCACTTCAACATTAGCCGAGTAGTCGAGGACAGGTATTGATTGGTGAAGTGAACTAATTTTACTATATAAAGTGTGTTTTACAGTATATCTATTTTAAAAGATTATTGGTAGATATCCATGAAGAAAATCTGCATATTTCAACTACAGATCCAAACACATACATACCAGAACCCTTTCAATATCATCTTCTTTGACCTTCTTTAAATATTCTCTCTCAAGAGAACCAGATAGAGCAATTGCCAAGCCAAGTTTCATTTCGTAAACGGCGACTTGCACTGGTTGAATCAAATCAACATATTCCCCATACTCTTCTGTCAGCCTCTTGATAAAGCTTCCTGATGTTATCTGTCATAGAATGATTGCAAGACCAGTCGATTTTAACTGCAGTTACTGAAGAGTGAAAAGAGAAGAACAAAACATAGCCCCAATGCCAATAGAAGATACTAAATTGAGTCCCAAGAAATCTCACCTGCCAATTGAAGATTCTATCGAACTCCAATTGACCAGCACCTTTGCAGTTTAAATAAACTAATAGATCCTTGCAGTCAGACAACCGTTCCTCAAACTCACAGCACGCTGCAATCAAACCCTTGTGCTTAGACTGTTGAGGTCGAAATACAACCTGCAGAATAGTGTACGAGGATAAGTACAAATGTTGTCCATTCCACTGCACACATGGATAGATCACATCAATAAAAATAAGTATCAGGTGTAATGCAAGATTGCATATTCCTACTGAGGTCTGGCCAGCTTCCATCTTACAAAATATGGCAATCAGTCCGAACACTTGTCTCAACAAGCTATTCAGGTGTGTAGCACCACCAACTCACTACCATGTAAAGCAAATTGCAGAGAAAACATGCATTATGCATGTTACTTTAGGAGGCAGGACATTTATATAGCTTAATTCATGTCATCCAGTCCACGACCACCAAAGAGATTAACAAGTGGAAAAAACACTAGAAGAGAGGTAGAATCGGCAGATTTTAAAGTAAGGAACAACTAGAACTTTGAACAATAAACACTGGATGCCATGCAATTATAAGAAGAAAACCTTCGCCCGCATCTTCTTCTCTTCAGTTTTTAGCTCTTGCATTGACTGTTGAACCTGACCATCTTCTGTTGAGCTGGAGCCAGCCAATTCCTCACATTCATGGTGTACCTATTAGAAAAACAGACGCCATAAATTTGCTAGACTATTCGTTGGCAACCACTCTGTAGGTATATTTTTTAGAAAATACAAAAAACAATGAAAACAGTTTTACCAATGAAACTTGGATTGTATAGGTCAACGATACTTGTTGTGGTGAATCCATGTTCTAAACAAAAAGCTTACTTTTGCAAAACGGCTTATTCAGGGCACACATTTCAAGCCATGCGCCAAAGCAACAAAAGAATTTTTACCTTTCCCTCGAGATCCTGGAGCGAAATCTTTTCCAGAATCTGAGAGTGCATAAAAGCAGATAAGAATGTAGGGTCTGGATTGTATGAGCTCAACAATAACTGGAACCGCAACTGGCCAATATACACCCAGGCAGCCCCAAGATGCAATAAAGAGTCTGCAAGACCACAAAAGATATTTAGAAACAAAAGGTACAGCATCTGCTCAAACGAATAGAACATCAGAACCACTAAAGAGAGCAGAAGTCAAAGTCGTATAGTAAACAGTTCACAGTGCAACTGTAATGGAAAAGGCGGTAGAAAGTATTCGAAAACTGTAGCTGGTGCTGCTGTACCTAACTGTTCTCGGTAGTCAATCTATACATCTCACTTTACACAAGCTACTATCTAGAGTTCTACACAACTGAACCAATAAACGACAATGGGCAAACAGTAAATATCGAACCAGAAAGCAGCATGTAACTGAGCTATCCAATTTCAGATATTGATTGATCATTTATTGACTACGTACTAAAGATCCAAAATGAACATACCATATGAGTGTGATGAGTACAACTCCAGAAGCAATGACCCTACAAGTTTATCTGGCCCTGAGAGTGAAGCCAGTACTCCATGACTTGAAGAAGATAGCAGTGCACAAGCAGTATGTAGGTCTTCTTTCTGTGATGGAGCAAGATATGCATAAACATGCAAAGCACCAGAAAATTACTACACGTAAACTTAAAAATAATGGCAAGAACAAAAACTAACAAAGATAGCATGTATCTGGACTGAGGTAGTTTTATATTCGTCAGATTTTTATATGGTAAACAACTAAACAAAATCAGTAGTTCATGTTTCAAGTCATGAAGTCGTGAACAAGCAATGAGTACAATAGATGTGTACAGATTCAAAATCACCATTACCATTCATTATAAAGTAGTGTATCCACAAATTTTATGAACAGAAACTATTAAGTTTCAACAGCAGCTTAAAAGTCCAAACCAGCAAAGTTCCAACATACACCGGTAGTTTATGTGTGAAACAAAAGAATGGTTGCTTGTCAGCTAAAATGGTGGATTGGATTACATGAATGTGAAGGAAATGAGGGGTGTTTGTTTCAGCTTTTAGCAGCTTTCCACAAAAATAAGCTGGTCATTTGAACCAAACGGGCCTGCGGTGGCTTCGGGCTTCGCCAAAGCCAGGAGCGAAACATGCATACGCGAGAAAGTACCTCCTGAGGTGCTTCCCGCGGCTTCCCGCAAAGTCGATCGAAGCGTTTCAGTTTTTGGACATGTCGTTCGATGAATTTACAAGCAAACTGCCACCTGCAGCATAGGCCATCGACTCCCCCGGCCCCGACTCGTTTTCCTCTTATCCCTTTCCCCAGCCATGGAAACGAGCTCGTATCGTACGAACGCGATCTGCAGCGCTGCCACCTCCCGTTTGGAGTCCCGCCGGCGAGAGCTTCCACCCCGCCGCCCTACCTCCTCCGCGCCGTCCGCCCCCTCCGCCGAAGCTCCTCCACGCTGACGGCCCAAGTTGTGCTTCGATTCCTCAGAGCCGCCGTCGCCCACGGCCGCCGCAGCTCGGTCGCGGTGCTCTCCCTCCGTCGCCGCTGCTCCTAGGTCGCTCGCCCGCAGTCAGCCGCCCCTGCTGTCAGTTTCCTTTCCAGCGAACGACAAGCAGACACCTCAAGAGATTCACGTACTACTAGCTAGCTAACACAAACGAAACCAAGCCGCCGGATGCGAATCAAAATACTAGTCTAATTCACGGTATTTCCATCGTCCCTTTTTCCAATTGGATAAGCTCGAATTTGTGATATTATTTTGTATGGTGCTGGTGTAAATTCTAGTCAAGTTTGTGATGTTTTGTTTAATGTTGTGATATCTTGATATTTTATAGTGACAGATACGAATTATACAATTCAATCAGTTAATAAATTTGTCGTCGAAACTCTCAGGATATTTCAGACAATTACTCAATACACAGCTAGACAGCCAGCCAAGTTGCCAAACAGTGACACTCGGAAAAGCTGCTTTCCCTGCACAGCAGCTTTCTCTGCACAGCTGCACAGCCAGCCACAGCCAGCCAGCCACAGCGCAAACAAACACCCCCTGAAACTTGCAACGGTACGTGAGACTCTAAACAACATCACGAGGATGATAACAAACCTCTAGATAATGTGCCGACTTTTGGAAGAGGATGTACTCTAACTGCTTGTACTCTTCTTGCTTGAAATGCTTCTTATGGACAAATATGATCTGCAACAGATAATCAGCACCAGAAAACTGTAGAGGGTGGCTGGACACAGACAGATAGATAGACGATTACCTGTTTAAAGAGAGAATCGGCAGAGGAATAGAGACTTCTAACTAAGATTCCTGCATTAGAGACACCTTCCCAGAGGTTTCTAGATGACATTCTAAGCATCAAACAGTTTTCTGATAATCCATCACACATAAATCCCCTTGTCTGCAGACACAGACAGCAGTAAGAATATAGACATCCCTTAAGACCCAACCATTAGCATAATTACTTCCTAGCAGTAGTGCATATGAGTAGAAGCAGGGCACAACCACTATGCACTCAATTACTTCTAACTGAATAAAAAAAGAGATAAGGGATAAATGAAAATAGCATCGTACATAATAGTATTGATGGCATCCATTTTTGTCAGGTGTGCTAGATCACAGGTTTCATCATGTCCAGGGAGCAGGGCCTAAAAATGAATAAATCAGTAGGGAAGAATAATGATTGTCTTAAAATATTTTCGGAGCTATATAAAGTCGAGGAGAAAAACCTTTGGACTTCCAGAGCAATAAGTCCACAAAGACGTGTGATAGTTGTACCACATTTCAAGAAGCGAACTAGCAACTTTTACATGGACTGCACAACATTTAAGTGTCAACTTTAAGTTATAACAAAAATAACCACACAACTGTGACGAGCTATGTCCAAAGTACAGATATTGTTTTTACCATTATCAACTGTGGCCCAGGCATCATGAACCCACAAAATCATCCGATGTTGAGTAAAGTCCAAAGGAGATCTTGAGGATAACTCCATCGAGTAGTCCATAGCATAGTTAAGTAAGGCTTCTGAGTTTGCAATGATCTGAAAGGAAAAACAAAACTGCATAATGTTACAAATGCCTCTGCATCCTACTGGTTCTTCACGTAAAATACTCAGTTGCCATGGAAAAATGTGGAAAGAAACATAATTGGTTTCAAAAGCCAGCAAATGTTATATTTAAGAGTGTCAAAGGACCGGACAAAATCATCTAAAAGTTGGTGGGAGGGAGAGATAGAGACCTGATGAATTTCAGAACAATCTAGTTGTGTGCACTTGGATAGGCATTGAAGTAAAGCAGTATCCAAGTTCAAGCTCTTCAAGTTGAGCAAAGGAAGACTCGCTAACCAACCGCTGAAACCTTTAGTGTTGCATAAAATACTGGATGAGACTGAGCAACAGATTTTTGTTTCAGCAGTTGAAGTCTTTGACAATAATCCATGATTGTTCCTTTCACATCAACCTTTTAACAAGCATCTGTATCAAGAAAATGCAGTAAGACAAAAAAAATATGACAAAATACATCTAATAAAATGACAACGAACAAAAAAACCTTATGAATTTCCTCCAAGTGGGCCACAACTGCACACTCCTCTTCGTCAGAAGTTGCAGTTCGAAAAGCCAAGATAGACCTTGACACAAATACAATAGAATCATTACAAAAACTCACCATTATCAAAGTGATAAATCTGGAAATAATCTACTAAGCAGATGAAGTGCAAAAATATAAGAAAGCCAAATAGACTTTGATATTTCAACAAAATTGTGCCTGGTAGATCTAAAAGATCAAAAATGCAATCAACATATAGAAAATAATCTAGGATAACAGTGGACTGCCTCTGAACATAAAAATATAAGAGAAAATCGTCACATCATTTTGTATTCTAGGAAAAAGTATGAGCCTCAAAAAGATCTTTCAAATAATGTATGAGTACCATCCAATGCAAGGCGTCTAAGATCATGGTTGGCTGACAACATGGCATCAATTATTTGCTCTTTATCTGCAAGCAACAAAAGGAATCAAACTTGGATGGTGCCTACACAAGCGTGGATGATGTTTTAGCTGCCAGGTCCACAATAATATTACCATCAAGACATTTCTTTGAAAGATCTTCCTCGGCCAAACAACTGCACAAAATGCTACAATTTCTTGAATTTTGTAGAAGACGCTGCCAGGTGATGGTACAAGAGGATGACCACCAAGAGCCCACAAAGTTGGTTTGCTATAGTGTAAATTGAAATCTTGGAGATTGTTTAGATTGACGCTTTCCATCTGTATGTTTGTGATGTCAGTTTACAATCAGTTAGTAGTGTCACTAAGAAAAGAAAAGGATAACTTACCAAAAAGACACCAACTTCTGTTGGGAATCTTGGCCGTAGCTTAAGTATTTCTTTCCTCAAAAGATTCCAAACAACTGGTAAACCCTCGTACTGAGATAAAACTATCATCTTCCATATCGACCTGTGATAATCCAGGAGACGAGTGTATATCTGCAGCAGCTTCCGAGATTTCACAATATCTTGAGTACCTCATCCTCCAAGCATCTGAGGGACTTCAATGCCGGCAACAGAGTGGCTTTAGCACAGCATAATCAGGAAAAGTTGTCTCAGCTTGCCATTGCTGTAATGTAAGCCGCAGCAACCTCAAACCATGAAGAGCTCTATGAAGCCGCTTTTGGCAAGCTTTAAGTGTGTCGCAACTTGCCATATCTAACAATTTCATCGACAGCAATGGAATAGGATGAGCAGCAACATCAACCCTGTGATAAGCAATTATTTCCCAGTAGCATTCGAGGATGCTCTGCCAAATAGGATGCTCAGTTAATTGCCTAAGAATATCAGCATAGTTTCCAAAGAAGCTGCAGTACGGCTGAAGCAGGCAATTATACCACTTAAACCATATGCCATACAATTCAAGATCACTTATCGTAGATTGCTCTATTACCCAGTTTGCAGCTATGAAAAGCATCTGATCAGCTAACTCTGAATTGAATACCCCGGTTACACGAGTCTTAACAAAATGTTGAATGGACAACGTTGGAAATTGCAGTGCAGATAAGCTTGAGGCAGGAAGAATAGATGGGTGGATGTTACTAATAGGTCCCAATAAAGATGAACTACCTTCAAAGTTGCTTATCTGATAAGCAGCATACTGGGCACCCAATGATTGTAGATACATGCAATTTCTTTGGACGCAGGATTCTTTTGAGTACCAAATGAAATCCCTTAGTTTGTGTTCAATCGGCCAACCACCGGCAAAGAGAATGAAAACCCATAATGTGAACCAGCTGAACAACCATTAAAATTAGTCAAAACCTTAATTTCCCTCCTTGACAACATCAGATCCATCAACTTGACCCAAAGATGGTAGGTAAGTGTGTTCCCAACTTAGATGGAGGCTCCAAAGAAGCTGATTTCCTTTAATAAGAAGCTGTTGGAACAGTTGAACCCATCGTGTGATCTCAAGAAGTGTAATACTTATACCAAGACGTAAGCCAGCAGCTTTTGCATATAAGTGTGCTTCAGTCATTGACGAAATCAATTCCATTCTTGGTATACCACAAGAAATTAAAAACTGTCACGTCCTTCCTCTCACTATCCTGAGGCACATAGGTGCATTTTTCCAAGCACCAACTTTGCTCATCAGATAGATCTCCACTCCTCTGTTTCGCATAGCTCTTGAAACTTCACCATACTTTGCATTAACTGTCAAAAACATTCGGAACTTGGGATGGGCCTCAAGAACTACAGGATTCCCATCTACAAGACCACATTCATTGACTACAATGGACCGTTCTTGCTCAACCAAAGAATTTATCCTGTCAAGCACCTGACAGATCAAAGGAAATAAAATAGAAAATTAGCAAAACCAAATTGCAAGATAAATTGAAAGTACAAGAGATTAGTAAACATACAGTAGGATTACACAAATTTGCATTGTCCAGAACAACCCATTCACCGGATTCAATGGCCCTGATCAAATCCCCATCAACCCATTCAAATCTAACTGGTTGGTGTATGCTTTCTTTCTGCTGCAAGCTGTAGATGACTTAAGTGTTTTAGTCAGCTCATCTTTGGTGAATGATGCCGGCAAGTTATTCATTTCCAGATCAGACTTCATTTGCTCAACTATGTCAGTGACCAAGCTCAGTGGTGGCAAAGATGCACTCTTGCTCATCTCAATAAATGTGGAAGTACGAATTTTAGAGTACTTCTTTGCAACGACAAATTCAAACCATTTAACAAACAAAGCCTTCCTGTTCATAATGAACTCCCTCCAATGTATATCCATACTCAGGCTGAAATATTCGTCAACATAATGCTCAACTCGTGATATGACCTCTTTATACTGCCTAAAGAAGTTATACTGTTCAAAACATCCCAGCAATTCGGACACATCAGTTGCAGATGACAAATTCAACTCATGCAATGTATTGCCAGACAGCTGAGCTAGCAAGCGGATCAATGAAGTTTTCCCAGATGAGTGCTGTCCAACAAGAATGCACAACCAACCTTGATGGATGCAGTGGATAGCAGCTTCAAGGCTATGAAGAATACTAGGAAGTATGTTAAGTTTGTTACTGTGAACTTCATATGACCGGAAGTTATTTCTTCTAATAGATGCACTTCCAACAGCTAAGCAATTCGCATCAACATAAAGCATTTTCGAATGATGAATGCTGGGCTTTACTCGAAACACTTCTTCAAAGAGCTTGAGAACTTCATCACGGTCAATTGCAGTCCGCATTCGTTGAAGGTAGACAGCATTTAAAAAGCAGTCATTCTTTGAAGTATCTGGTGAACCTGCTATAATCTCACAAGACCTAATAATATCACGAAGATTAAATTCCCAAGGAGAACCTTCTTGGCCATACTTTCTTTGTATCATGGTATCCATGAAGAGCCTATTGTTAAACTGAATCAATTTCTGAGGAGATCTTCACTGAGTAATGGATATTTTGATTTACATATGGAAAAATAATCTTCTTCTTTTAATTCGTCAGCATAAACCTTGGTGAAGCGGTTCAGGAAGGACTTGGGAAGGCCTTTCCGCCCACCACCCTGCGACGAAGGATTCTGGCACGCAAGACACGAAATGACGGTGGACATTTGTAAGTTTGACTAAGCTCAGGTATATAGACCTCTGCACGGTGATCCAAAATGGCATTGAGACCTTCTAGGACAGATTGGGGAGCCAGATTGATTTCATCCAATAAAACCCAACTTCCATTCTTTAAAGCCTGAAGAAGAATACCATCAGACCAGGCAAATTCTATTCCATTTCCCCTTCAGCTGGCAAGTCTGAACCTAAAAGATCCATCATATCTGTCTGCTCCGATAGGTTTATTCGTACAACTTTATGACCAGAAGATTTAGCTAATTCCACAATTAAGCTTGTTTTTCCAACTCCAGGACTACCTTCTAGTAGAAGAGGTTTTGGTAGTTGCATACCACGCAATACTCGCATAACATTCTTACTAGGAGTAGGTGCGTGAATTCAAATCCCTGCTGCTGACATGCAAGATGACCTTTAGGAATATAAAATGGTGCAATGCCAAAATGATCTGTATGATTACAATCAACATAAACTTTTCTCATATCATCACCCCAACCATAATTCTTTAGATCATTCAAGTCCGAGTTCAACGGTTTCCCCTCAACCTTCTGCAGCTCTTCTAGAAGTAAGGACAGGCAACTCCTTCTTAACTCGGTAGCCTCAGATTTAGACAAATTCATTCCCAGTGCGAGCCCATCAAGCAATATAAGGAACAGACCATGTATTAAAGCTTGTTGTGGTCCAAGACTTATCTCTGTCACGTTGATAAATGAAATCCAGGATAAAAGATCTCGGATGGTGAGCATTCTTCCAGTCTGCAATTGATTGAACCAGTTCCAGAAATTAACGATGCAATCTCCAAAGTGAGAGAGCTCGGCTTTGCTGAACTTTCTGTAGCTATGCTCTTAAGTTCAACAACATCCGTAACAGCAGGAACCCAGAGTTCTGTGAATCGATTTCTTAGTGCTGGTGAAAGCTCTTTTTTACCATAGTCACCACCTGGATTCATTGTTGCAAGGATAAAAAAGTTTGGATGTGCCACAATCTTCTCTAGCACAGAACCACCTTTCTCAGCCAGTGACTATAAAAACAAAAACAAAAAGACATGATTGAATATAAATTTAAAAAATGAACCAGGAGAAAGAGTAGTAGAATATTCAACACAATTTAGGTATCAAAAACATCAATTGCAGGAACTGGATAAGCAAGTGCAAGAACCATGAAGATATCAAAAGGAAATTTACTTATAAAAAATACACTCGCAAGCATTTACAGTTTTACAGTCAGTGAGTTTCCAGCAATCCCAAATGTACAACAATCTCGCATTGCTCAACTGGTGAAAACCAGTAACTAAGGAAATTGGTGAAAACCAGTAACTAAGCAAATGTGGAGATGGTCGTTCTGTTGTTGACAGCATCAGCAGCCTAAAGAAGAATCCAAGCTAGTTTGATTTAGATTGGCCTGGTAGATTTAGAATTTTAAGGATTGCTAGGGACATGAGTTTCGGCTCGATTGTATTGATACAATAAGAGTTGGGTCTTAGCAGAACAAGTTAAGTCAGGCCTATAGAAGGAAATATAATTCGTGAGAGCAAGCAATAAGAAAATATCCCTGCACTCGATTTCCTATCTCTCAAACCCCTCTAGCTTTCTCACCCGATCTGCCATTGCATCGAGATCAATAAGGAATTTAAGCTAAGAGCATCTCCACCGGTACGCCCAATAGGGTGTCCGGCGACGACTTTGCCGGCAACTACTTTTCACAAATGCGGACAAAATAAAAAGATCTCCACACCGGTAAACCCCAATACCAAACTCCCAATAGCTGTCGTTAGCACAAACACCTTGTGAGCGGAAGAACGGCCGGCTGGCCGCCCATAGCTGACCCGCCGTTCGCGAGCTCCTCCCTGTACTGTACGTGCTCAGCTGAAGGAGGTCGACCAGCTGGTGCTTGCCTTGTGCCTCTAGGCCTGCACTTCACTGGCGACGGACTCGTCGGAGCAGGCGCGCTCAAGGTTGGCATCCACAAACTGAAGCCGCCAGGCCGCAGCTCGCTCTGCATCGCCCGCGCGTGACGCCGAGCTCCACGGCTGGTGCAGAACGGCCTCAGACACCCGTGGGTGACTGAGGCTGCATGACGCCGAGCTCCGCGGCTGGTGCAGAACGGCGTCGGGCGACGCGCTGAGCTCCGAGGACCGGCTCACCATGGACGCCGCCCACGGAAGCCACAGCCGGTCGTCGCGAGATCTACATGGAGCTGAAAATGACGCGCAGTGGCGGAGGTTGTGCTGTCCGGGATGCGTGCTCGGTGCTGACCGGAGTTGGGGGTTGAAGATCCGTCAACGGCGGGGGAAAAGATGGAAGGGTGAGAGAAATAGAGAGAGAGGAGAGAGAGGCGTAGGTGGGGATTTGGCAGACTGACGGGTGGGGTTGGTGGTGTGAGGCTGAGCTGGATTTGGTTGCCGCGCAACCCCGCTTCGCTCCCTAGAACCTGGGGTCAATGTGGGCGTGTCGGACGCTGTGTTGGAACAGCTGGCAATTATTTTTGCTATTGGGAGCGCCGGTGGAGAGTTTTTTTGATTGACGCTCCCAATAGCGCTATTAGGAGCGCCGGTGGAGATGCTCTAAGAAAACTATACATTAGCTAAGAAAACTAAATTTAATAATATCAGCAGTGCACATGCCAAATAACATTTAGAGTATATCATATTGTAGGTCCCTTAAGTTGAGTAACTTAGGCCCTTAAATTTTCCAAGTTTATTACTACCTTCGTTCCGAAATATAAGATGTTTTAGCTTTTCGGACTGGATGTACCTCGAAGTGTTTAAGTGTGTAGATTCACTCATTTCAGTCCGTATCTAGTCTATCTTGAAATGTTTAAAACATCTTATAATTTCGAACGAAGGGGGTAGCTATTAGTTGCCCGACCGTCAAGGTTGTATCAATTAGGTACATAAACCTGCAACTTGATCCACTAGGACCCTAAACATGCACTTATACTCCTTTCATTATCCATGTGTTGCTACTTTGATAGGAAAAACATGCAATTCCAGTAGATAGTTGCAAATTACGAAGGCATACCAGTTTTCTTTCAGGTTCCAGAACACTGTTCAGCCGTTCAAGTACACTGTCATCAGCCAACGAAATTTCGTCAATAAGGAAAAGATCTCCACTCTTCATTGCTTCCACAAGTGGCCCATCCTGCCAACGGAAAATTTTCTGCCAATTCTGGTGGAGATGTGTCAGTTTCAACTTAATTTGCTCCATGTCATCAAGCTCGTGGGGTTCCACCTCCGGAAAAAGTTCCGTTTCTCTTCTGTATCTATCAAGTATTCCATTTATATGATTTATGATGCTAACAGCTCCAGATATATCAGAAGGAAATAGCTGTAAACAATAGAAAATCAGTTACCCTACATTGGAAAGTGTCCATAACCTTCACTGAAATACCACATGCCAGAAAAAACATACCACATCTCCTGCAACATGAATGAAAATTTTCATTTCCTTCATTGTCGAAATAAGATGTTTAAACTCCAGGCCTATTCTCGACCTATCACGTACAGGACAAAATCCCTGCGAGTAACAGTCATGTCATTATGCTAGTGAACCAAATCTATGAAGCACAATACAAAAATACATTTCGTGGTAAAATTGTAATTAACACAATACTGACCCCAATGAAGTCTGATGTCTCGGTATACTGATGGCAGTTCAAAATATGTAACTTCACTCCAAGAACAGCACTTAGGACCTGGCAAACTGTTGTCTTCCCACCACCAGTTTCACCAACAAGGAGGACAGGTTCCCGTGACCTGTAACAGCGCTCAATAAGGAAGAACAGCCTCCACATACTTTTTGTCCAAGTGATACTGCAAGAGATCAAAAAGATACTTCATTAGATCAGGAGAAGGCAAAATACACACTGAAGTAGTATAAAGTAAACAAGACAAGAACTCACTTTCCAAAGCTTTCTTGTACTCTCTGTCTTATAGCATGCGGAGACAAGTTACCTCCATAGATGCCCTCCTGCAGACAAAGAACACTAAATTAGACAACAGACTCAAAAGCCAAGCGGCAATAAAAGTACAATAAATATGCTAAGCAAGAAGATCAACTAGATTTTTCAAAGAAAAAAAATAGACAGGTTACTGCAGATGCAAACATTGCCCAAAGAATTAAGGAGATATTTGGTCGAATGAGATTGTTTGCCAAGTCAAATAACATGCATAGTGCAATCACTCTGCTTCTAGTAATATGTCGGCAAATAGCTTCCAATGTACAACAAATTTCCATACATGTAACAATGCTAGCAACTACAAATCTGAAGCCTTGTACTACAGCACGTTTAAAAACAAAATATTTCAGGTTGAAGTGTACCAGAACTTTACATTGAGTGCCTACTAAGAGGTGTTTGGTTAGGCTTTTTATTTGGCTTTTGGCTTTGGCTTATAAGCCCAGCCTAACCAAACACCCTCACATGCATGTGTTTTCAGGAATTGTGTGGTTATAGAACATAACAAACAATATTGTTTCAGTATTCAAACCAACATTACGATTTATGAGTAAGTGTTCTTTAAGAAGGGGTTTTCATCGATAACATAGATAACGAAGCTGGAAAAATGAATTGTTAACAAGATTAAACGTACCGAGTTATATAGATCAGGGATGTTGAGTTTAACACGTAGGTTGCGTTCCAGTGCTTCTTGAACAACAGCTTTCTCATTGTCATCCCTTAATCTCTCCGCAGAAGTAAATAGCCATCCTTAGCCAGATCTTCATATGACTTCCCCTCAAATGTTCGGTATCGACTGGCCCAACGGAACAAATCTCGTGGTGTAATAAAACCATGTCTGCCAGCAAACACTCTACTATTTTGTCTGTGCATTTGCAAGTCTTTCATAACTTGAACCATTTTTGTGGCATAACTGCAAGCAACTGTACACCGCTGCTCCAAAATTGTGATTAGCTCATCTTCTGGGATTTCATCAACATGCACTTCAATGAAACGGTTGCGGAATGCTCTAGACAGCATTTTGCGTCCCCCATAAAGCACAGGCGGATTTTGAGTAGCAAACAGCATGAAGTCAGGATGAGCAGTAACAGTCTCTTGAAGCTCTGGAATAAACAGCTCCCTATTGTCATCTAACAGTCTATTTAAAGCTTCCAAGACATCTGACGGTGCAAGATTTAGCTCATCCAACACAATCCAGTGCCCCTCACGCACAGCCTTCACCAGAGCACCCTCCTGAAACTGAAGCTTCCCATGACTGTCGGGGACATACAAACCAAGATATTCTTGAAGATCAGTATGCTCATGATTGTTGATGCGGACAAATTCATGGCCAGTTTTTGCAGCAAGGTACCTCACTAGGCTAGTTTTACCGCTTGAAGTTGGACCTTGCAGAAGTACAGGGTATTTTTTTATGTAAACGGCACGGGCAAGGTTAACTATGTGATCGGTAACACTGCTGGTTAACACATAGCTGCACAAAAAATCATCTGATTCCGAAACATTCAGTTGCTCAGATTTTTCCACAAAGTAATCAGCAAAAGAAATGCTTGGTGGTACTCTTCCATTTAACAAAAGAGATACTATTAAATTGTTAATGATTTTTGCACTAGGGACATCCAGCATTGTAAGAAAGAACATACAGAAGCCATCATAAAGAGATTTCCTGAAGCCAAATGTTTTCTCTCCGGTTTTTACATAACCTAGTGCACGAGAAAGAGATCTCAGAGTAAACTGGGGCTTTTGATTAGCTCCATCCTGCAGCTTCTCTTCGGATTCCTTTTTTGCTGCTTTATAAAAACGAACAATGTTCTCTATAACTCCTTTAGCAGCATGCAGACCATCCAGATATTTACTGACAAAAAGACGGAGATCGTCATCATCCATAAGATCATCAACAAAGCATTCTGTAAATCTGCTCCTAAAAGTGGATGGCAACTCTCTCTTCCCAGCGTCAGTTGCTGGATTCATACAGGCAAACATACGGAAGCGAGGATGGCGCTCAATATAATCCACATCACCCCTTTCAGCCAGACAGAGTGTACCACCCTCTCCATCCACTACAGCACCAATTCTCTGAAGAGTCTCCGGAGGTGCAAGGTTAACTTCATCAAGCAAAATCCAATGACCATTTCTTATAGCTGAAACGAAAGCACCCTCCACAAATTGAAACATTCCAGTGGTTGAGCCAATTTGACTACAGGCAGCATTTAGCCTGGAAGAAAGGGAGCCCCAGTCAGATATAACTTGAGAAGGCAGCTGCCTTTTCCTCTTTGAACCAACGCTGACCTTGTAACTTTCTTCAAGTAGCTGCTGAACTTTGTCTTGGGAAGGCAGTGGCCTTTTTCTCTTTATACCAACGCTAACCTCGGAACTTTTTTCAAGTAGCTTCTGAACTCTGTTAGCACCTTTGGCCAAACGTTGTAGTAACTTTATCCAATTCTTCTCCATTACAAATGAATCATAAGAACGTAATGTAGCTTCATTTGCCTGAATAAGCAGACAATTCAATCGATAAATATCATAGAGTATAAATCTTGGATTTAAGAACAAAAGAACCCTGGGGCAATAATCCATCTCAAACCAACCTTCCATCAACATAAGACTTGAAGGTAATTCATACAACTTATAAGACACATAGCAATTTTTATAATCTAACAAGCTAGTATGTTGAACATTCGATCATCAGAGTATTAGAAAGAATAACCAAGCTACCAAGCCAACTGTAGGGCTGATCAAAGAAGTTTAAACATGGCATGACACCAGGAGAACCAAGCGATGGCCTCACCTTCGCAGAAAAACTTCGACAAAAAAGATCTTTGAACTCATTATAAAGAGGTAAGCATATTGACCGAGCATCTGTCGGCTTAAATCCACCGAGGAGATCCGATATATCACTTTGCTGGCTTAAGTTCTGAAAATATCAAGACAAAACATTAAGATCACGCCGTACAACTCAAAGATTGTGTGATCATGATAGAAAATATGATATGCATTTCTTTTGCAGGACACATTTTGGACTTTCTATGTCACAGCGGAAGCGGGAAATGCAGTTTTTATGCCATTTGCAAATGAATTTTATCCTCGAAAACATTTGCAGAACAGTCAACCATGTTCCACATAACATTCTATCGAATATGCTGTGCCCGAGTTCCACAGTGGCACTGGTGAATGGAATGATAGATTGATAGTTCAGGAGATTCACTGGTTTATGTGATCTTGATTTGATTCTTTGGAATCGCATGGTAGGTAGAATCAATTGTAGGGTAAACAAGCAATTCATTCAAGATAATATAATTGTGATATGAACGAATTTGATGATCACCGGTTTTGCAACAGTAAACAAGCAATTCATTCAAGATAATATAATTGTGATATGAACGAATTTGATGATCACCGGTTTTGCAACAGTAAACAAGGAATTGAATCAGTATAGATAATTATGGTAATGTTTGTACATACCACCACAGTCAACGGTCGTTTAAGCCAGGTAGCAAGATTTTGCACAAGAGTAGTCTTCCCCGTGCCAGTTTCGCCAACGAGAAGAACAGGCTCGTTAAACTTTACTGAACATGCAACCCTCTCAAGAACTTCTAATGCACGGCGAATATCAGCAAAAGGCCCCTTCTGAATCAACGCCTGCATATTGGAAACCCAGAATCAGCAAACAAACAGAAGTTTAAGAAATATGTAATGAAAAAAGCAATGTTGATTACTGGTTTGTCATCGCACTGCAGCGTAACTCTGCCAACTTGCAAGTCGGTGTGTCTAGCCTGTGCAGTAGGAATGATTAGTTCACCAAAACTTAATGATCAGAACAGGTCTTATATATATATATATATATATATAGGAAGCTCAAAATGTACTGTATTCTATCCAGGTGCCCAGGCACCAGGGAGCATCTGTTGAGCATGGGCACCAGGATGGAATACGAACAGTTTTAGGTATGTAGACATATACATATACCTTGGGTATGTATAACTTAGGTATGTAGGAGGTACATATGATTTTGGGTATGCACATTATGGGGTATGCATACCTAATAATGTGCACATACCTAAGTTATTTATATATATACCTGATCTGTACGCGTACAATTGAACACACATACCCGAGGTATATATAACATGTAGATACCTCAAATACACATACCCAAGGGTATGTGTACCTCCTATATACCCAACATGTGCATACCCGAGGTATACGTGTCGTCTACATACCCAAAATGTACTGTATTCTATCCAGGTGCCCAGGCACCAGGGAGCATCTGTTAATTTACCTATATACATATATATATATATATATATATATAGAGAGAGAGAGAGAGAGAGAGAGAGAAACTTAGTATACATGCCTGTATAATGGGCTTGTCAGTAGATTGCATGGTCTCCGCTAGATGAGGAACTCCCAATATGGTAGCAATTTCTGTTGCTACATATAGCCTTTTCTCCGGAGATGATAGAGAGGCAGCAAAAATATCAGAAGCCTGGATAAAGAAGACAAATGGTCGTTTAATTAACTGATAAACAATTATATAATGGAGCTGTTTCTTATAAATCATTTCCTCCCACTAGGACAATAACATGACAACATGAATATGTGCCACTTTTTCCATGTTTCCTTCGGTATACTTCCATGCAAGTGCCTTTACCCAGGCAGCGCTGCTGTTTTAGATAATACTACATAATCATAATATAAGTTATTAATAATATTTTGCAATGTGTTGGAAGTGATAATTATATATCCAGATTTGAAAATGAAAAACAATAACAACACTTCACATCTCAAAGTGGCATATTCCTGAGATAATCATTTGTCAAAGCAGGCTTTAAAATATGTATTATTTTCAATTATGAATCATGATCGACGCAACTTGAACCAGCTAATTTTCATCACAGTAACAATGTACTCCCTCCGTTCCTAAATATAAGATGTTTATAAATTATTACAACCAACCCACACATTTTGAAGTGGCTAATCTGACCAAGTGACCAACACACAAAACATTTAACTGCACGATTCCCACTATGACGTGTTTTAATGACCATGGGGAGAACAACAAACTATATTACAGTAGAAGATAGAAACAGAAAGAACCTCTTGATAGATGAATTTATAGGCACTAGATGCAAATCCCAGGCCCTCAAAGCTGAGATCAACACCCTTTATTCTCTTGCACCATTTGAGCAGGTCCCTATAGATGAAGATTATGAAACTTGCATCTCAAAAAAGATTATGAAGTTTGTTCTTAAGGATGGAATAATAAGCAATGCTGCAAGAAGTATGCACCTTAATGAAAATCTATGCAGAATGCCATCAGATAAACCTCCAGCTAAGTTGAGCCCACCAAACTGATAAGATACCAAAGAGTTGACCTTTTCAAAGGTATCTACAGGACAGATGATGCATTAATTACAAAGTTCAGACCCTTAGCAAAACAATGTTAGAAGATGATTTCATCTACCTATGAGCTTAGAGGAGATGGGCTTCAAGCTTGGGTAGCATCCATTAACTATATTAACCATGTCTTCTCGGTTAGCTTCACGCAGCATCACCTTTCTCCACAGCGCACTATAGGTTAATCTTCCTGATAAAAAGAGGTAAGGAATGATAACCATGAAATAAACATGTAAAGTCTTGGGGTTGTAGAAATATAATACTATCAGAGTATCAGTGTGGTGTTCAGTGAGAAGTTATATCATGACTTTGGTTTATGTAATTTTCAACGAAACAGCTATGAGCGCATAAATTGTTAGAGCAGTGGTAAAGCAGACGTAATTACGCAGTAACTTAATCAAACAAACGAACCTTCTAGGGCATGTGAAACATCATGCTTTGATGTGGTCACCGTAGCAAATAAACGGAACCTCTCGGCAACTTCAACTGCCTGTGTTAGAAATTTCAGAATTAGTAAGCATCTGCAGGTAAGTGACGACCATCGCAAGTTACATAGGTATTCTTCACTTCTAACATGCACTCGCACAATTGCATTATAATGATGTCCAACAATCAGAAGGCAAAAGCAACTTTCACCTCTGCGTGCCCAATTGAGAAGGAGTTTGAACCTTCCAATAAAGGTAGTAAGATTGACTGCACATCAGTGGGTGCCTTGTCGATGTCTTCAAACACAATCCAAAACCCTTTCACAATAGCCTGTCCAACAAGATGGTAAAGATCAATCTACAGCAAGAATCTCCAGAGGATTCACAGAGGGATCATTACCTGTGTAAGAGAACCAGGAGCCCACTTAAATTCTCCAGGTACTTCCGTGCAAATGTAACTTCCTATTAGGGTCCTGCCATCCATTTGCTCGTCCATGTGGATAAAAAGTACTGCGAATGTAATTAGTAGTTAGCTCTAAGTACAGAAATGCACTGACAACTAGTAGTGAACTCATGGATGATAGGATTTGTTCCGCAAGTGTTGAGAAGATGTACTTTTGATTAGACAAAATGACAACGAATGAATACTTCCATTGCAAGTCTTAAAGGTGTAAAACCATGGATTTAGCTAAACTACTCCAGTGACGACAAAAGTAAACAGGGAGTTAAACAGTCCATCGCTGGAACCTGACATTTCTATGAGGTTATTTTGGAAACTGGTGGACAACAACAGGCACACAGCAACCATCCGAATTGGGAGAAAAAATTATTTGAACTCGTAGGAGTTCAACCAAACGTTTCTTCCAATGTGGCTGCCTAATTATCTCATGAACATGGCTGCAATTTCTGATTGCCTAGTGCAAGTGTCAACACAAGAAAAACTATATGAAGCAAATTTCAGCTCAGAAATTAGCAGAGAACAGAATGCTTTGTTGAAAACTGTAATGGTATATATAATTGGACCATCAGATTAGCTTTTCTTCCTATACATGCATGTACAATCTTCTACGGAAGTTTCTAGGACTGGACCATCAGATTAGCTTTGAACTGCGTAAAATCTTCTAAAGAAGTTTCTAAGCATCGTCAATATCAGTCGCAGATTACAAATATATACCTCGATTTCCGTGATCCTGTGCCAATTTGTTAATCAGTGCAGTTTTTCCCGCTCCAACAGCACCATAGAGAAGCACTGGCCACCTCTGGCTAACTGCTACAAGAGCTACCTCAAAACTCTTCTTCATTGCGGCAGTGAGCACAAACGGACTAACAGAGAAAAACAAATTAAAATTACTATAAGCAAGATGAATGCAGCGAGAAACATAAAATGGAAGCACGACAAATGAACATACCTTGCAACGCTATTCTCCTTCCCCATTGCAACCTCTGGCCAACCCGACAAGGTATCAGACATAGAAGTTATATCAATGTTAGAATTGCTCTCTTCAGCTTGCAAATACAATGAGGCTTTCTCTGTGGAAGTATCCATGCAAAATTCCTTCCATCTAGAAGATGAATAACTTTGTTATCTTCAAGTAGTGTAAGTCAACATCCAGATAAAACAATAATAAAGAACACAGAATGAGAAGTAACCTCAGTAAACATGTAAATGCAGCATCTGCCCCGAGACCAAAACTTTCAATACCCCTATCACTTGCTTTCAGAACCACCATGAGTATTTGTATTGTGCACCATCTTAAGTCTAGTCTAACACTATAAAGTGGGTCATCAGCTAAAAAATCAGCTGTGCTCTTCACAAGGTCTAAAAAGCAAGACCAGTCCCATTGCTCACAAAATACCCTGGGTTCCAATTCTAGAAACCGATATGATACTTGTATGGCATCAAGGAACAGATGTAGTCCCTGAAAGCAAACGATATTAGTCATATCACTGCAATTGCACTGTGTGCAAGATGCACCTAGAGAAAAAGGCCAGCTATACCACAAACAAAAGAAAATGAAATCCATGAAACATGGATTTCCATTTTTATGTCACGATTCTATAAACATAGTAGCAATAATAGCTTATTAGTTGTTAACCTCACCATATGCAATGCTAATATAATATCTACAACAGTGATGAAAAACCAAAACAAAATAGTAACGAGATATATGAGAAGTGATTACCCTATGAGTTGAGATCAGGTCGATGAGATGATAGATACTATGCAAGCTATGGAGTGCTTAGAATGATACATGCACTAAAGAACTAAAGGCTCGGTGCATTGTGAAAAATATCGACGAGCAGTATTGGATAAGTCGCGAATTTATAATTTACCGCATGAAAAACTGATACCTTGGTAGGAACCGACGACGATGGAACATCTTCACATAGAAATCTCTGGAATGGTGGTGGAGAAAACTTGAAGTAGTTTAATACATATCTGCAACAGATAACAGTCTTTAGAAAATTATATGACATGTAGCATATTATAATCACTTGCATGCCGTTAATGCATGAAGAATCATCATGTACCTGTGGAAATATGAAAATTTATGATAGTATGAAGAACAAAGAACAGTCCATATAAAATTTATCTAACCACTAAACCAAAAGTGTGTTGTACTGTTGTGTATTTTCATCCAAGCATATGTGATTCTGATGAGCAATAGAAACATGAAATCATTGCACACTATTTTTTATCCTAATTAATTTATCATTAGTCCTGATGATGGCATCACTTGTACTTCTGCGGCAATTGGGCAAACAGTCTAAGCAAAGTGTGGAGTAGCAAGAGAGATAACCAGGAACTTGGGAGGTTATTTGGTTTGTGTGTGTTGTAATAGACAATATCCTATAATTAACAAACTGGAAATTTTATAGCATATGAGATAAAATGTGCAAACCGATACATAACCTAAATTTAGACGTCCACAAAATTGAAAGTAATTTTGATACAAAACCTAGCTCAGTCGCTCAGATGTATTCATACTGAAAACAATTTGCCAGGATTCACACATTGTCAACAGTCTGAACTACAGGAATCAGTTTAGATTGAGTATTGCCTGATCAATTAGGAAAATGGAAACAATTCTAGCAACATGCGACGTGTTTGCCTGTTTTGGTGCCTAGCTGAAGGCCAAATTGAATAGAGCAAGGAACTAGATGGCGAGTCAATTACTGCACGTATATAATAAACAACAAAACGTGTCGATTGTAGCACTCCAAATTCATAGCAGCGGCGTGGGGAATGGCAGTGACTTTACCGGAGCAAGTAGGGGGCGAGGTCGAGGGCGCGGGCGAGCGCGAGGCACGCGAGCTCGTGCAGCCGCAAGCCCCTGCCCCTGGAGAGGTAGAACTCAACGACGCCGGTATCCCCCTCCCCGGCCTCCTCCTCCTGACTGGCGGCGCTGTCGACGAGGAGGGCGGGCCCGGCTGTGCGGAGGAGCGCGGAGGCGCGTTCGAGGAGTACGGGCGCGAGCGGCAGGAAGCAGCCGACGATGGGGAGGGTGTAGCGTGGGTGGAGGAGCGGCTCAGCGAGCGCGGCGGCGACGTCGTCGGCCGAGGGCGCGGCGGTCGCGGACGCGAGAGCGTGCAGGCGCGGGTCGGAGCGGAGGGCGGGGCAGCGCGCTAGGAGGCGAGAGAGGGCGGCGGAGGTGGAGAAGCTCCGGTCGAGCGACATGGCTGGCGGCAGCGACCACCGGCAAGGGTTTGGGGGGAGGGAAATCGTCAAGCTTTCGGCTGCGTGTGTATATATGGCGGCGCTGGGTTTAGGGTTTTAGGCGGCGGTGCGGCGCTGACGCCGTGGCTGTCACGTTAGGGGGCGGGCTGGTTCGTTTGCCTGACATGATTTGATCAGATCAATTCCTAGTTCGCGTGGTGCGTAGCCAACATTTTTTGTTTCAAAAATAGAACATTACTCACATTTTTTCTGTCAAGAAAAAAGTTACTCACGACTTTAGAATTTCATGACACTGATCGAGCAGACGAAACCATCTGCTTAAATGCAATGGATGGAGTAGATCGTTACAGAGACTTAGAGCATCTCTAGCAGAGACCTTAAAAGCCGCGGGCAGAAAGCTCAAAAGCCGCAGACCCGTAAACGATTTTGAGTGTGCCCGTGAAATCGGCCCGCGGAACCGCGAATTCACAGTTTTTGTCCACGAACCGTCGGGGCCCTGTATATGGCAATAGCGGTTAGCGGGAGGGACATTACAGCTCGCGCGTACGCGTCTTCTTCCCCCATCTCGCCGCCGTCTCCGCCGCCAGCCCTGCCGCCTTCGATTTAGACCCGTCCCCCGCCGCATCTGTTGTCGCCGCGCCCCGTCGAGTCGCCCCCTCCCGGGATCTACCTCGCTGGCCGTTTCTGACTCGCGAGCGCTCCCCGACCAAATCGCCGCCGCCGCGTCGGATCTATCGGTAAGTGTTTCTCCGGTCGATTTAACTCTGTTTTCCGTCGAATTAGGCGGTGCTTATGGTCCGGTATGAATTCCAGATGGAGTTGAGCCCATGCGCCGAGTTTTTGCTCTTGGATTCATCCTCTTCCGACGACTCCGACGTAGAGACCTTGTTCGAGAGCCGCCGGCAACAGATGGTGGTCGCGGTCCTCGCCGTCAAGGAGTTCGAGGACCGGTATGCAAGAACGCGACAAGGATCTAAAGCTGGCCGCCTTTGCATTCCTCAGAACCGCTTCTACGGAAACGAGCTTCTCATGCGAGATTACTTCGCCGAGATACCGACGTATCCGGCTCACATCTTCCGGAGAAGGTACCGTATGCGTCGTTCTCTTTTCGTGAAGATAGGACAAGTTTGCGAGGTGAATTGTCGTTATTTTACCCGCCGAAGGAATGTTGCAGGTTTGATCGGATTTAGCGCATATCAAAAGATCTCGGCCGCAATGAGAGTGATTGCGTATGGCATTCCAGCTGACTACGCCGACGAGTATCTTCGCATTGGTGAAGATACTACACTAGTAGGGAAGTGCCTTTCTGTGGAATGACATTTTGTGGCGCACGAGCTTGCCCATGCGCCACAAAAACATTTCAGTGGCGCACCATGGACAATGCGCCACAGAATACTGTGGCGCATGCAAGCTGTAATGCGCCACAGAAATATGGTGGGTCCCGCTTCAACAAAAATCTGGTGACATTTCTGTGGCGCATTGCTCCGGATGCGCCACAGAAAGCAGCATTTCTGTGGCGCATCCAGTCCTGTGCGCCACAGAACTGTTGTGGGTCCCCCTCCAACTATTGACTGGGTGCTTATTCTGTGGCGCACGGGCTTAGATGCGTCACAGAAATATTAGTTTCAGTGGCGCACCCAGGCTAGGATGCGCCACAGAATTATCACCACGCCAAATTACATGTGGGCCCTCCCCGCGCCGGCCTCTCTCTCTTCCCAAATTTCCCCATCCTCTCGACACAGCTGAGCGCGCGCGCGCTCGACACCCCACCGCGCCTCCAACTCGCCGCCGGCGACCTCCCTGCGCCCCGCCCACCCTTGCACGCGCCCTGCCCCAACTCGTCGCCGTCGCTCGACCTCCCCTGCGCCCCGCCCCCGCCCAACCCTCCCTCCGAGCAAACGAGCAACCGCCCAACCCGCCCCGCCCCCGCCTCGGCCTCGAGCCGCCGCCGACGAAGAAGACCACCGGCGCCGCCCTGGGACCCGCCACAGGACACCGGGACCTCCACTCGCTCCCCTGCCCGAGGTGCTTCCCCGCTCCCCTGCCTCCCTCCCCTACCAAAAAACATGCACACTAGGTGTTTGTTGAAACTCCAACAACAATTTTTTGAATTTTGTTGTTCATTTGCTTGCTGTTTGTTGTTGTTAGTGATGCTAGGTTAATTTCTAGGTTAGTTGCTAGGTTAGTGTTAGGTTAGTACATGCAAAAAATTGAAGATGAAATTTTGAAGATGAAAAATTTGCTAAGTCAGTGTTTAAACATGCCTTTCAAACTGACTTGAATTAAGGTGTTAGAAGTTTT
Organism: Poa pratensis; assembly: GCA_947311845.1. Classification (NCBI taxonomy): domain Eukaryota; kingdom Viridiplantae; phylum Streptophyta; class Magnoliopsida; order Poales; family Poaceae; genus Poa; species Poa pratensis. Next base: position 2,896,534 of record CAMZMU010000038.1, read on the forward strand.
CAAAAACTTATTTTTGAGCTTTATCATGAAGTAATAACGTAGTGCAATATATCCAGGAAGGTACATTGCAAATAGGATCAAGATTTGATAATTTCGTAAGCGTCCAAAGTTGGTACTTTTTAATTGTCTTGAAGATGCATTGTCAGGGAAAATCGGGAACATCGGGAACATCGGGAAAATCGGGAACATCGGGAACATCGGGAAAATCGGGAAAATCGGGAACATCGGGAAAATCGGGAACATCGGGAACATCGGGAAATCATTTCTTTTTATTCATCTTTTTATCCATATTGTTGTACATCTTCTTTTTATCCTTTTACCCATGTTCTTGTATATGTACTATAGGCCGATGATTTAAACTATGTCATGTTAAAGGGAAAAAAGTATCTACAATACCTTGTACTATATACAATTTGAGTGCTTGTATTAGAACATGGTCTTGTAGGTACTCTTATTGCCTTTTTTGACAATGATATATGAGGCTTCTATTGTATTACACCGATGACTCTGATTCACAGTATAGCTAGGTTGACTCTGAGCTTGAGCATGACCGAACCTATAGAACGAATGTAAAAAATGGGCCAAAGATCGACGGCGTCGCACCGTCGGTCTGTAGTTTCTGTCAAGCTCAGGCTCAGGGCCACGCTACTATTCTCTGAATCAGAGTCATCGCTGTGAAACATCATTTCATAGGATAGCTAGGTTGACTCTTACATCGTGTGTGTGCTTGTTCCATTGATTGTGCCAATGATTAGACTCATGTGCATTATCATTTCGAGTGTTGGTCAAAATGACCTACTGACATGTATAACAACATTGATTGTTGTGTGTGCTTGTGTTGATCTGTGCCACCACGACCATCGTGTCGTGGTTGTTTGTGCTCCGACCATCGTGTCGTGGAGATGCCGGCCGGAGATGTGGATGTTTTGTGAAATGTCTGCACGTACCCCGAGAGGCCCTTGAGTTTGCCGGAACATCGATTAACTTCCGTTCCGGCAAATTCGGGTACTCCATATGTCCCTTTTTTAGCAAAAGTCATGCCAAATTTTTTCGTGAATTTTGGCATGACTTTGCTAAAAATAGGACATATGATTTGTGAAATGTCTGCAGGTACCCATGAGGCCCTTGAGTTTGCCGGAACGTCGATTAACTTCCGTTCCGGCAAATTCGGGTACTCCATATGTCCCTTTTTTAACAAAGGTCATGCCAAAAAAATTCGTGAATTTTGGCATGACTTTGCTAAAAATAGGACATATAGTTGTGTAGCTTAGATTGTAGATAATTTTAGTTGTGTTCATTGTTGGTTTATATTGTGTAATTTTCACATTGCTAAAAATGAGTTTGAAAATTGTGTCGTTGATATTAATTTGATATGGTACTATGTTATTTGATAGTTGCTATGAATTTGTACTTTATTTAAATTTGCTTGCTACTTAAAAATTGTGTTTTTAGTTTATTGTTCTCGGCGACGATGTCACTGTTGGACCAGAGGGGCGATGTCCGCGACTGGACTCCGCCGGGCTGGCACTGGGAGGTGCTACCTTCCGGGACGCGTATCTTGGTGAGGAATCCGGGTGACGTCGTTGACCCGGATCTTCTTTGGTGGCGGTCGCGTGGGCCATGCTCGGTGCAGAGGGAGCCGGCCCCCGAGGAGGTGGTACGTCGCCGTATCAGGGAGGAGGACGAGCACGTCCGTCGCTACATGTCTTTGTTGGATAGGCAGTACAACAGTGGATGGTCGTTTCTTCAGAGGGTTTCTCGTAACGTGAGCCATGACCCTGTGAGGGTTCCTTATCTTTGGATGCGCAGCGCCCGCGGCTCAGCACCCCGCGGCTCAGGACCCGGTCGAAGTTAGTTTCAGAGGTTCATGCATGGGAGAGGAGATGTATTAGTGATATTATTCGCGATGTATTAGGGTTAAATAAAAATAGACCAAATTATTCATGGGATCAAGATGTATTAGTTATACTTATGCACATTATTCGCGAAGTTATATTGTGTAATTTCCACATTGTGTAGTTTGTAGTATATAGTTGTGTAGTTTTTTTATTCTAATGAATTTGTTTTTAATATGTTTTAGTTTCACGGAATGGCCGGGTTTAAGGGTGTGAGGGCGTGCTATAGGAAGAAGCTTGGTCGGTACGTGTATGGATGTCAGATCCATATCAACAAGAGGAAGCACTGGGCTGGGCAGTTTAATACAGCGGAGGAGGCGGCGCGCGCCTATGATTATTTCGCCGTACACGAGTACGGTGATAAGAAGAAAGATAAGGATCTGAACTACCCAGCGGATCGCCACCGTGTGAATGAGTTCATACCGGATGGGATCAGACAGGTGGAAATGGCCAAGGAGATGGAGCACAGGTTGGCTGAGGCGCAGATCGCACGTCGCAACGCACGACCCCAGGACGACCCGTATGTGAGGCATCTCCTGCAGAACGAGCCAAACTTGATGTCCTACCAGCAGTTCGGCGCTAGTCCTTTTGACGGTGCTGGTCCTTCGTACGTCACCGGTCCTTCCCACGGCGCCGGTCCTACTGACGACGACATCACTTCTCTTGGGATCTGGGCGGAGGAGGAGGAGCAGCAGGAGGAGGAATGGGAGAAGGACTGGGATTCTGACTCTGAGCAGCAGCGGCAGAAGCGGCAGCAGGCGTCGGAGGAGCGGCAGCAGCAGCGGCACCAGGAGTGGCAGGAGTCGGAGCAGCAGCTATTGCGGATGTTCGGGCCGCCGAACCCCGATGCTTATCACCACAACGACCCTAGGCACTGGGTCGAGGTGAATAGGCGGGACGGCATACCTCTGTTCCGCACTCTTTCGGGTCAGCCGTGGGGGAGCGAGGACACTGATGACCCCGCAGATCCGATGTACTGGGCTCAGCTGGATAGGCCTAGGGACGACGACCATAGAGCGACTTGTCCACTTCTTTCCGTACTATGTTTTATGTTGACTTGCCCACTTATCTATGTAGACTGATGTTTCCACTGTACTTGGTTAAGACTAATGTTTTATTTTCATGCATATGCCAATGTTAAATGCATATGTTTGTACTACGACTTATCCCAATGCATATGCCAATGTTAAATGCATATGCTTGTACTATATATGTATGTATCTCGGGCTCTAAGTGGTGATGTACATATTTATCTGTCTGTTTTAATACTGTGTCAAAATATATTACTATTTCTATTATTTTCTGTAAAAATTCTGTAATATACCTATATTATTGTCAAATACAGCAAATAATCGATAATATATACGGCAAATAATTTAGTGGCGCACGGTAAATAATTTTGTGGCGCACCATATTCTGTGGCGCACGAACAAAGTGCGCCACAGATACATTATTTTCAAATACAGCAAATAATCGAAATTCTTTATGTGGCGCATGGACAATAATTTAGTGGCACACTCTGGAGGTGCGCCACAGAATTGTATACTTTCTGTGGCGCACGGTTCCGTGCGCCACAGAAATAATATTTTTGTGTCGAGGATTCTGTGGCGCACCGACCATGCGCCACAGAAACAGTTTTTGGTGCGCCACAGAAAGGCACTTCCCTACTAGTGCTACAATCGAGTCGGTTCGTAGGTTTGCCAAAGTGATCATTCGTGTCTTCGGCAAAGTCTATCTTCGAGCATCAAACGAAGAAGACACGGTGAGGTAGTATAGATTGTATGCATTGGACTTGGAAAAATTGTCCGAAGGCCTTGCACGGGCAGTATTGCAGCAAGGGGGGTGATGCAACAATTGTGCTTGAGCCCGTTGCATCTGAGGATTTATGGATTTGGCTTTGCTTCTTTGGTTTGCCGGGCACGCTCAATGATATCAATGTGTTGCATAGGTCTCATCTACTTGGTAGGCTAGCCAATGGTGATGCTCCGGCTTGCAACTTCACTGTTAATAGGCATGATTATAGAAAGGGATACTATCTTGCCGATGGTATCACAACAATGTCTCTTTATTAAAGGCTTTACCGCCTAGAGAGGAGGATAACTAATGGGGATAACTGTAGAGATGAAGTAACGGAGGAAGTTACCACCAAAATTGTTGAAACTCCACCCATAGTAGAAGCCCCACTCACCTTGAAGGCTACCAAGTATCTCATGGATGCTATAATAGCCGGAATGGTGGATGAGGTTTGTGATAGGGTTAACAAACAAAATGGTTCCTCATTATCTCGTGTCCCTCTCGTAGAGATATTAGATGGTAAGGAATATGAAGATAAAGAAAGGCTAAAAAGCCTTTTGGTGTCGTACCTCGACCCATAACATATCTCACTAAAGTTCAACCCACCTACCCTGAGCCAATGGCTTCTATACCACTGACAAACTCAGCAATGTCTCATTTGCCATCCGACAAAGCTTTAGTTCTCATATACCAAACACAAACGAATTTTATTGCTTATTTGCCACTGTCTGTTATTCTAACGTTACCTCATTCTGGTAAGAGGCCAAAATGACCATCCTGCCCCCAGTGGCAAATAAGCAAGGTAACATGTATACAAAAAATCGGACTATTTACCTTGCGCATTCTTCAGCCATGTCGTCCTCCTCCTGGGGCTTGGAATCCTGCATCCAGAATCCCCAATGTGCATTCCCCTGCTCCACTCTCCACCTGGCCGGAATCCCCCAATTCTAGGGATCTTGTCGCCATGGCCAGGGAGAGAGACCAGCGCCGCCAAGCTTTCTGGAGACGGAGGCTGGGACAGCGGCGGTTCCGGCGACGAGGGTTGGGGAAGCGGCGGCGGCGAGGGTTTCTCCATGCTTCCTCACGACGGTGGCTGGGGGAGCGTCCGTTCTGGCGACGGGAGCTGGGGGAGCGGCGACGGGGCCTGGAGGAGCAGCGGAAGGCGCTGGGGGAGCGCCGGCGGCAGTTCCGCCATGGCTCGCTCGATTTGGTTTCGAGTGCGTGTCGCTGGGAAGTTGACTTACATTTTCTTTTCTTTTTCTATTCTATAAACTGAGGGCAAGATTGGAAGTTTCGAAAATACTGACAGGAAAAAGGAGACATCTTGACGAGAAACTAACGGCGATGGCATATAAGCACTAGAGATTGGTTGTGTTTGGTATTTAAGCACTCGTCGTTTGTTGGATGGCAAATGAGCCATTGTCGCGTTCGTCGGTGGTACAGAAGCAATTTCTCTATAAACAACAAAAGTGCACCGCCTCCTAAGCTTGATAAAACTCGTTATTTTACTTGGCGGAAATCTATGGAAATCCAAGAAAAGAGCCAGACTCGGGGGAATGCATAAGTATGATTCGCAAAGAACTATGTAGTTACTAATGTTCAAGATGGAGTTGGGTCCGAGATCGAAGACCCGAAGGCCGTAGTGATGAAGAAGATCTCTAAAGAAAGGATGACCCGGTGGACGAAAACCCCGGGTGACATGCTCAAGAAAGCAGATAACTTCACCTTCCTGGAGGGAAGGCCGAGTCTCCTCTTCAGTCCCTCTCCACTCGATCTCCGACTGAAGAGGAAGAACACCAGATTCAGCAAGTTCTTCAAGCTTGGATTGTGTGGCCATGTATTTGGCCCAGTTAGCCGTAATCTTAGATCTAGGTTTGGTGGTTTTCTTGATCTTCTTTGATGCCGATGCGGTGGTGCCATCACCGGTCTTGGCCTTGGCCTTAAGCTTCCTCGGGTCCTTGGGTGCCATAAGATCTGAAGATCTAGAAAATAGCAAGAAAAGAAATGAAGAACAATGAACTCAAGAACAGCCCGAGAAAGAGCAAGTCAAGATCTAGATGGAAACTAAATGCGGGAATGAAAAACTTACTGGAGTTCGTGGAGATCGGGGGCGGTGTAGATCCCCGGCGACGAGCTGCTGCAATGCGGTGAAGAAACTGTAGCTGGGGGCGGCGCGGTGAGCTCGGGTGAAACCCTAACCCTAGGGTAGGAGAGAGAAAATGGGAGGTTGAAGATGAAGGGCGCGGTGAATGGGGAAGTGAAACCCTTTAACCGTGGCCCACTATTTATAGCCTAGGGTGAAACCCTAGGAGCATGAAAAATGAGGAGATAAGGTTCTGGTTGACCATGGGTCAAGGACACGAGGGAATCTGTCAGAGAATGTCCCCTGGTCGTTGACTGGAGAGAGTTATAAAGAGAACCGCCAAAAGGAGCTGCTCTGAAACATAACCCGGCCATTCAATGTTACTGATCTTTATTTTGTTTTCAGGAGTTTAACTCGGATAATCCCATCAGCAGCTACTCTTGAGTAATCAAATCAAGATCAAGATTATCAAGTGAAGCAACCAATGAGCTTATTCAAGTCAAACTTGGGGACTACTGTTGGGGGGATAATAACCCGGTATACTCATGACCAAGGAAGAATCAGTCGGACAGCCCAAGGACTGGTCCGAGTGATATGTACGAGATATGGGTCGGGTTATAGCTGGGCCATTAGGCCTAACATGACTCGTTCCTAGAAGGAAGGACCTAGAAGAACTGGAGTCTGAGTGAAGGAAGGAACCGGGTGACTTGGAGGCTACAGAAGGTCTAGAAGAACCTAGAGTAGGACTCCGGGCTTGTATGTAACTCGGTATTCATTGTAAGTTCGGGAGACCCGGTGTCTATATAAACGGGCTCCCAGAACATAGACAGACAAGTTGAAGTCTTAAGTCTTAACCCTAGTTCGATATCATCGCTATCAAGCGAAACCCTTGTAACCTGTCTCGTAACCCGGCTCTGTTGTCGTAGCCGAGTTATCGAGACCTTGAGATCAATAACATAGAAGCAGGAAGTAGGTCTTTATCTCCAATGGAGAGGCTGAACCTGGGTAAACCCTTTTTCCCCAACGAGCGTGACAATCTCCTGAAGGACCAGAGCGCCTTGCCCCAACATACAAGTTACCCTATGGTAACATCTGCCGTGTTAACCCCACGACAGTTGGCGCCCACCGTGGGGCCTGCGACCAAAGCTGTCCTCATCAAGGGAGAAGCTCTGCGAGGGATGGAGAACCTCGCGATCGGCGAGGTCAGGATGGATCAGCACGGAAAGCGCATCGTCGATGACTCCGGCTGGAAGGAAGAAGCAGATCTGCTGGAGACCGGCCGGGTGATCCCGTTCGGTCGGATCAACGTCTTCGTAGGTATGATTCATGCAACTCAGCAAATTGATGACGAGGTTATGTGCGCCTCCGTTTCAGGGGCAGCCACCATCATCCAATCTGATGGAGAAGAGTCAGTCGGAACAGGAGGTTTCAAACATCAGTCGGACGTCCAGGCTTGCGAGCCGGAGTATCGACGCAAGGAAGATTTGGATACAGATACCGAGTCAGTTTTACCGTTGTTTGACGAGAGATTTGGGTACGTGGCTGATGAGGAAGATTATGAGTCGGAGCCAAGGACCATGAAGCGCGCTGTGGTGTACACCCTGAGGAACCACAATGATGGGACATAAACTTCAGTAAGCGAGGACGATGCCACGCGCGCGGCCAGAGAAAACAGAGAAAGAATTCAGCGCCTCACGACCTTTCAACCGGGCGAAGGTTCGGGACAGCCGGTTGTGATGGAAATCCCACCAGTTTTTAGGCCCTTGGACTTTGACGCGGCAATAGTTACCACCCCAATCACACCAGATAACGCAGCGACCCGGGCGCAGCAACTGGATACGTTACGAATCACACTGGAGAATCAACATAAGGCTTTATTGGCGGAGCAGCAGCGCATGTTTGATGAGCAACAAGAGATAGAACGGGATCGAGCCCGTGTGGAGCAAGAAAGGATAACCGTGGCAGAAGTTAGTTTTTGGCATTTTCATGGCCAGTCGGAAATTGAAGCATTACTTTCAAGAACACCCCATTACAGTGGTGAGTGGAGCACCATTGGCAGACATTGTGTGCAATACTGAAGCTACTGGAAGAATTGCCAAGTGGGCGATTGAGATGGGTGATTATCACATCAAGTATGAGCCTCGCACAGCGATTAAGTCACAAGCCTTGATTGATTTTGTCAACGATTGGACCGAGTTAAGCACGGCACCACCCAAGGCGCCGAGTTATAAGTCATGGGTTATGCATTTTGATGGATCCAAGCAGTATGAGGGATCAGGAGCAGGAGTGGTTCTCACTTCACCCAAAGGATAAGATGAGTTATGTTCTTCAGATTCACTTTGATTGCACCAATAATATTGCTGAGTATGAAGCTTTGTTACATGGTTTGCGCATTGCCAAGGAGATGAACATCAAAAGGATCATGTGTTTTGGTGACTCGGATCTTGTAGCGCAGCAAGTTTCTGGGACTTGGGACAGGAAAGATGAGAAGATGGCGGCTTACAGAAGGGCTGTTGATGAAGCAGCTGGATTCTTTTCAGGATTCCAGGTGGATCATATTGATAGAAGGAAAAACGAGGCAGCAGATGCTTTGTCAAGATTGGGATCACGTAGAGAGCCAGTTCCACCTAATGTGTTCCTGGACGAGTTATGGAAGCCATCAGTCCAACTTCCGGGTGAAGAGGAAGATGAAAGTCCAGATCAAGATTCCGAGTTAGTAGCAGCGTTGCATGAGATTCCTGAGTGGACTGAACCATATCTGGATTATATGATAAGGAAGATTCTGCCGAGTAATGAAGTTATGGCGCGACAAATTGTCAGAAGATCACTCGGTATGCAGTAATTGATGGTGAGTTGTACAAGCGCAGTGTTTCTGGAGTTTATCAGCGATGTGTTTCATCAGTCGAAGGAAGGCAAATTTTGCAAGAGATACATGCTGGGGACTGTGGTCATCATGCTTCATCTAGGTCTCTGGTGGCCAAGGCATTTAGGCATGGATTCTTTTGGCTCACAGCTTTCAAGGATGCAGAGCAGATTGTTAGGGCATGTGATGGATGTCAAAGATATGCAAGACAGGAGCATGTGCCGGCTCAGGAATTGAGGACAATACCAATCACTTGGCCGTTTGCAGTTTGGGGTCTTGATATGATGGGGCCCTTTCAGATGACATCGTGCAAGAAAACTCATCTCTTGGTGGCTGTTGATAAGTTCACTAAGTGGGTTGAAGTAGAGCCAGTTACAAGTTGTGATGCTTCCAAAGTTGTCACGTTTCTGAAGAAAATTATCAGTCGGTTTGGCTATCCTCACAGATAATGGGACCAACATGTCACTCGGTGAAACAGAGATATTCTGCAAAGAGAAGGGAATCAGATTAGACCTTGCTTCGGTGGCACATCCACAGGCCAACGGGCAGGTAGAAAGGAGTAATCAGGAAATATTGAAGGAATCAAACCAAGACTTCGAGTTCCGATTGAAAAGGCGTATGGAGCTTGGGTGAAAGAGTTACCCGCAGTGGTTTGGGGGATCAATACAACCCCGAATAGATCAACCAAGCGTACACCGTTCTTTCTGGTGTATGGAGCAGAAGCAGTGTTACCGAGTGATATAGTCCATGACTCGCCAAGAGTGGCGGCGTATGTGGAGTCAAGCAATGCAATTGCAAGGGAGGATTCGATTGATGCCCTCGAAGAGGAGCGTGAGTTAGCATTGGAACGGTCCGCAGTTTATCAGCAGATTTGCGGCGCTATCATAGTCGCCGAGTAAGATCAAGAACTTTCCAGGAAGGAGATTTAGTTTTACGGCTCAGACAGAATCAGTCAGGGATGCACAAGCTAACTCCTCCATGGGAAGGGCCGTTCCTTATCAGTCGGAAATTGCACAATGGTTCATATTATCTGATAGATGTGAGAGAGAAAGGTGAAGAGAACAACACGGACCATGCTATCCTTCCTATGGAAGAGACGAAGCGGCCGTGGAACATTGCTCATCTTCGCCCATATTATACCTAGTGAACATGAACCTAGGCCGAGTTATGTAACACACGATGTAACCCCCAGCAGGTTTCAGACGCGCTCTTTTCCTTACCAGGGTACCTAAGGGGACTGGAAGGTTTTTAATGAGGCGGCTTGCTGGTGTATCTTTAATAAAGAAGAGTATTGAGAAGAAATCTTTTCTGTTTTTTACTTTTTATGCATAGTTTATGTTTATAAAGCTTGGCCCAAAGGAGTGCTTAGCAAAAAGTCCTATAGCTGTTGCCCAAGAGAGCACGCATAGAGATGTTTGAGATCAGTGGGGTAATGATGCATAGTTTAAGCCTTTACTTGTAAACATTGATCCAGGGCTTGGGGACTTATGAATTATAAATTCATAAGTTTTAATCCTAAGACCCGGCTTTTAAGCCTTAATTTTGTTCTTGGTTAAACTTGCCTATCAGTTTGATGTTACTCACAATTTTATGACCAGATTGCTTACTTGTTAATTCAATCAACTATGATGCCCATGCTGGGACTTAGTTTGACCCTGTTTTAGCAAAGGAAAAAGTAGCAACTGAGAAAGTCATGTGAAAGCCGACTGATAAGAAGCTAAAGATAAACCAAAAGGGTCATCTAAACCATAAAAAGTATAAGTTATTACAAAATATTGAGTATTTCATATAGTGCACAGACGCACCATCAAATAAAAGGCAAAGTATTTCAGAGCATATTACAATGCCATTGGCCGAATAATTGTTTTGCAGGAAAAGGTAAAGCATGAAAACTGGCTCAGATAGCCGGGTTATCGGTTGAGGTTCCCTTGGCAGCTTCAGCTTCGGCAGAAGCCGGGTTATCTTCAGGAGCTTTGGCCTGGGACTTAGCTTGTGCAGGCCTTGATCTTCTGCAGTATCCTTAGCAACATCAGCCGGCTTTTCCATGATTGGCGTGTAGGAGCACGGCTGGGTGCAGGGACAACTGGAGTAGAAGTACTTGGCGCTGCAGCTTTCTTCTTCTTTGCAATGGAGTCTCTCAGCTTGGCCAATAGATCAAAATGCTCGGGTTCAGGAGTGGGGATTGGAGTGTTGTTCTCATCCACTGCATCTTGGAAAACCGATAGATCAGGCCTCAGCATTTGCAAGCAATAGGCCGGGTTTGGGCAGCAAATTTCTTTGAATCTTTTCCCCCAAACTTGGTGCCATCAGCATTGTATTGAGGGAATCCTTTGACAAAAGGAGCCAGGTTAAGGCGCGGGTTGTAGGCTTTGGCTAAGCTAAACTGCGCATTGCGCCAACCCGGCATGCTGAGCGCGTCCAGAGGTCTAACCACTCGGGGATCGTGGAAAGCTGATGCAGGGACTCGATATTACTTGGGGAGGAGCACAGTTGCTCTTAACACGCTTCATAATCTCAGAAGTGCCAAACTGGAATGCCGAATGATGGTGTTCAAGCAGTTCAATTTCTCTGGATAGGATCTCCTGATGGCAGCATTTGCTCACCTGAAAAGTATGATGTGGGTTAGTATATGAAAGCCGAGTAAAGAGAAAAAAGTGAAAAGAGATGGTGTTTACCAATGAGTGGATTGAGGATATCCTTGATATGGTCTTTCAGGGTGTCCAAGTATTTCTGGACACTGACCATCTTGTCAAAGCAGACCTTATACTTATCTCCAGCCTCTTCCAACTCCTTTTTCAGTTTGGTGTTTCTGCAGTTAGAGATTCAATTGTTTTCTCCAAGTCTGAAGCATGAACTTCAGTTTCTTGCGCAGCTTGGTTTCAACTTCAAGGAGTTGGTTGGTCTTGGCAAGTACTGGTCATTATGGGACACATACCTCTGAAAAAAGAATAGCAAGTTAGAAACATGGGGGCTGAAATAATTTCAGTCGGCAATGAAGAAAGAACAGTTGATAGTAAATTATATACAGACAGAGTATTTATACAAGTTCCGAGTGACTGAAGAGCAGATCACCGGCACTTGGGGACTGGTATGTCTTTTAAGTTTTTACAAGTTATTCAGTAGCACATTTCAAAGTTCCAGATAAAATGTGAACATATTACCCGGAACTTGGGGGTTATGAGGATTTGAAAGTATTGTTATGATGAAAGTCAGAATTAATGAGGATTTGAAATCAGAAAGTAAAACAAGTTCCATGTTATCGTAGACTGATAACTTGGAACTTGGGGACTGGGATATTCTGAAGTTTTCAAAATGAAGGCAGAAAGAGATATATATTTTCAAGTACCGAGTGACTGAGGACAGTTTACTCGATACTTGGGGACTAGGTTTGGTATATAAGATATGAAGAGGAAAGATGTGTACCTGATGTTCTTGGACAAGAGAATCCACGAGTTTGCCCTCAGTAAGCTTCAGTGTTTGTACTCAGTCAACAGACCTTCAAAGTTTGATATGGCCATATGTGGCACAGTGGAGCTTCGCCTTTATCAGTCGGCTTGGACTTTCTTCAGAGGCAACAAACTTGGTTGCAGTTTTGAGGGGAGAGATCTTCTCAGTAAAGCAAGCTCCTGTGATCACGACTTCTGGATCAGTCGGTTTTTCAGCAGGAGAAGGAGAAACATTCATCTGGTCAGTTGTCTGTCTTCATCAGTCGGCTCAGCATGTTTTTCAGGTGTTCTCCAAGTTATCCTCCTCAGCAATGGGAGGGCTTGGAGCCCACTAAGAGTAGCTTTTGCCCTGAAATTGCAAGTAAGAAGATAATATAAGAAAGCAAAAGAAAGCAAAGTTGATGAAAGTAAATACAAGTAAAGGATTATGTATTACCCGGTATTGACTTGAAAGTCACGGGGAGGTCGTTGCTGGAGCCTGAAGAAGCTGTAAGAGAGTATGATTTAGAAACTCGGATTTGACCAGCTAAAGGATAACTATCAGAGGGATGTTTTTGTGGTTCAAAGTTGGAAAAGAAGTACCAGGACGGCGTGGAGATGGAATGGTTTGGGATTCCCGGGTTAAGAGGATCCTCACCAGGGGAGGTCCGAGTAGCTCTCCTCTTGGTAGAGGGTTCAGCAGAACTCTGCGAAGATTTTTGAAGAAGAGTTTGGTTGAGTTTTTGCATAGCAAGATAAGAATATGGTTCTGTGGATATGCGAGAGTATGGCACCTTGGCACAGATAGTGCGAGCCTTCCTTTTCCCGGTAGCAGCAGATTCAGTGGCTTCAGAGCTATGGCCGGGTGAAGGAGTGGCTACCTTTTCAGCCGGTTCTGGTATTATAAAATGGGCATCAGTGGATAAATTGGGTTGAGTTTCGTTCTCAATTAAGCTTATGAAGAAGTGGCCAAGGGAGTCAAGTTCACCTTCTTCTTCTTCTTTTCTTTTTCTTCTTCTTCTTCTTCTTCTTCTTCTTCTTCTTCACTCGAGGACTGAGCCTCGTCATCATCATCTTCATCATCATCTGCCTCAGGAGTGGCAGGGGGAGTCTCAACTTGCCACCAGTCATCAGATTCCTAGTGAAAAAATAGAAGTAAAATAATCAGTATACAATTGAGAAAGAATATGTTATTGAGATTTTATCAGTCGGGACTTACTGGTGGTGCCGGGTTATTCTTACTGAATGGCAGAAGGCCATTCTTTGATCGTCTCAACCTTTTCAGCAAGGAAGGCCTTGATAGCCTTGTTCAGAGCAGTGTTTGGGTAGGACTTCTCCGAGTAACGGAGGGAATCAGTCAGATGGCCCGAGTAATCGCAAAGAAGCTTCTTGCGAATACTGTTGGGCTGAATTCGCCAACCCATCCACGTCTTGATCAGATCAGTTCCGCGGAGACCGTGTGTAACAAGAACGGAGATTTTCTTGAGAGAGGCTGGATAGCTTCTCTCTCAGTGTCAGAGGCGAAGGAGTTCATGTTGCTGTTGAGAACGAGGGGCTCGACCGAATAACCCGGTAAAGGGTGTTCGCCAGAAGGTATCTTGGCTTTGCAGTAAAGTATGATTTTTGCCAATGCTTTACATGAGTATGAAGTTCAAGTGAAGGCATAGCAGAGCCTTTGCGGCGTTGAATAGAAACGCCGCCACAACTAAAAGGGGGCCATTCTTGTGCTCACGTTGGGGTTTGCACCAGAACAGCTCCAAGAAAAGAGCCAACCGGGGAATGCATAAGTATGATTCACAAAGAACTATGTAGTTACTAATGTTCAAGATGGAGTTGGGTCCGAGATCGAAGACCCGAAGGCCGTAGTGATGAAGAAGATCTCTAAAGAAAGGATGACCCGGTGGACGAAAATCCCGGGTGACATGCTCAAGAAAGCAGATAACTTCACCTTCCTGGAGGGAAGGCCGAGTCTCCTCTTCAGTCCCTCTCCACTCGATCTCCGACTGAAGAGGAAGAACACCAGATTCAGCAAGTTCTTCAAGCTTGGATTGTGTGGCCATGGATTTGGCCCAGTTAGCCGTAATCTTAGATCTAGGTTTGGTGGTTTTCTTGATCTTCTTTGATGCCGATGCGGTGGTGCCATCACCGGTCTTGGCCTTGGCCTTAAGCTTCCTCGGGTCCTTGGGTGCCATAAGATCTGAAGATCTAGAAAATAGCAAGAAAACAAATGAAGAACAATGAACTCAAGAACAACCCGAGAAAGAGCAAGTCAAGATCTAGATGGAAACTAAATGCGGGAATGAAAAACTTACTGGAGTTCGTGGAGATCGGGGGCGGTGTAGATCCTCGGCGACGAGCTGCTGCAATGCGACGAAGAAACTGTAGCTGGTGGCGGCGCGGTGAGCTCGGGTGAAACCCTAACCCTAGGGTAGGAGAGAGAAAATGGGAGGTTGAAGATGAAGGGCGCGGTGAATGGGGAAAGTGAAACCCTTTAACCGTGGCCCACTATTTATAGCCCAGGGTGAAACCCTAGGAGCATGAAAAACGAGGAGATAAGGTTCTGGTTGACCATGGGTGAAGGACACGAGGGAATCTGTCAGAGAATGTCCCCTGGTCGTTGACTGGAGAGAGTTGAGTACGAGAGAAATGCCGGGTTATAAAGAGAACCGCCAAAAGGAGCTGCTCTGAAACATAACCCGGCCATTCAATGTTACTGATCTTTATTTTGTTTTCAGGAGTTTAACTCGGATAATCCCATCAGCAGCTACTCTTGAGTAATCAAATCAAGATCAAGATTATCAAGTGAAGCAACCAATGAGCTTATTCAAGTCAAACTTGGGGACTACTGTTGGGGGGATAATAACCCGGTATACTCATGACCAAGGAAGAATCAGTCGGACGGCCCAAGGACTGGTCCGAGTGATATGTACGAGATATGGGCCGGGTTATAGTTGGGCCATTAGGCCTAACATGACTCTTCCCTAGAAGGAAGGACCTAGAAGAACTGGAGTCCGAGTGAAGGAAGGAACCGGGTGACTTGGAGGCTACGGAAGGCCTAGAAGAACCTAGAGTAGGACTCCGGGCTTGTATGTAACTCGGTATTCATTGTAAGTTCGGGAGACCCGGTTTCTATATAAACGGGCTCCCAGAAGATAAACAGACAAGTTGAAGTCTTAAGTCTTAACCCTAGTTCGATATCATCGCTATCAAGCGAAACCCTTGTAACCTGTCTCGTAACCCGGCTCTGTTGTCGTAGCCGAGTTATCGAGACCTCGAGATCAATAACATAGAAGCAGGAAGTAGGTCTTTATCTCCAATGGAGAGGCTGAACCTGGGTAAACCCTTTTTCCCCAACGAGCGTGACAATCTCCTGAAGGACCAGAGCGCCTTGCCCCAACATACAAGTTACCCTATGGTAACATCTGCCGTGTTAACCCCACGACAAGAGGTGTATGCTAATGGTCAACAAATCAGCGATAGAGTTCTTATCATCTTCCATGCTAACCAACTTTTAGAGCGGTTCCGAGAATTTATATACTTTGCATTATATTATGCACTTATAGCTTTGACACTCCTCCCCACCATTTCTTTTCGCAAACCATGGCTAACCGAATTCTCGGGTGCCTGCCAACAATCTCAAACCATGGAGGAGTGTCTATTTAATTACTTTACAATGGTCTAACCAGCTCTTGTGCAATATAAAATAGATAAGCAGATGTAAGTTGCTAGTCTGAGAAAATTAAATTAGCATGGAAGATGACAAACCCAACAAGTAATGAAGAAAGCTCAAGACTTGAGTAAGGTGAAGATTTGAAGGAAGTGATGACCCACAAGTATAGGGGGTGTATCGTAGTACTTTCGATAAATAAGAGTGTCGAACCCAACGAGGAGCAAAAGGTGCTGGTATGTAGTTTTGATCAAGGATTCACTGTAAACACTAGCAGACAAGTTTTTAGGGGTTTTCAATATAGCAGATAAATACAGTATGAGTAAATAAACGAGAGCAATAATAATTGCAGCGAGTGGCCCAATCCTTTTGAGTGCAAAGGACAAGCCGGTTGTGTTACTTATGATTACCAAACGTTCCTGAGGACACATGGGAATTTCGTCAAGTGCTTTCGTTTCATGTAGTTGATTAATCTTCAATGTTTTGATAAGTGTTGTGTGGGTGAATCTATGCTAACGCACTGCCCTTCCTAGGACTAATACGTACGTGTGATTATACCCCTTGCAAGCATCCGCAACTACAAGAAAGTAATTAAGATAAATCTAACCACAGTCTTAAACTCTCAGATCCTACACTCCCTTGTGCACTAACTTACCAACGGGGGTTCAGGTTTCTGTCGCTCCGGCAACCCCACAATTAGCAAGCTAAATACACAATGCATTCCCCTAGGCCCATAAAGGTGAAGTATCATGTAGTCGACGTTCACATGACACCACTAGAAGAATGACACCACAACTTAAATATCAAACCATTAAATATTACTCAACATTATTCCACTACTAGCAGCAAGACTTTCCCCATGTCCTCAAGAACTAAACGAACTACTCACAAGACATCATATGAATCATGATCAGAGGTGATATAATGATGAATAACAATCTGGACATAAACCTTAATTCACCGATAAAACTCAATAGCATCAACAACAAGGAGTAATTAACACCGGGAGAGTCTCCCCAATGAACTAGACAAGGTGCAGCCCTAGATGTTACAGCGGAACGGAGTGGAGCAGTGGAGATGATGATGGTGGAGCGGTGGATGATGACGATGATGATCCTGATGAAGTCCAGCACGATGATGGCGACGATGGCGATGATTTCCCCCCTCCGGGAAGGAATTTCCTCGGCAGATTTCTCCCTGCCGGAGAGCTTTTCTCTCTCTGTGGTTTCCGTCCCGTGGAGGCGGCGGAATATTTCGTGGACGAACCTCCTCGATGTTTAGGGTTACGGGGGAGATATACGCGAAGGGGCAGCGCCAGAGGTGGGCCTAGGTGGCCACGCCAGGCCTCGGCGCCGCCCTCCTCCTGGCCGCGCCCAGGGGTGGCGTGGGGCCCACCTGGAGCTCCCCTTTTGGCTAGCTCCGTCATCTGGAAAAATAGGAACTTCGGCGAAAGTTTCGTGATTTTTGGAGTTTCGCAAATATATTAGCTTGACGGTGATTTTTCCAGCTGAAATCTGGCTCCGGCAGATAAATCCCTAATAATCATCAAACATGTAAAATAACATAAAATAACATAAGTAACATGTATTAATATGAAATATATCAATGAATAACTGTAAATTATGATATAAAATAGTGATGCAAAATGGACGTATCAGGAAGCCCTCAACGAATGCTTGGCTCATGTAGGTGAAGATTTGAAGGAAGCCCTCAACGAATGCTTGGCTCATGCGGCCACCAAATTTTGGGGCAAAAGAAACTTCAAGAGCAACACTTGAAGGGAATCCACTCCTTGAGAGGAAAAGGACTTGTTTCAATTGTGGAAAGAGCAATCACTTTGTAATTGATTGCCCCTACGAGAAAAGGGAGGACAATGATGGCCAACTCATTCTCAAGAAGAACAAGTTCCCTCCCAAGCCCAAGAACCACATCAAGAGAACTTCTCAAAAAGCTCTTGTGTCACGTACACATGAAGAGTACGAATCTAGAGGCGAAGAAGAAGAAGAGGAAGGTGAGGAGGTGGGAATGGCGGCCCTTGCCATAGGCAACCTCCCTCCTTCCTTGGCGCCCCTCTTTACCTCTCCGAATGATAACAAGAGCTCCAATCCTATATGCCTCATGGCTAAGTCAACTACGGTGAATCCCCCACCTAAAATTGCTATCTCGTTTGGATTATGTTGAAAATGTAGGGGACGATGACAAAAAGGCGAATGAGATTACGCTCTTCGTGGAGAAGCTTCATGATAAAACCAAGGAGGTGTTTGAGACTCTCTTGTACCAACTTGGAGAAGACAAGGACCTATTTGAGAAAAAGGAGGACACCATTTATGAGCTTGAAGGGCATACCAGCGATCGTGTATTGCGCGTAAGGGCATCTCCAGCCAGCCCCCCAAGAGCCCGCCCCCGAGGACCACTTTTTTTGCACCGACAATGCAAAAAAAGCAAAAAACGGCCCAACCGTGCCCCCATTCCCCCCCAAGATCTCAAAATAGCGCCGGCGAATCCAGGCCAAACCCAGCACGCTGGGGGTTGTTGGGGCGCCAGCGAAAGCAACAACCGATCATATTCCCCGTCTTTTTTCTGGCCCACCCAATCATTTTTGTCCAGCGATTGTCCTGTGGACACCAATGGCTGGGAAGATGTACTCGTGTTTCATCCGAAGCATTTTGCCCCCTAGGACGTGCTATTTTTAGTCCGACAATTGTCCTCGGGGCTCCAACGGCTAGAGATGCCCTAACTCAAACAAAGAAAAGAGACTGAAAACCTTTTCTCAGCCCAAGTGCGTGGGCCGGTCTACTGGACCGAATTGCATGTGGCCGTTGCAACCCAATCTGGCCCAGTCGTTTACCAGGACAAGAAGTAACGAGAAGCATGGAAAGCTCCCGGAGTCTCGAATAAACCCCACCACCACATAGTTCTCTCGCCGCCGCCGGGAGCCAGGCATGACGACGCGCATCGCGCCGGGCGTGGGCGCGAATCTCCTCGGCCAGCACTCGGCGGAGCGCAACCAGGACGCCACCACCTACGTCGGCAACCTCGACCCGCAGGTTAGGGTTCCCCAGGCTCCCCCCTCCCTCCCCATCTCTCTCCCTGTAGATCCCCCCTCATGCTATCGGGGCGGGATTCGTGTATCCTGTCCCCACGGTCCGTGTTACTCAAGGTGTCGTCGAGTTCATGCTCGAGGAAAATTGATTTGTCCTGCGCTTTAAAAGTAGCTAGTCGCTGCTACTAAATCCAAGGTGTACCAGTGCTTCAAGCGAAGCAACGCGGGTAGTGTGCAGGCCGATTGGGAAACTCACGCCTAGTGTCCCCGCATTAGTCGCTAATCATGCCTGGTAGAAGTGTGGTTGGTGTAATTGGCAGGTTTTCCAAGGTATTCTATCTGTAGTAGAACCTGAAGGAAAATAGTTCCTCATTATATAGTTTATGTGGTGCATGAAATTGAGATGACAAGATACGTTGCTGCTCCATCGTTTAGCTGTTGAATGTTCAGATTGCCATTTTGATAGTTTGTAACTGGGATTATCTTTCCCTCCTCCAGTAGGAAACAATAGACACATGGAGTCCTGCATGTGCTTATCAGCTTATGTAAGTTGTAACAACTCAATCTTGTGGCTTCCATTTAGAAATTAAATGCAGTTAAGGAACACATGTCATCTTGTATTTTGGAGAATTATGCATATTTCTCCCTTTGATATCATTATATAATTTATATTCAGGCATACATGCTGACAGTTCTCCTCATATTTTATAGGTTTCCGAGGAATTACTATGGGAGTTGTTTGTCCAAGCAGGCCCTGTTGGTAAGTAGATTGTTTCTCTCTTTCCTGAAAATGGGGATAGTTTTCTTACCCTATATCATCAGTATGATTGATTCTTCCACCATCTTGCTTTATTCGATTTGTATTTCTGGTGCTGAACTGTCATTTGAAAAATCCGCCTCAGACATAATCTGAATACGTTCTACGAGTTTGATGATTAATAAATGATTCCTTGTTTCATTGTAGTTAATGTCTACGTCCCGAAAGACAGAGTTACAAATCTCCACCAGGGCTATGGATTTGTAGAATTCAGGAGTGAGGAAGATGCAGATTATGTAAGTTTTATTGGTATCAAGGCCAACGTTTTACTTATTTACCTCATCCTGATGTAAACTGCTTGCTTTTTGTAGGCTATTAAGATTTTAAACATGCTCAAACTATATGGAAAGCCAATAAGAGTAAACAAGGTAAGCACTTCTCTTGACCCTCCCTGCCCCTTCAGTACTTCTTTTCTTGTATTTTTATTGCAGCAGGTACGTAATATAGTAATTGAAAGGACACTCAGATCCCATATTTTTGGACTTAACTGTAATGGGTGATATAATCTTGGATGCTTGGTCTGATTATATTTCACAACATCGGCAGACTGGATACCAATTCCTGATTATTTTTTCAGGGATTGGAGACATTGAGTAATATAAATGTCTTCAGATATTGATATTACTCCTTTGCTCTGTTGTTAATGTTACTGTTTGTACAACTTAATTAGTGTGGTTCATCATTCTGTCTGTTGAGTAATTCGAATTCTCATATTGACTTTACAAAACCATTGCTTCCTGATCACATTAAGTTTCTGTTCTGTTTTTAGTCCTTGTGAATTTGGGTAAACAACAATTAGGATTTTAATCACATTGACTAACATGATATTCCAGGCTTCCCAAGACAAGAAGAGCTTGGACGTGGGAGCAAATCTTTTTATTGGCAATCTTGATCCGGTAAAAACCTAAAGCCCATCTTTTGACAGTTAGTTCAGTATATTCATATGAAGAAGTGGCCAATGGTTTTGTGTTTGCTTTCTCAAGCAGGAAGTCGATGAGAAGCTCCTCTACGATACCTTCAGTGCGTTTGGCGTGATTGTAACCAATCCTAAGGTGACACTTATGAAAACTTTACTCTGCATATGGCTAGGTACTCATTAGAATG
Organism: Poa pratensis; assembly: GCA_947311845.1. Taxonomy (NCBI): domain Eukaryota; kingdom Viridiplantae; phylum Streptophyta; class Magnoliopsida; order Poales; family Poaceae; genus Poa; species Poa pratensis. The sequence goes on from CAMZMU010000038.1 coordinate 2,917,225, forward strand.
TAGATCTTTCTACCAATGATATCACGCTACATTGCTATCTGATTTTATCAACATTAGTCTATTATTATGAATTTATGATCTCCAGATTCAACGAAAAGCAATCGGTATGCTTAACTTAACCTAATATTATTAGATTTACTTGCCATAGCTTAGCTACTTTATAGTCTTCCCTGCTTCAGTGGAACTCTTAGCTGATAGTATCTAATTGATTTGAAACTAATAACAGCCTATGAGCTCCTGGCACGGTTCCTTTCATGTGTACCATGATATAGATCAAATGAGCTAAACATTCCTTTCCCTTTTTGTATTTGGCGCAAATGCATGTGCCATCTTAAGATCAATCCATGTTACGTATTATCTCAGTTGAGTTTCAAATTCTGAATTCTAGTGGTCAGATGTTGTAAGCATATTAAATTTCATTTGCTTCTTTTCAAGATAATGCGGGATCCTGAAAGTGGAAATTCTCGAGGTTTTGGCTTTGTGAGCTATGACTCCTTTGAATCATCTGATCAAGCAATAGAGGTAATGCCATTCTCACAATAGTTCTCTATATTTTGACTTATTGTGATTCGACCATATGTTTTAAGTATTATCTTTGCTGTAATTTCCCAGGCCATGAACAACCAGCATCTATGTAATAGGCCAATCACTGTCTCTTATGCTTACAAGAAAGACACAAAAGGAGAGCGCCATGGTACACCAGCAGGTATTGGTTTTCGAAGTATCTGTTAAGCTATTTGGTTGGCTTCTTGTACACTGACACAGCAAATCCCGCTTATGTTGATTATTGAACTTTTGGAAAGCAATATTGAGGGTGACTATTTAGTCTCCATTAGGTTGTTACATGTATCCCAAGGCAAATTATTTTCTGGTTATTGACTATGGATTGCTATACTTCTCCCACATTTGCGCTTTGACATTTAGGGTTTCAACTTTATTCAAAATGATTTCTTTTTTTGTATTTTACATGTAGCGAACATGATGGATCTTGATCTTAGGCATTGAAATCATCACTATAGGCATTTGACCTACTGTATATGCTCATCCATTATCTGTACCACATATAAGTTTTGTTTGCTCTTATCTATCACTATTGTGGCCTATATGCTGTTTAAGGCTGTCTTGATCTATAAATCTGTTTTTTATTATTTTGCTAAAGTTGTGCTTTACTTCCTGAAGTTTCTCCACACGCATTTTTATTAAATCTATTGTTGTCTGTTGGCAGAGAGGCTGCTGGCAGCGAACAACCCAGGATCTCAGAAGCATAGGCCACACACAATGTTTGCAACTGCTCCACCGACCCAGGGGCTTCAAAACGGTGGTGTTGGTGCACCTGTGCCACGGCCTTTTGCCAATGGAAATATCTCAGGACAGATGCAACACCTTAGGCCGCCGCCGCCACCTGTTGGTCAATACCCTCCCATGCAGATGCACGGGCAGCCTGCTTGGCCTGGTCCTCCACCGAATATGCAAGTACCACCGCCGATGCAACAACAGCTTCAGTACAGGCTTCCAGGGATGCCCCCGCCTCAAAACATGATGCCCCCGCCACAAAACATGATGCCGCCGCCTCATCACATGGCCAGGCCACCGCCGCCACCTCCCAATATGCAAGCTCCACCTATGTGGAGGCCACCTCCGCCCCCACAACAAAGTGGTGGAATGCCGCCGCCACCAATGTCCATGCCACCTCCGCCGCCACCACCCTCTGGTTAAAAAAAATGCGGGTGGTTCTTCTATTGGTTCAATCTGGTACTCAGTAACTGTAGACCAAGGATATTAACTGTCTTTCATATATTGCCTTGTAACTTGCAAGTTGCAACACTAGAAGAACTGAGAGAATTAGCGACAATGATACAGACGCTCTGAGGTTTGACACTTGTTTGTATTTCGGTTCAAAATGCACGAATTTTGTGGTCACATGTTCGGTGCCCACCTTGTGTGGATGCTGCAGTTGTGTGCTCTGTTTAGGAAAATTAAGAGTAGATTATGTTACTGACAGAATTGTGTTCTAAAACGAGCCCCTCGTGGTAGCCATTGATTTTGCTTCCTTCCCTCATCCATGTTGGTTTTTGATAATGCGAAGTTCAATTGCAAAACATATTTTGTTAGTTTAAATTTAGAAGTCCACTCATTTCCAGAACCCATTTTAACCAACAATGTAATGAGAACATATGATTAAAATACGCCTTTAGCGGGTTGAATTCTGCAATTGAATGGATCTGCAGGTAAGGCAGAAACTTCTCAGACCAAGTCGCTTAAGAATGCAAATTGGTGACTCCTAGGGTACCCTCTTACCCTCTTTAGTTCAATCAAATAAACTAAATTTTAAAAATTACATCACTCTGAAATAAATAGTTCATGTGATCTGGCACCAAAGAGCCGGATTTGTGGCCAGCGTGCTCAATTTGGCGATGCTGGTGTATCCATGATTGATAGCGTAAGGTTGGTGAAGCTGCAATCGAAGTGTTGACGAAATTTCTATTTGTCTAGAAGGCTCCACAAAACAAAAGACTCCCACCTCGCTGTTCAACCTCGACATAAAAAAGGCTTTTGACTTGGTGCGTTGGGACTACCTTCTCAAGCTCTTGCATAGACATGGCTCTCCCTCGAGATTCCGAGACATGCTCACGGCGTTCCTTAGGATGTCCACCTTAAGTGTTCCTCTAAATGGCATTCTAGGTGTTCCCATTCGGCATGGTTGCTACGATGATTATGGATGTATGTTCTAAAGGGTTCAAATTATGTTGCATATGTTTCCTTTCGTCATGTTATCCGTTGTCTGGACGTTAGTTTTTCATGTCACATGTTTTGCGACCAATATTTGTTGCATGCTCAGATTTTTTTTGCTTCACGAGCATGTTTGAATGTTTTCTTGCCAGGGAGCATGTCTGACTGTTGCAACAACTCTGAATGATGACAGGGACGCCTCCGGGTCCGGTGAGAAATATTATCACCGGACATAGTCACTTTGGATGTGTAAGTCTTATAGAATGGTCGAGTTTTCGCTTCTTCTCTGGCAGAGATTAGATAGCGGTTAGATTTGATAATAACCACGAACGAATCAGTGAATCATCCATTCTCCTTTGTAACAGCTACACTGAGACTAGCTTGAAATATTCCCAACCATAACCCATGTGCTGATACATGGACATGGTGGATAATCTACCGCTGCTGCTGCCTATCTCCCTAATGTCAGTCAGCTTTACGCTACTTTTCTCCACCCCTTTTTCCTACCTTTCCCTACGTTGAATCATAACAATCGAGTCTTACAATGGTTGCAAACATATCAGAGCGAGAGCCAAAGCAGTCCAGGATAGCATCGAGTGTGATCTGCAGCTCCAGTCGCCGCCGCTGGCGTAGTACATCCCAAGGAAACCGTACCCGTTGCCTCCGCCTCCGGCAGCGCCAAACCCACCGCCGGTAGCTGATCCGGCGTAGTTGACCCCGGCGTACGCCGCCGCTTCGCCGTTGTCCCTGCCAGAGAAAAAACATATTGTTGTACTATGTAAGTAAGATGTCGCCAGGAAACCAGTGACGATTATTTATACAGTTATCGTTACTCCTTTTTGGAGTCTTGGTTAAGCTCAGATCTACCACTGCAGTCAGGAACGCACACTGGAATAAGAATTCGATACCGGGGAACATGGTACGGGACGACAAAAAAGGTCACAGAAGATTTTGGTTTTCTAACGGAAACGCTGCCTCTGGACCAGACGACAACTGGGACGAACCCTCCGTTCTCTCCTCGGTTGGCTCCGTTCGAAAAGGCCCTTGTAGGGTAGGGTCGTCCCGAACAAAGGACAATAACTCGAAAAGATCTATTCCCATGGAAAGTAAAATAATTCCGTGCCTTGTGGAACGTAATGACACATACTCTTTGAAATGGATGTTGACAACTATTGGTCTATTTAAGGTCAAATCTCTTTATACCGATCTTCTCAATGACAGTATGACACACATGAACTTAACCTTGCTAAGAGAAGATGTACGGGATGTAAAAAATGAGTTCTTTTGTCACGCAGACGATTCTGTCGAAAGCCTGTTTATATCTTGTCCTTTTGCACTTATATGGAGGTTGATTCATTTTACTTTCAATATCTATCCTCCAGTTAGTATTACTAATATGTTTGGTCATTGATTGAATGGGAGTGATAAGAAGACCAAAACACGTATATGTTTCTTTGGGTAATTTGGAATTTTCGCAAAGACGTGGTGTATAAAAAAAGGGATCTGTTCTATTTGCAGGTTATCAACAAGTTGGTATATTGGATCCACTGTGGTCACTCCTCCTTCCTCTGGGCCAGCGAGCACTTATGCATAATGAACGTGCTCGTATAATGGCGGTCATTCGGGCTGTCTTCGGTCGGGGTTTTGGTTGACTTAATTCAAAAAAACTACTACCTCCGATACGAAAAAGTGGCGCTAGAAATGAACTAGCTAGATACAAATTTTATGGACAATACCGACACTCTTTTAGGATCGGAGGGAGTAGATGTTTAGAGCAATGATATTTGAGTGGTTGGTCTTTGTTTTCAATTTCAGTGATCTGTGAATGACTGAATGGTAATAAAATTTATAATCTTGGAACCTTCCATTAATATAAAAGGTGTGTGTATCGTTTCGATTCAGAGTCTAGGCGTTGCTCCCCATTTCGGAAAAAAAGCTCTATACTCGAGTAGTGTACCATTGTGGGCGAGATGAACTGCTGGGACGCAGATTCCGGGACAAAATCAGCCATCAGCATGTGGAGATGCGCCTACAGTACTCTGCGTTTTCTAGGGAGAACTCGTAGCTTGATTAATCATACAATAATGCTACACCTACGAAGAACTCCTACGTAAAACTCTTACGTACTGACGTGTCTTCTGACGTGGCCACGATTAGCTCCCGCGAGAATCGAACGAAGTGCTCAGGAAAAAGGAGTTGCCCCTGTGATTACGGAAGAAAAAACAGAAAGGATCAGCGGCTTTGTTTCCTGCGGATCCGTCGCTCTACTTCCTCTGTTTCTGATCGATCTCCATGACGGCGTAGTGGAAGGTCACGTTACATCGGACTGCCGAGAAGTTGCCGCGGCGCCGCCAAGAAGGACGTTCCGGCCGAGCTGTACGATCTCCAGCCTCCTATTCTTGTGTGATACTTCCTACAAGTTCTTTATACATTAGCATACAGATCTGAGTGACATGTATATTGAAGCAATTTGATGGAGCTGGAATGTTGAATAATAGGATGAATCATAGTTAGGCCATGCAGCTATTTGTTGCACTTGCCAGTTTGTTGTATTAAGTGGTAGGCACCAGAGCACTTCATCAGAGAGGAGACTATATATATTTATATTTGTTTAGATTGATTCATCTCTAGTTGCGATATTGTACTAAAGCTATGAGTACATCCCAGATATTATTGGCCTTTTGTGGTCTCATTTGCCATTCTTTTTTATGGCAGCATTGAAATTTCACCATGGTACAGTAACCATCCGAATAATGCTATAAGTTCTGTATTACACCGTGGATACATCATCCAACTGCAGGAATCAATCTCACAACATACGAAATTTTCAATCACACAAGGATTCATTTTATTCATGATCACAACAAGTCATAAGGGAAAGCTTACAATCTTTACATAATTGAAGGACAGCTACATGACTGAAAGTTAATACATCTAGCACATTGCATACTTAATCTTCATATTATTCATGATCATGTATTTCTGCGAGATACTTCTAAAATCAATACAGAGATATGGTGTTGATGCAAAGCTTCTGCATAACTTGGACTTTAGAAGGCTATTCTGAACATCAGTAGCGATGCATCACTTGTGAGGTATCTGAACATTTCCCTGCTTGTCGCCCAACTGAACTCAGTTCATGTAGTAGCTGGGGCCCTGGCTGTCACACGTGAAGTTGAGTTTCTTGGGCATTCTCGGATACCAGGTAGGCCGCCGTGGGCGCCGCTGCAACCTCGCCGGCCACGGACCTTGGCGAGTCAGCCGTGATCTTGTACACAGTCTAGGGCGTGTTCATCTCTTCTGGCAGCTCCCAACAGCAGTGGGCATCTCGATCTGACCGCACAACTCTTTGCAAGGGAGAGATCAGTGTGCCGCTGCCGAGGAGGAGAAGGTCACGACGCCCCCACGACGCCCCCACGACGGAGCCTGCCGTGCCGTCTCGCTGCCGCCCCGCCAAGACGGGTCGCCGCTCGGCGCCGATCTGTACGGCCGCCGTCCGCCCGTCGCCTGGGAGAGAACGAAAGGATGGGGATTGGGAGTTTTTTTCGAGAGGGAGACGTAATCACAGGGGCAACTCCTTTTTTTTCCTGAGCAGAGCTAATCGTGGCCACGTCAGAAGACACGTCAGTACGTAAGAGTTTTACGTAGGAGTTTTTCGTAGGTGTAGCATTATTGTTAATCATACTCTAGTTAACGGGCTGGGTCCTTTCTGGCCAAAATGTTCACAGCACTTGACTCTAGGTGCAGGGTGCCCGGCACGCCGCACGCACTCCGGCGACCGATGCCCGTTGGAGGAAGGCAAAGGCATTCTAAACAACGACGAACCAAGAAGGCCCAAAAGTCGCGTGACAAAGGTGTTCTACTTGGGACCCGCTTATCCGTGATTGCAGTTTGTTTGACGCATTGGTAAGGGAGAAGCCGAGAAGGAAGGTGTACCTTGGTCCGCCGAGGACGCCGGCGCCCATGGTGAGCTGGTCGACGAGCGCCGACGACTTGGGGTCGACGCCGCTGGATGCCTTGTCGTAGATGGCCTCCATGCCTTCGCCGGAGGGCACGAAGAAAGCGCCGTTCACCATCATGTCCCCCTCCGTCCGCCAGTTCCACCCGTTCCATTGCCCCTCCTCCGTGTCCACACGCTTCGTCACCTGCAAACACCAAACAACCAGCAGCTGTAATTAACACACCATGTCCTCGGAGGTTACCATAACCGGCATGAGGGAGCCTCGGATGCTCGGCATGCCACTCCTGGCAGACACTGGCTGGACCCAAATCGGAGATGCCACTTTTGTAAAAAGAAATGCTACTGGTGCAATGAAATTGCCATGGATAGTCACTGATCAATCATAGCAGCATTTCACAGGACCATCGTCACTAACTACAAACCCCATGAACAGTGATGAAGGAACCAATGAAAAACTGCGGAAAATATCTTGTACTAGGAGAAAAACTGTTAATTAATGGCTTCCGCTTTTACGGTCCCAGCTCTGCTTCTTTGAGCAGGAGAACACGTACGAAAAAAAATGGGGCATGGCATGAAAGAACAAGACAATGGTCACGGTTCTTTGGCAACCACCGTGCGTGCGGTACACACACTTGCACTCACAATGCTCCAAACGAAGCAGCGAAAGTAGAACTTGCCAAGCAAAGAAAAGAACAGAGCAAACCCCCAGGAAGTGCCCAAAGCCATGATCGACAGCAAGAAACGAAAGAACCTAGGTAGGAACACGGCACGGCAATGGAACACGCACCTCCTTGGCGTTGGGGTTCATGGGCGCGATGTAGCGATTCCCCTGGCTGTTGATGGTGGGGCTAGCGCTTCCTCCAATGGCGTACATCTCCCACGCCGTGTAGTCGTTGTTGACGATGTGGAAGTACCCCCTCCGGCACCGCGGCATCCGCTGCACCAGGTGCACGCCGAAGTGGTTGAACGTGATGGTCACCTGCATCCCGGAGTCCGGGGCGTACCCGTCGGCGTGCCCCAGCAGCATCACCTCGTCGTGGTGGGAGAAGTAGCTGTTCGACACGGTGATGGCCGTCGAACCCATGATGGCGTCCACCAGCCCGTCCGCGCACCGCGACAGCGCGCAGTGGTCCACCCACACGTCCCGGGCCGAGAACAGGGAGATGCCGTCGCCGTCGGAACGCGTCCGCCACCCGCTGTGCGTCGGCGACGACCGCACGTTCGCGTTCCCCGCCGGCACGCAGTCGTGCACGTGCAGGTTGTGGATGATCACGTTGGACACGTACTGCAGCGTGATGCACGCGCCGCCGGCGATGTGCACGTTCGCGCCGCGCCCGTCGAGCGTCTTGTAGCTGTTCACCAGCAGCTCCTCGTTGAGGCGGATGGTCATGTCGGCGGCGAACACGATCCAGAGCGGGCCTTCCTGGATGACGGCGTAACGGAGCGTGCCGGGCACCGGGTTCACGGGGTCCCGGTCGGAGGAGTCGGTCACCACGTAGAAAGGCCCGCCCTTGCCGCCCAGCGCGTTGCGGCCGAACCCGATGCCGCAGTCAGCCAGACGCTGCCGGTCCTGCCACCAGTTCGTCCCTGTGCACCGCCAGCAGTCGTCGATTGGGTTCCCCGTCACGCACCCGCCCGCCTGCTGCATCCGCCGCCGCGACGTCGCCATCTTGCTGCACATGCCAATACCAATCCGCCACCATTACATTTAGATTACATTACACCGGGGAAGACACGCGAGCAAAAGATTGCAGCCTCAAGAAGCCTCAACCAAATCAGACATTTACTTTGCCAGGTTGCCCAAATTCGCAAGATAAGGTACCTGTGGAAGTCGGCGACGACGGCGGCGGGGTCGGGGATAGAGGAGTTGAGCAGAGGGAGGGAAGAGGCCGTGGCCCCGAGCAGAAGGAGGAGGAGGAGGATAATGCGGGTGGATTTGGGGGCACCGGCCATGGCTGGATTAGAGTTGTCGCAGTGTCGATGCAGTGGATTTTATAGCAATGCAGGAGAATGGCAGCAGGCAGCAGAGCGAGCGGGCCAATGGAGACGATGTCGCTGAAGTTCTTGACATTGGGAGCTCGGGTTTGGGACAGCAATGGCCAATGGGGGAAGTGGAGTAGTGTGAATGGGGAAGGAGAGGGCGGAACTGGGAGGAAGAGAGTGGGAGAGGGGATGTGATTTGGAATCTCCTGGGAGAGATTTCTTCCTTGCTTGTTAAATGATGAAGCACACGGGGAATGTCCGGTTGAGGATAGAAATGCAAAATGCGAGAGGAAGAAAAGGCTGGATGCAACAAAGAAAATACATAGTCTCGTATCCAAATATTACAATAACTCTATTTTAATTAAAAAGGTGTAAATTTAGTCAAAAGTCCAAATTTTAACGAGTTTGACCAAGTATATTAAAGAAAATATTAAATAAATACATTATATATGTTATATAAAGGGAACATCTTGGTATTGATTTGGTATCGTAAATGTTCATATATTTGTCCTATAACATTGACCATCTTGGAACTCGTTGATTCATTGAAATGGATGGAGTATACAATCAATCATCGGAGCAACACTCACTCTCAGTTGAATGATAGCAAAACGAGTTTGTAGCAAACCAAATGTCCGCTCGACATCTTTTGTTAGCTACCTTGGGCAATGTGTGTGTGGGTGGGGGGAGGGTGTTGTTTTTACAAAGGTTGACAAATTAATTATATTACAAATGTTAGATACTGCCCTTGGTGTGTGGGTGCCATTAATTTCATAATTGCACGATGGAGCATGGCCATCAGTAAGTCTTGCAAACACAAGAGACTACCACAACCATGGTTTTAATTAGCACGCTATATCCCGGAAACCACAAACATATCCCGAGCTCCATGGGTCCCCTTTTTTCCTAAAAATTCAAAAATTAGAATTTTAAGTTTCAGAATAATCAGAAAAAATCTAGGTGTAAATAATGTTGAACTCTATCAGCATGCAAAATGTCTCTGCGAAATTCAAACTATTTTAGTCAACACAAAAAAGATAAATGTGACAAAAGTTCAACCTTTTCAAACTGTGTAATGTTCACAGATCTAGATCAACTCATTTCTCATTTTTTTTGTCCTACCCAAAATATAACGACTTTCAGATTGATTTTTTGCGCATTGGAATATATTATTATGTTTGTGTAGATATTTTTGCTGATGTTTTTAAGACTTCAAAATGCGACACTTTTGAAATACCTAACCGAGTTTTTTAAGGTTGCCGCTATTATGGATTTTTTTTAAGGTTGTCGCTATTTGTTATAGCACCCTATTATGTTCATTGGTTGCAAACTCTAATGTCATTATGAGAGGACCTTGTCATGTAAAAAACATGCCAATTCAACATGTCAAAATTAGTCGGAGTTTCAAGTACGACACTGTACTCTTCAATGTGATCTTTGTACAACCTTTACCAAGTAAATGGATAATTCTTCCAACCCCAATGCACACAATTTATTCTTCCAACATATATCAAAAAATTCACTTGCTACATTTGGTGCAAGGATCTGAGTTATGTTTGCTCCACTTGGTGCTCTCAATAGATTGGTCCAAGCACTGTCACCATAGCCTTGCAATTGTTTTACATGATCTCAGTGCAGGTGGCCTTGGTCATGTGTACATGTCTTGTGTATCCATATTCAAGACACTTTGAAACAACAGTTCATTTATGAATAGACGATAAATAAACCATTCCAGTGGAGTCTCTCTTGCACATGAAATATTATTCATACTCTCGCACATCATACACAAGACACATGGACAACCCCTTCATGCTAAAGCGCCACCTAAATTCCCTTGGTCCATGTGTTGGTTCGTCAGCATTATAGCCGGCTCTAGCTACAAATGATTCTCCGTCATTCGACGATCATTGTTTTTCTTTCACCCAATCTTCGAAACTCCGCACCATGGGAGGGGCTTTCAACTGCGCTTGTAACCGTAGAAGCAAGGGATGATCTTCAATCACCCATCATCATCGGCATATGCATCCTCTTGCAGCATTTCAAACATCATGGGCTCATCCTCGGTATCCATAGTCTCTGAATCAGAAAATGAAGCAATAAAACAACCAAACACCCAATCTTACTAGCAAAAAACCTATAAGAGACATATCTTGGCAAATGGGCAAAAACCTTGTGTGTGAGGCAGGCACGACGTGATGATCGCGGTGGCTGGCCAAGGCGAGACGGAGGAGGACGTCAGATGGTCTGCCGAAGCGGGACATCAGTGACATGTTACCTAGTGAGACATTCGGATCCACATAGCAGCGGGCGGTTTTCAAACGACGACAAGAGTGGCTAGTGAAACGGGGAGGGCTTGGCGTTGTTGCTGTGTATGCGCCGCCAAACTGTCGTCGTCTGCATCAGTCCGATGTGGTTGGGTGAGGAGGTGAGCGCATGAGACACGAGGTAGGGTAGGTAGGGGGTGGAGAATGTATGGGTCACTGTCGTGTGCTACCACCTATAAATATCTGGCATGACGTTGTTTACCGGCTGTGTCCCAATATGAGACTGTTGGACTATGTACTATTACGTATTGTGCCGCTCCGGCAAAATTACAGCTATTGTGGTCCGGGCCAAAGGCGAGTCCAGCAGGGGGCTTAAACAGGCTGAAGCCTGCCCTCCAAGATATCAAAACAAAAATTTATACTACTACTAATATGGCTTAGTCCGTTACCTCAGCCCCCACCGGCCCAGCCCACACAACTCTCACGATCCCCTCGTACGCAGAGGTCCCGTCCGCGCACGGGAAGCGCCAGCGAGTCGATGTGTGTCGCGTCTAGGTGTGTCGCTCGTAGCAGGCTCTGTTTTTTGCGCAAGTTTCTCTTTCCTTTCTCTCGTCTGTTTTTTTTTCTTCTTTTGTTCTATCGCGTGTGCTCAACTTTCCTAGAGCGTGAGGACAGGCCTGTGGCCTGGTGGTAGCTGTTGGCAGTGGCCAACCTACCCGTCGGGAGTTCGACTCCTCTTGGAGCGGATTTTCCCGTGCGTCTCACCTGCGCGGCACTGTTCACGTGAACAGTGTTTCGGAGCCAATTTCCACCGCGGTTCTACACTGGTATTGTGGTGTGCCCACCACCGCAGGGTTTCCCGGAAGATCTAGGCTCGCGGAGGCTCAAAGTCTTAGTATAGTCTGGTTAGGTCTAGCTTGCGCACGGGTGGCGTGTGTGTGGTGTTGTGTGTGTGTGGAGTGTGTAGTGCGTGAGTTCAGATACTACAAGATGTACTAAGACCTGGAAATCTCAAAAAAAAAAAACAAAAAAAAAAGACATTTTCAGGTACTTTGTATTTTGCACTCTCTATGCTTGTAAAGTACACCATGGTAATCTAACATTCTGTGCCTGCACACGAAATTTCAAGAAAAAAGACATTTTCTTGTGGCCTGTGTTAAAAAGACAAAAAATGTTGGGTGAAAATCATTTTGTATCACCAATTTTTTTTTTATTTTTTTACACAAGTAAAAAAAACTGTCTTTTATTCGTGAAATTGTATCACAAAAAGACATTTAGTCTGGTTGTACACCCGGATTTTTTAGATTTTTTTACATTTTATTACTAAATTTTATAGAATAATTTTTGTTAATAGGAGTATGTACTCCTATGACTCAAAACACCGCCTCCGATACCGGATATTTTGTCCTTTGTTGTTGCTTCTCTAGTCATTGATGTATTAGCATGTCAACTGTCTGCTTTTGACCTGAAGCTTTGTCGTAAACAATTTTATGTCTTAGGTAATGGCTATTTTTATTCAAAAACAATGTTTAATTTACTCGTGGTTACTTTTGAGCCCACCCTCCAATTTATTCCTGGACTCGCCGTTGGTCCGGGCTGAGCTTTTTTGTGTCTAGCGTCTCAATAACTCTAGTGAGAGGTGTATCATTGAAAGCGTCAGTTTATATGCTCTAACTGCTCATACTCCCTACGTCTAGATTTATAAGTCACTCGCGTATCCCGGAGGGAGCAACAAAGACGATACATATATTTGTACCAGATGAACATAAACTACTGACCTACTCTTACTTTCTTAGTCTAATGTTGTTTTCAATCCTATATCCACAGTTAATAAACTAGCTTGCACAAGTTAAATACTAACGCTAAGTAAGAGCTTGCTTGCCGCCGTGATTATCCCAAGACCAGGGTTACCGCCGCCAAGAGGATATGCGTCTCCGGTGTAACGACATGATTCCTCGTAAATCTTCATTAGTCGCTCTTCCACTCCGCAGCCTCGATGGCTCGATCGGTGTCTACACAGTAAGACAGGGACACATCATAACAACATCATCTATAACTTCCAAAAGCGATCAGCCGATCTTGCATCATATATCCACTCTACATGCGGGCCGGCCAAGAATCGGCGGCGCGTAAGCTACAAGTCCTTTGCTTCCGTTGATTCATTCATCAGCCCACGTGAGCTATTAACATTTTTAGTCTCACAACTTGCGCGCCTGATACGTTTTAGTCCCACAACTTGCAGTTAGTACACCAGTGGTACAACAACTTGTTTGTTTAACACAAATTAGTCCATGACCAATGTGATGCTGACACGTGCTATGCCACGCCCACGGTGGATGAGTGGACGCGCTATGGAATGGTTTTTTGCGCAAAACCCCCTGGGTTATTTTAATTTTGCATGAACTCGTCGAGCAGTTAGCAACGATATTTTCCCAAATCCCGTAACCCTAGCGCTCTGCCGGCAGCGGCGGCGGCGACGGACCGGCGGCGAGGCCGTCCAACAAGAGGGAGACCGACATCGACGGACCGGCGGCGAGGACGTTTCGCGGAGGTGGTCCAATAGGGACGAATCGAAGCTCGGGGCAACTCGATTCAGAGGACGCTGGTGGCTTGTGGTGCGGCCGCGGGATGAGCAGCGACGACCGCGAACCATGGGCCACGTTGACCAGTGAGGTGTACTGGAATCAGACGGCGACGTCGACAGGAAGAAGAAGGGCGCAAGTTCCTGCCCAGGTTAGCTTCCTTGCTCTACTCTGCACAGGAAGAAGAAGGCTTGCTCTATTTCAGTCGTCAGTTGTTGCACATTTACACTGACAGTGTTGTGCTGGACAGGTTCAACATGAGTATGCTTCCAGAAGAAACGCTAGGGAAATCGAAGTTGAAAATGTGGTGCCCGTGGGGAAGATAGGTGAATTGGAGCTGGAGGTTCAGAAATTGAAGGCCGACAAGAACAAAATTGAAAAGAAGCACAGGGAAGAGATAAGAAATAGAGATAGGAAGGAATTAGTGATGGTGGCTGTAGTAGCTAGTTGTTTAGTGATTTATTCTATTGTTGTACTGATCATTAGAGGTTATGTGTAGTGATTTATGCTATTGTAGTGCTGAGAAACTAAGCAGCAGTGCACAATTATGATCACATTTGGAATAAAAGTTGTGCTTCAGAAATGTGTCTCGAATGAAATAGCAGTAATTTACTTGCAAATTCAATATAGCAGTAATTGAAAGCACATGGCATCTCGAATTTGCATCAATATGTCTCAAAATGAAGTACCAAATATATATTGTTTCCATGTATGTTTCACAAAAGCAATAGAGGACATGAGTGTAGCCACCAAATTTAAATTGTTTCCATGTATGTTTCACAGAAGCAATAGATTACATTAATGTAGCCACTGACAAAAACAACCAAATCATGATAAAATGCCAGCTATATTTCTTCAGCTGGTGGTGGTGCGTTCTGACTCAGTGGAACTTCATGTGCATCTTCTTCAAGAGGAAATAAAGCATTGAGATCTGGAATGAAAGTGCCACTCGCATTAGGCACCACTAGTACCACCTCTTCTGTATTTGATGTAGAGGTAGGCACTCTTCTTGTCTTTCTTCCTCTGGCAGCAGGGCCGTCTTCATCAGGACCGAGTGTTGTACCAGTAGCCTTTCTCCTCCCCCTACTGCTGTTGGCTTGGTCTTTTCCTGCATTTGATCTTGCACTCGACCTTCCTCTACCTCTGCCCCTCAAATTTCCTCTGGTTGAAGCAGTTGTGACTCTTACTCTAGGCTGTGGAATGCTATCTCTAGCAGCAACCACAAAAGCATTTTCAGGTAAAGGCCCAAGGACCCTCTCCATTGGCACATTTTCTGTTAGCTGCCAAAGTTTGGGGGGTACATGTTAGTTCTTTCGTGAGTACATTTCATACAATAAATACTATTTTCATCAAGTAATATAGTTGTTTACCTCCTTCTGCATGATATGCACCATGTGTTAACCATATTGGTAGGATCAAGTCTGGGTTCAGGTCTGTGTGGTATAATATGCTGCACAAGTAAAATATAGCATAAAAAATCGCAAAGTAGACATGTGTACAGCAACAAGACAGAACTAATTCACCTAAAAATACCTTAAGCAAATCTGGAATGTCAATTTCACCATCATCTCCTACAATGTGTGTCTCTGGCAGTTGAATGGACACCCCTGCTTTGGTAAACACTGAAACTCCCTTCTTCACTTTCTCCTCAGGTGTTTTCTTCCTATTTTTCTTTGGCCTGCCCATGACTTTGGTGTAGAGAGGTGGGTGGATAGGGACGGAATTTGTTTTCTCCCAAAACACTCTGCCTCTTAGTGGTGTCAAGTTGTATGCATACGCATTGTTGAATGTGCCAACACTATAGCAGCTATGAACTAGGTTTTCTGGATTGATTCTGTCCTTACTACATCATGCTATTACATGGTGACATGGAATACTAGTAAGTTTCCACCTCTTGCAGTCACAAGTTCTCTTCGGCATATCAACACATAGTTCTGCTCCCACTCATGGCTTTTTACAGCATATCGATAGTTACCTACAGGTGTGACGATGCAGTTCTTACTCCATTCTAAAAATTTGTCCATTTTCTTCTTGATCTTTGGACAAATTCTTGAGGACCACTTCTCACTTTCTCTCTGTTTGGATTCAATTCTCTTGAGAAGCTTGTAGAATATAGTTTCCACCATAGACATGACAGGCACTTCCCTGGCATCTAGTATATAGTTGTTTCAATTGAAAGAAATGTGTGAGAACATATATTTTCAGAGAATGTAGGAACATAAAATGCAGTATTAAATAGAATGATTTATACCTGTTGAACACCTCTGAGTGGTTGTTCAAAACCACATCACATTTGGGAAATTCACTGAAGAATGCCTTTATCTAAGTGTTAGGGACGAGCTCTGAAATCCATTCGTAAGCAGCAACACTCTCAGCTTGCATCTTGTCCACGCTCTTCTGCCACTTCGGAAGGTGTGTTGACCTGGCAATGGCCCACAAGTCATTCTTGAGTGTCTCTCCTCTATGCCCTGCCCTCTGAAATTTTTGAAGCAAATGCCCAACACAAAATCTGTGTTCTGCATCTGGAAAGATGTTATGAACTGCATTTATTAGTCCCTTTTGTTTGTCACTAACAATTGTCCAGGGGATGTGTTTGTTATGTGCAGATCATCTCTTAAGTTGTTGAGGAACCACTACCACGAACTTGTGCACTCCACTTCGACCAACCCAAAGGCAACAGGGTAAATGCAGTCATTTTGATCAATTCCAACTGCTGTCAACAACACTCCTTTGTATCTTGTTTTAATGTGGCAGCCATCTATGAATATCACAGGCCTACAGCCAGCAAGGAAACCTCTTTTGCAAGCATCATAACTCCAGTAAAGAGTCGCCAAATGCTGCTTAGGGTGTGGGCTATCAGGATCATGCACTGAATTAGTTGTCAGGGCAAATTTAGACCCAGAGTTGCTCCTCCTTAGCTCTTGGCCATAATCCATTAGAAGTCTGAACTGGGCTTCCTCATCACCATGAATACATAGCAGCGCAGCATTTCTTGCTTGTTTAGCTTCCACCTGGGAGGGCACATGGCAAATTCCCTGATCACCTTTGTAGCAAAACCCCCCAAATCAAGTTTCTGGTTGTCCCTGAACTCATGCATGAACTTCTCTGCTAGTAATTTTGTTGCCATTGCTTTAATTGGCCAGCCTGCCTCGCAAGTGTGATTGGCTTCATATTGAGTTACTAGAAAGCCTCCTGTTCTTCTTCTGTCAATAGATGATTTGAACATCCAAGTACATCCAGGAGCACAAACTGCTTCCACCCTTCTTTTCTCATTCCTTACCTTCTTTACTGCAACCCTATTCTTGATACCATAAGTTGTCAATGCCGTCCTCACCTCCTCAACACCACTGAACACCATACCAAGTCTGAAGGTTGGATTGTCCATATCCACCTCGGGATTAAATGACTTGAAGTGCTTCTGCAACTGCAACTTGTCTCCTTCTTGGAACTATAGATCATCATCATCAAGGGCAGCTTCATCTTCATGTTTGTCGCAGACTTCTTGCTCATTGTTGTCATTCAAAGCCATGTCCACATTCGCTGAAAACAAGTCGTCGTCACCATCCTCAACATCGAAATCACTATCATAAACTCGAAATCACTGTCAGAACTACTGTCATCAGACTGAACTCTCTCTTCAAAAGCTTGTCCAGCTTCTCTGGTACTATGTTGTTCAGTTTCTTTTTCTGGTACTGTCACAACACTTGAACTTGATCCTCGGCTGCAAGATTTCTGGTAGAAGCTGATGCAATCTGTTTCTGGGAAATTGTAGATGCCAAGCCAGGCAGAGCTGCTATGAATTGTGGCCTAATCCTCTGCAGGAAATTGGTGCTGTCAACAAATAAGACAAGTGTCTTATGTACCCTGCTAGCTTTGATCATTGCTGAAATATGAGCATAGTTGTCAACAAGTACTAATCCATTCTGAATTTCCTTGCCAGGCAGTAACCAATAAACATGGAGCCTCCCATATTTTCTCACCAAGAATACGCAACATCTCATCGATCCATTGAAGTGACCAAGTATCAGTAGTGCAGTAGTCAAAACATACACTTGTTGCACTCACATAATCCAACTTCTCTGCAGTACCACAAAAATAGCCATTGTGCACCACTTCTACTGTGAAGTTATTGGTGAATTCTCCTTCATTCAAAACTACAAGGAAAAACATGCTAAAATTAAGAAAAGCTACGAACTTTACTTGTAGGAACACACATTCAGACTGTCGAACACATATTCAGTTACTGTACATATGCAAATTTCTGAAAAATATCAAAATTTCCAAGAATTTGAGAATCAATTGCTGCACACAACGTCCACGAACATATACATGGGTAAAAGGAACCCCTTTTGCACAAGCATCCGCATCAATTTTAGACGAACATGTGCGGTTTCGTTCACATCGGAACAGGGAACAGGGCGCCCATGAGTTGATCGAATTCGAGGCTAAAAACCTAACAAAAGCATTGCAGCACTACAACTATCGAGTTCCCAACTGTTGATGACCCACAAGTATAGGGGATCGCAATAGTCTTCGAGGGAAGTAAAACCCAAATTTATTGATTCGACACAAGGGGAGCCAAAGAATATTTATAAGCCTTGACTGCGGAGTTGTCAATTCAGCTGCACCTGGAAATAGACTTGCTCGACACAGATTATCAGTAGCAGCAGTTTTATAGCAGAAGCAGTAGTGAAATAACAGCAGCAGTAAAGTAAAAACAGCAGTGACGATTATAGTAGACAGCAGGATTAAAATACTGTAGGCATAGGGATGGATGAACGGGCGCTGCATGGATAAGATGATTCATGTAATAATCAAGACAAGGCATTTGCAGATAAATAATAAAAAAATATCCAAGTACTAAGTAACCATAGGCATGTGTTCCGTATATAGTCGTACGTGCTCGCAATGAGAAACTTGCACAACATCTTTTGTCCTACCAGCCCGTTGCAGCGGGGCCTCTAGGGAAACTACTGGTAATTAAGGTACTCCTTTTAATAGAGTACCGGAGCAAAGCATTAACACTCCGTGAACACATGTGATCCTCACATCACAGCCATCCCCTCCGGTTGTCCCAATTTCTGTCACTTTGGGGCCTCGGTTCCGGACAACAATATGTGTAAACAACTTGCAGGTAAGATCTTAAAACAATGAATATCATCATGAATCAATAACATGTTCAAATCTGAAATCATGGCACTCGGGCCCTAGTGACAAGCATTAAGCATAACAAGTTGCAACAATGTCAATAAAGTACTAACAACGGATACTAGTCACCATGCCCTAACAATCTTATAGCTATTACATGAATGATCTCATCCAATCCCTTCCATCCCCTTCAGCCTACAGCGGGAATTACTCACACATGGATGGGGGAATCATGGATGGTTGATGGAGAGGCGTCGGTGATGATGATGGCGATGATCTCCTCCAATTCCCCGTCCCGGCGAAGTGCCAGAACGGAGTTTCTGGTCCCGAAATAGGGTTTTCGATGGCGGCGGCGCTCTGGAGGCTTTCTGGAATTGTGGACGAACTTCCTGGCGTTTTTAGGTCGAAGGGATTATGTACCCCATAGGGTGGCGCGGCCTAGGGCCCACCGCGCCGCCCTATGGGGAGGGCGGCTCGCTGCCCCCTCCGTCTCCTCTTCTGGCTCCGTGGGTTTCTTCGTAAAATAGGGGCTTTGCAATTATTTCCACGGATTTTCTCGAAAGTTGACTTTTCTGCACAAAAACAAGACACCAGGGCAATTCTGCTGAAAACAGCGTTAGTTGTATTCGAAACACACAAATTAGAGGCAAAACAACAGCAAAAGTGTTCGGTAAAGTAGATACGTTTTGGACGTATCACCTGTTTAATCCACTAAATCTCCACCAAATGCCCCCGATCGTACACGCACCATACGGCGGTGAAGCAGAGCGCAGCGCCACGTCAATGAAGTACTACGGGAGAGCAAAATCGACGTACCATACGGCGGCCGCTCGTCGTTGTAGTCGCGGCACCGCATCGCCGGCGGTCGGAAGCTCTCGACGACGCCCTCGCCGTCGCCGCGGCGACCTCGAAGTGGTGCTTGTACGAACAACTCGCGGCGAGCTCGATGTGGCAACTAACGGAATCTGCGGGATTCCTTGCCGTTAAGTAGGACATCCCAGGCGCAGCAACTCAAGGACCTCGATGCAATTTAATTTAACTAAAATGACTATATTGCAAACCTTTCGTAAAAAACAAATCCGACGTGGCGGCCGACGTGGCAAATTCGCCTCTAATTGGACTAATTTGTGTCAAAGAAACAAGTTGTTGTACCACTGGTGTACTAACTGCAAGTTGTGGGACTAAATCGTATCGGGCGCGCAAGTTGTGGGACTAAAAATGTTAATAGCTCGCCCACGTAAAGAAGAAGCATCCGTTGGATTAGATAGCGTGATGCTTTCCTTGAATGTTACTCGTACCTTGAAAATCCATATTCGAACTTTATGTTTTCTTTTCGTCCATCTTGGCAATTATAGCCAATTGCCGGCTCGATAACTGTACCGGATAGCCCCTATCAGCCTATCAGGGCTCGTTTGCCGTTTGGTTCTCAACGACACTTTGTCAAGCTAAAGCTGGCAATTTGATACTCCCTCCATTCCTAATTTTAAGAGGTTTTAGCATTTTATCACATTCATGTGTATTCACATGTATGTAAACACGACATGCTCACTCATTTTAGTCGGAATCTAATCAACATGTGTAAAACGTAAAACATCTTATATTTCTATTTAGAAACATAGGGAGTACAAGTTTGGTTCTTAGTCACAATTTGATATTGTCACATTCAATTATCTACATGATGCCCCAAATTTAGACCATGGGGGCACCACCATGAAAATGACATCACAAGGATCACCGCTGTCCCCTCACTGTCCACATAGCCAAGAGGAGGAGACTCAACTAGTGCTGCAACGTTGTTCGTCATAGAGCCAGACACGTAAGCTCTCCATCCGGGGCCGTCCATGCGGGTCAGCCGTTCCCACATCCATGCCCTGCGAGGCAACGACGGCCTCCAACACACCAATCTCAACATACAAGAGGATGTTTTCAGATCTAGCCCCGCTCGCCCCAGGTCTGGCATGTCCGCACACTGATGCTAGGGAGAACACCAATGCAGCTGTCACCGAGGCCACCTCGATGTCGCCCAATCCAGGCCACCACAGCCCCTGAAACACAGAATCGAGCCCAAACCGGCACGCCATTCTATGGGAGATTTTTGGTGGCGTCAACATCCCGTCGCGAAGACCCACCCAAGACCACCAGTCCTGCCAGGGGCAGTTATCGCGACGCGGGGCAGAGGCGTCGCCGCCAGGTTCACACAGCCGCTAGCCAGGACCCCCATGCGAGCTTGCCGAGCGCAGGGATAGAGGAGATCCCACCTTCGCCAACATCGCTCGTGTTTTGCCCGTCGGGTGTCTATGACATTTTTTAAGTCAAAAGATTTATCATTTTATTTATTAATAAGAAGAGAGTTGGCCGGTTGATTATCGGGAAATCGGCGAAAACCGATACAAATGCCCTATGCCGAATATGGTCATGGAACACGATCACATTGGGCACCCCCGGCTAAGCTAGCGACCTACACGAAGTACACAAGCATTGTCAAACCGAGGAGATCATAGTCGAGGTTGCCATTAAGTATCATCGTCATCACTCCTCCTCAAGCAAGCGACTCCAACTTTGCCGCCGACAACCACCGACAAAGCCATCGACCGCGAACAACAACCAAAACTCATTTTGGCCCATGCCAACAGTCGACCACACGCGCCAACGATAGACAACTTCATCTCTGACATGATTTCTACAACAGAAATATGGTGCGCTTGCGTCATCTGAGTCTCCACAAAAACACTAACAATTGATCGTCATTGTCACCACATGGACACGCTCCACTGCAGCTCCGACTGCGTAAGAACACGGTGAAGTGAAAGAGAGAATAACCCATTCTTGGATGGACGCCTCGGATCAAACGTGGCCTATAATCCTGCCTGATGCCGATTTCTAAAACAAAATCTACTATATGCCAAATAATATTTTCTTTCAGTGCAGGATCTCTCTCCCCGTGGTTGACGAAAACCATTGTGACAAAGTGGGTCGTTCCTCCATGGCTCAATTCAGTCTGCCCGATCCCCAATCGAAACCTTCGGATTCGAACGTTAGGCCGCTCCCCTCATCAACCCCTCGTATAAAACTTCTCCCAACTAGCCGTTGCGCCCCTTCCCTTTCTCCCACCCCCGATCCATCGACCAAATCCCGAAAAGCTCCTGAATCTCCTCCCAAGCTTCCATCTCTCCTCGCTGCTCGGAGGCGCGCCCCCTCTTCGCCGTCGCCGTGACCGAATCCGATGGAGACCGCCGTCCTCGCGCCCCAGCACGCGAACCCTATTCAAGCGGCGGGGGCGCAGACCAGGAACGCCGCGGCGGCGATGGCGGCGATGCGTAAGATGCCGCCGGCTGCGAGGAGGAAGACGCTCTGCGACATCACAAACCTCAGGCGGCCGCTGGCGGCGGCCGAGGAAGAGGGCAGCAGGAGGGGTCGAGGTGCGCGGACGGCGCGGAGGCTGTCGCGCGGCTAGTCCAGGAGAATTCGGATCTTATCAGGCTCCTGGAGGAGAGAGAGTACGTATATCTACCCGAGCCCCCAGTTTATTGCATCGATTGCCAGCTTTTACTGTCTCGGATATGGATTCTTGGTGCGTGCGCGCTCCGGTTCTGACCTGATTTGGTTTTGGTTTGGTGCGCGCAGCAAGTTCATAGAGTTGAGCGGGGCTGAGATGCAGAACCTGCGCCTCGCAAACTGGCAGCTTGCCCAGGCCAATTCACAGATGTTGGCAGTAAGTTCGACACCAATTTCCTGCAAGAAACTTCGGTTACTGTGGAAAATGTTCGGAATGTCCACGTTTTACAATTCTACAGTTTGACTTTTGTTATGTCCATCTCGAGGCTAATTTCTGTCCTGAAATGTTTGCTTTGCAGGAGCTAAATCTTGGGAAAAACAGGGTAAGCTCCAAGTTCTTTGATCCCTTGGTATATCTTGAGAGCATTTTGGTTGTTCCATGGCAATCTGATCAGCCAATACTTGTTTTCTTTTCTGAAGCTGAAATCGTTACAGCATGAGCTTACATGCTCAAGAGCTGCTCTCAAAGTAAAATCATCTGAACTTGAGGTATAGCATCTGATGCCATGTTCATGATGCCTGTGTGCTGATTCTGTTCGTGTTCCCTGATCCCCGGTCTGTTGTTCGCGTGTCCTGATGACAGGAGGCAAAGAAAGTGATAAGGAGCAGCAGACAGCAGCAACAGAAGAGCGCCAACGAGATGGCGCGGCAGTTGGCTGCCGACAGAGCTGCTGCTGCACAGCTCAAGGATGGAGACGCGGAGCCAGACGCGTTGCACGCCGCCAGTGCGAATAAGCCGGCCGGTAACGCCAGTCGGAAGCGGCTGATGAGATCTCGATGTAATCATAAATTTCTACCCAGTCTTTGACATGATTCGTTGTGCACATGTATGGCGAACTTACTGACATTACCTGATGGTTTCCAGCTCTGGGACCTGCGGTGGCACCGACGAAGACGGTGGCGGCATCCAAGGAACGGGAGAGCGCACAGAGACGGTAACTAACACACAAGCTCATCAAGATCATGGATGGTGCTTTTGAGCTGGGGTATGCTATTCAGACACTGATTCTTACTCTTTTGTTTCTTCAGGAAGTCCATGAGAACGCCGCAGCCTAGCGGCCGCAGGGAAGACTTGTTCGAGATAGAGGACGTTCAGGTCACCGTCAGCATTGGAAATGACAGGAAGGAGACGTCAGAGTCGGCGGTGCAGTTCCCACGCAGGTCGTCGTTGGGGAGACCGCTTCGGCGGGCCACGGAGAAGGTCGCTTCGTACAAGGAGATGCCTGTCAACATTAAGCTCAGGAGGTCCTAATCAGTAGGAGAAGATGGTTGC
The DNA here is from genome assembly GCA_947311845.1 of Poa pratensis. Classification (NCBI taxonomy): domain Eukaryota; kingdom Viridiplantae; phylum Streptophyta; class Magnoliopsida; order Poales; family Poaceae; genus Poa; species Poa pratensis. The sequence continues at coordinate 2,940,721 of CAMZMU010000038.1, forward strand.
AGTTTGCATCCAATTAGATTATGAGTTGTGACCATTCTTTGCTGCGTTCTGCAGATACAGTCAACATGTATTGTGTGCTTATTTGTATTATTATGATGTGTGAAAAATGGGGCGAAAATCTTGCTAACACGGTTCCTTTCCAGGTTCAAAATTAGATTGAGGACCATTCTTTGCTGCATTCTGCATATACAGTCAGCATGTATTGTGTGCTTGTTTGTATTATTATGATGTGTGAAAAATGTGGCAAAAATCTTGCTAACACGGTTGCTCTCGAGGTTCAAAATTTTGGAAACAGTTCAGAGGACTTTTGGTCATTTGTGCTTCTGCAGCTACAGCCAGCGTGGGCTTTCGAATGAAATTCTTGATGCGTTGTGGGTGGTCTGTATTATTATGATCTGTGCAAAAATACGTCGAGGTTGAACTGGCGGAATTCTGCAACCAGATCAACTGAGGTTACTTGAGAGGATCTGCCTTTGTTCTGAAATCTATCCATCAATGGATGTGACAAAAATAGAAATTCAAATGCACCAAACTATGCAGGAAAAAATCAGTGTACTGAATATAATAGCATATGACATATGTTGAATCAATTGGGTCTAGAATAGCCAATGACATGGCTCTAGTAGAACATTTGATGATAGCCTCGTAGATTTTGCACGAGAAAATCTTCTGTTCATATTTCACTCGAGAAGGAGACGGTGGTCATTTGCTGATTAGAAAAATTAAGCCAATCCATCACTCTGAACTGTGTAGTTGGCAGAAGCAAAATGTTCTTTCACCAACGCAAGAGCTCTCCCTCTGTGAGATATCTGATTCTTCTCTGACTTGGGCATCTCAGCATAGCTGTATATATAACATACCGAGCTGTCAGCACATAATCACGAGGGGCGCATGAAAGAAATTAAAATGATCATGACACTCACGTTTGTTCAAATCCATCTGGTTGGAATACAGGGTCCCATCCAAAATCAGCGGGGCCTCTGGCAGGTACAATTTTCCCCTACACATGGAGAACAAGTCTCAAGCACACTCCAAACGCTAACACCTCAATTTTTCTACTCCCTCCGATCCAAAAATAAATGTCACTGGTACATGTATGAATTTGTGCATCGTAAGTATATTTCCTCCGACACTTAATATGGACCGGAGGGAGTACTAAAAACAGGCCATTAAACTATTCATGAAGGTCGCAATTGTACTTACTGTCCTAACCAAAATAAATGCAGCACTAGATCAAAGAGCTATGAACAGGACATCATGAACACAGAGCATGGGCTTCTATAAGCTAGGTACAGATGAAGAAAGATTTCTAAGAAGACGGCAATGCTTACCAATGGAGGTTGAAGGTAAAAAACTACTTCACATATTACAGTTATGTATTTCTCCCCTTTAGGGTCTACTAAAGAATTTATTTAACTTTAGATAAAGAAAAAAGCCTTTATAGCCTTCTAACCGCTACATACTTTTTAGTTAGCATCCCACAACGGTAGCACACTGATACCTATAAAATGTACAGTTATGTATTTCTCCCCTTTAGGGTCTATTAAACAATTTTTTAATTTTAGATAAGGAAAAAAGCCTTTATAGCCTTCTGACAACTACATACTTTTTAGTTAGTATCCAACAACGGTAGCACACTGATACCTATAAAATGTAGCAACGCTCTGAACTAACGTATAAACAGAACAAACCAGCAAATACCAGTTTGAGTGTATCTAGGCTATGGAACGATATGCATCTTGGAAGTAGCCTGACTGAAGCATGCTAGCTAATGTATTCATTGTCAATAAAGTGATAGAATTCTCTATCAACGGCAGTAGAGATATTTATACTACAATGCCACACTTGAGATATAAATTCAAAGAAACGTCTTACTGGTGTTTTTCCAACAAATGTGATTGGTTCCTCTTCTGGTCCAAGAGCAAGGGAAAAGATGCACATAGCATAAGCTGATTTGTCTTCATAAGCTTTTAACAAATTGTTCAAACCTATAATTGCAAAAATAGTATGCATGAATTTGCAAAGTCAAAAATTATAGACCATGGAGGTGGGAGGAATAAATAGGAAGTGGTAGCCATACCTTCGTGCCCAATCTTCTCAAGAAACCATTTTCTGTACATTCATTTGTGCAAGACGCCCCAAAAAGGAACAAAAATGTTAGTTACATTTGATATGAGGAGGACATACGCCCAGTAAGTTGCAACAGCGAAGGATGTTAGTCGTCTGTAACTTGGTAAAAAGAAAAATGACTTACATGTAGGGACCTGCAGCAAGAAAGCAAAATATGTCACAATTGTTCAAATTAAATTCATTTAATAAGTGAAAAGAAAGAAATCAGTCACCTGGTAAACCTTTGAGTGCATTGAAACATAGGCAGGTATCCTCAACAAGTACAGGACCATTCACCTGTATGAAGAACACAATGCAGATTCAGTTATTCAGAGTCCTTAATATGAAAATTTCCACAATTCTAGTATTAAGAAACATATAGATACCTGAGATGCAGCCATTCTCGCTTTCTCTTTAGATATGTCCTCTGGCTCACCTTGCAATTCTGGCACTGCCAAACTCAACAGTGGATAGCAATAATTAATCACAATATTCATAGGTTATTTCGCGTCTTCACTAATTTACGCTTGTGGCAAAGATCTTGATTACTGAGAGGTTAAAACTGAAAATCACATATTTATATATCAAGTTGCATCAGTTCCATCAGAATTTCAGAATAAGCCTATTTTGACCAAACAACACAGAATGAGATATAGCACTGCCCTTACTGGTTATTGTGACAATGTGCCAGCAGAACACTGCAGGTATATCTGTCTCCAGCTCAATTATTACATGTAGGGCATGATAGTCCTAATTCTTTAAGTGTATGGGGTCCAGATGCTACTTTGATCTGAATATATCTTAATGTCTGGATTCCTATGCTCTTAGCTAGAATCACATGATGCAAAATTAATGTGTTAAACATCTGGAATTCCTAGCTCTTAACCAATACTAATAAGCTACGGAGCACGGATACGGTGCTGAGGTCTCGTGTCCGTGTCGGATACAGTATCCGATACGGATACTGCTCCGATACTGTATCGATACGGTTCTAGACGTATCGGCCGGATTAATGAATTAAAACAATTGTTGATTAATTCGGATACCTGTTCGATACGTTTTGGACACAGATCGGATACGGCCCAGCCCATATGTGCCTAACCCTACCCGATGCAACCCCTCGTATCACTTCCTCACACTCGCACCCGCCCCTTCCCTGTCCCCAACGAGACGAAGCAGCCGCCTCCCTCTTGGTCTTGGGCGGCGCCGCCAGATCTGCAGCCAGCCGGCGGCGGCGACCGGCCACCTTCCTCGGTTCCTCCTCTCCACACTCCACAGTCAACTAGCAGGTAATGTCTCCTTCCTCCTCTCCTGTCCCTCTCCCTCTCCCTCTCTTTCCCTCTCTAATTGCAGCTCCCTCTCCCTCTCTGTCTCTCCCTCTCTTTCCCTCTCTAACTGCAGCTCTCTCTCCCTCTAATTGCAGCTCCCTCTCCCTCTCTTTGTAATATGTTCTAAATTCGTACTGCCACTTTGTTGATCTGTAATATGGACGAGAACTTGGAAGCTAGCTTGGAGCCAGGGAGCAGCAGCTCGCCGCCTCGCCGGCGGGAAGCAGGATGCAGCAGCTCGACTAGCGACTGCAGCAAGCAGCCAAGCAGCAAGCAGCCGGCGCCGGGCAGGAAGCCAGCAGCAGCAGCTCGTCGCCTCGTCGGCTCCACTATTGAACAAGGTAATATTTGAACTTATGTATGTTAGTTTGCTGCTGGGTTGTTGGCTTGTTGATTTGCTAGCTGCTTGCTAGTTTAAATTGTCTTGTAAGTTCTAACTTTCTAAGGTGCTGTTCAATGTTCTAGTGTGGCTAACATTCTCTCTCTGTTTTTTGTCTTTGGAAATTGGAGTTGGACTTGGAGAGTTTCCGAGTTGGAGTTGGAGTCTTGGAGAGCAGAGCATGAGTTCATCACATTCATTCACAATTTCACATGAACCAGTTTTGGAGTTTGGATGCTTCAAAACAAGGTAATCTGCTATTCTTCTGTAGTTTATAGCTACTAAATTTATTTATTTGTTGATTTACAAAAATATCAAAACATATCCTCGTATTGGCGCATTTTCAAAATGTCGTATTTCCGTATCCGTATCGGCCCGATACCGATACACGTATCCGTATCGGTGCCGCGTAGCTAATAAGTAATACCAGAGTGCAAAAAGAAATAACACAGGTTACATGAAGAGCACATGACATCAGTAACCAGTAACAAACCACATGAATCACAGGTCAATGGACTCCACATTAAATAAAATTCATATTGCATTCCCTCTTGCTCGTATCTAGGTGCTCACGTAGTTGTATTTTCTCTGAACTTACTATCAAAGTAGAAACCTGTGTGCTAATCCCATAAACCTTAACCATGCACATCGACACCATTTTTCTCCTTGAGAAAACGCAAAAGCCTTCTGCGTCCATGCATAGGTACAAGAAAAGGTTACAAGCCCAAAAAAGGACCTAACAGGCTAACCCACCAAGATTACAACACCACACCCTAAGTGCGCCATCACCCACTGTCCTGGTATCAGCCTTAATAGCAACGAACAAGCTGGCAATGTCGGGTCTCTCGTTGTCGAAGGTGGCTGCACTGCGCTTCTCCCATATTCACCACAAGTATGATCACCGAAAGACATGCCTTTTCACGGCGTATGTCGAAAGGAAAGGATCGCATGGTGCCACCAGTTCATGAAGTCTTCTTCAAAAGCTGGAGGCACTGAAGTAGATAAATCCACAAAACCACCTCATGCCAGATGGTGTGTAAGAAAGGACAACCCGAGATGAGGTGGGTAGTGGCCTCCATAGGATTTTCACATAGGAGGCAAGTCGGTACATGCAGCAGCTCCCACCTAGATGAGTGTCTCAGCCGTCCAACAGCAGTCTTGACAGGCCAACCAAATGAAGAACTTGAGCCAGAGACGGAATTAAGGCTTCCAGTTTAGCTTAAAAGACTTCAATACAATCACTCCCTGGAAGAGGGGGTTGTAGCAAGACTTGGAAGAATACTGGGTATCTAGACACTTCTTTTTAGCTTATGAGGTTTGGGATCCAGAAGCTGGCTGAGAAGCCCAAAAGAAGTGGCCCTAAATCAGGTTGTCGATAAGTGGAAAAAACAAGGGCAGATTGTATGGTCTGTTGCAATATTTCGGTTAAGACATCCAAGATTTGGGGGTGAATGTTAAACAGGGAAAACAGATGGTTCTATCGTTATAAGTGGAATTGGATGATCCAATCAACCTTAACTGGTCATAGACAGTAACTGAAGTAAACTATCACTAATTCACAATTTTCAGCTACAACCTACAACCAATTTATGTTAGCGTGCGCTGGTTTATAAAACAAAACTGTATGGCCCAAATAAATTAATAATGCTGTCACATAGGAATCCACGGCTCGGTGTTATCCTAGGGTTTCCGACACCTTAAGAAATAAGAAGCGACGGCCACGCAGCGAAATCACTCCCATCAACCAGCAAAGTCCTGCATCCTTGGTCTAGCATTAAATCCTTCACTGGTGGACTACTAGGCATACGTCTTGTACATACATAGATGGGGGGAGAGGTAGAGGGGATGGAAGAAAGATTGCGGAGGAGCTTACGGTCGAGCTTGAGGGACTGGAAGGGGATGGAGGAACCGAGAATCGCGCGGACTTCCTCCAGCTTCTTGGCGTTTCCTGTGACGAAGGTCACTGCCTTCGGCAGCACCCGCGCCGCCGCCGTTCCCGACATGGTGCGGTGCTGTGTCGTGCTCCGCTTCCGGCGAGAGATGGGAGAATGCGGCGGATACGAGGGTCTAGGGCGATGTCGTCTTTTTTTTAACAGAGATTGTTATTTTGCTGTTTGTTTTTTACAACACGTACACCCTATGAAAACCTTCGATAGACTGAGTTATTTGCTGTACCAAATACCAATAGATTTGGCTTCAAGGAACACGATGCTTATTACAGATGGTATTTATGTGTTTACATAATATTAGGGAGACTACTTTGTAAAAAAATACTTGCACAAAGAAGACCCTTAAGGTGAACCATTTGCTCGGACCCCTCCCCTCCTTTCCCCGTCTACAGTGAAAGCAAGCGATTTTTGGGCCTCCCCGTGCGACCAAGCTCGCCGCCGGTGATCCTCTCGATTCCTCGCTCTCCGCGGCCGCTCCGGCGGCGGGAGGACGAGGAATCGACGGATCCCGGTGTGCATATAGCCTAGGTGTGCGTGGGGTGCTAGCCGGCGGCGCTGCGGAGGTGGTGGCGTGGCCGGAGTGGCTTTTGGCGGCGGCGGTCCCCTCCTCTGCTTTGGGTGCTCCGGTGGAGGCCCGTGGCGGATCCGTCGCCCTCTGCGCGCCTGCTGCTCTTCGGAGTTGCAGCGCGCGTCTCCCCGAGCCACCGTCCGTGACGGCGGTGGTGGCTCTTGGCTGGGGGGTCCTTCCTCCTCCGCAGCGGCGGGTGGAGTTGCTTTTGGTCAAGATCTGTAGGAGTTTGCAGGTGAGGAGCTCGTCTGCGCCCGCGATCTCGGTGGGGATGGTGGAAGATGGGTGGTGTCCTCGTGCTTGTCTCCGGCGTGAGACGGCGAGGGCGAGCTGGCGGCTCGAAGCCGATGTCCGTTTATCGTCAAGATGCTGGCGCCTGCGTCAGCTGGCTTATGCGGCGACTCAACTTGGTTGTTCGAGCTGGCGGCTACGGTGCGAGGTGAGCTCGCCTTCTTCTGCTCCGGCGGCGTGCTGGCGGTGCTGGAAGATGGTGTGCTGCTTGGTGGCTCCGAGTTCGGCGTGCGTCGTGTGCGTCTCGTCTGTGTTCGTGCGTGCTTGCTCTTGTTCTTGTTCTTGATCTTGTACACGAACTCCTTTCAAAAAAAAAAAGACCCTTAAGGATTTCCCCTTTCATAATATCCTTATTGCTGGCCGGTCCGCATGGAGTCGGAGTTGGTTCTTTTTTCGTACAAATAATTGTATGATTTTTGCTCCTTCTAACATATGGAGTGGAGACTTCACTTTTTGGGGGGCCTTTCCTTCTCACACTACGGTATGAACTACTAGTTAGATACATGTGTGTCAAAAAATCTAAGAAGTCTTAAATTTAATAACAGAGTGAGAAGAATAGAGGAATTAGTGTTTTATTTCCTTCTATGCAAATACACCTTCACCACCTGCTTCAAACATTGGAAGATTTAAGAAGTACCCACTAGACATGGAGGGGGAGTAAATGCAATGGTACTCAGTCCTTTAAGATGTTTAGCGTTCGATTCTAAAGTCAAGGAGGGTCGGTTGTGCATAACGTAAAGGTAGTGGTCGTGACAATGTATTTTGTAAAGGAATAGTTGTATCGAGTGGAGACTTTACTTGGTTTTGGGCCTTTCCTTCTCACACTATGCCTATGGGCTATGGTATGGTCAACTAGTCGGGATGGAATGAAAGAAAGGTATTTACTACTGCTACCTTTAAGAGCCTCTATAGAAAAATACTACTTAAATAGAATAGAGGAATGGGGGGTAGGAAAACAATTTTTGATAAAATAGCAATTTCTTTTTTTTTTTTTTGAGAACACAGTACAACACAGACGCTCACAAATACGCACATACACTCACCCCTATGAACGCACGCACGCACACCCTACCCCTATGAGCACCTCTGAAGGACTGAGCCGGCAGATCTTGAGGTTGACGAAGTCACCACAGGCGCCTCGCTGTTGACGGGCACGTCACCTACCACTGAAAGAATAGCGCCGGATAATCCTGGAATAAATCCAGGTAAATGCAAACGCCCATGCCAAGTCTAGGACTTGAACCTGGGTGGGCTGGTTCCACCACAGGGAACCCAACCATCAGAGCCAAGCTCCGTTTGCAAATAGCAATTTCTTAAATCACATATGCACCTAAAAGGATGTTTTTCTCTCTTGGTGCACCGGGATGCACCGTGGTGCTATATGATGCTCCGCCACTGGATGTTTCACGGAAAGAGAAAAGGAAAAACAGTGCTAGTAATGCAACTATTTTTTTTATTTTGAGGAGTTGCGTATGAGATTCCCCTGAATTTCCTTTGCCGACCAGTCACCCAGGCGCCATGAAAAGGTTGAATTGTGAAATTTTTCCAATCCGGTTTATTCTGTACTCTTAAAGTTTTAAAAAAAGGTCTCAAATTTATCAATTTCAATTTTCATGCACTCGCCAGACCAAGCCAAACGGCAGGCAGCATTTTCTATCTTCCACCTTCCTCCCGCCGCCCCACGCGAGGATCTCGTGGGAGAAAACCCGAACCCACCTACCTCCGCCCACTGGACCCCTGCAGCAGCAGCAGCCTCGTCCGTCGAACGAACTCCATTGCGCGACCACGACCACGACTCCACCCCACAGCCGAGTCCAGTCCTCCCAAGTTTTCACACCCCTCACCTCCGTTCTTCCACCGGGTCTCCGGTCACCGTCGACCTCTGTCCAGCTTCGCGGCAAACGCCTCCCCAGTTCCTCGCCCCTACAAATACCCCGGAGTTCGTCGCCCAGCAGCTCACTGACAAACCAATTCCTGAATTCCTCCGAGACAGGGAGGTAAGACGAGCAATGGAGAAGGCGCTCGACAGGCAGAGGATCCTGCTGGGGCACCTGGAGCCCAACCCGGCCTCTGCATCTGCCATCTCCGTGAGTTTGCCCTCCTTCCCCCACTTACAGCTCATCTCCGACGCCGTGTTGTTCCAGATCTGTGACGACGGTGGTGTTTTTCTCTCTTGGTGTCGCAGGCGAGCGCGTGCGCCGCGGAGGACAGCGCCGCGTACCACCGGGGCGCCTGCTTCGCCGACGACGTCGTCATCGTAGCGTAAGTCATGCCCGCTCTCCTCTCCCGCCCTTCTGTTTGGATCGGTGATCTGTGGCGGAGTTGTGGTCGCGACGTGCGAGGATTCCTGCTTGTTTTCGTTCTGCCCTGTGAGGTTTGGCCACCCCAGTGTTCAATTTATTGATAGCGACGGTACTGCGAATTGTCGAACCGTGTAAAACCGCTGCTAGTGGTATGGCAATGGGTTGATGCCAACCTGGTTTCTTGGTTTTCGTGTTGGCGACCTAAATCTGATTAAGAGCCAACCGAAGGCTATATCTCGGCTGCATCATGCATGTCATGTCTCTGTTCTAACGTAGAATATGTTAATATCGCAGAGGTCTTAGCCTGTAGCATTAGAAATACAGAAAACATGACAGAGAGGATCTATGGAAGGAAGGAAATAATACTGCAGAGTTTTACCGTTTACAAGCAAAGGAATAGAAACAACGAATAGCGCAAGAGCTCAGTTACACACAATTTTATCATATATAGTAGCAATTCAGATAATTTCTAGAATAATTTTCCTACTCATTCCATGTAAGCAGAGGTCAAACATGAAACATGTATGATGTGTCTACCTTTCATGTCTTCAGTGCCTATAGGACAGCAATTTGCAAAGCCAAGAGAGGTGGTTTCAAGGATACGCCTGCTGAGGATCTCTTGGTGCCCGTATTCAAGGTTTGTGTTTGTCATCTTCTTTCCCTTTTAGTCTAAACGGCAATTTAGTGAATTGTTTGTGTTCGTCACATCATCATCCTTGGAGTCTTCTCATATTTTTCTGATTCAATTGTAGGCTTTGGTGGATAAAACAAAGTTGAATCCGAGTGAAATTGGTGACATTGTTGTTGGTACTGTTTTAGCTCCGGGGTCCCAAAGGGCTATAGAATGCAGGATGGCCGCATTGTATGCGGGATTCCCTGGTAATTTTCATTATTTCTGCCACATTTTCCTTTAATATTAGACTATGAATATCTCTGGCTTGATTATTTTGTTCATGTAATGTAGACACGGTTCCCCTCAAGACTGTAAACCGACAGTGCTCTTCTGGTCTTCAGGCAGTCGCAGATGTTGCTTCTGCTATCAAAGCTGGGCTGTATGATATTGGTATGTTGTCCTAGAGGTTGATTCTAAGTATTTTGTTTTGACTTCATTGACGATCTTATTTTGTTCTCTCCTTTCAAAAGGTATTGCTGCTGGCCTAGAGTCCATGACAGTGAACCGAGTTACTATTGATGGCCAAGTAAACCCCAAAGTAAGTCAAATGGGTAGTTGATGCATTAAGACTCTTTACTTTAGATGCATGTGTTAAGATGTTTAAGGTGATAATATATTGCGTTGGATTTTCCAATTTCTTTAGGTTGAGCTATTTGCCCAAGCACGTGATTGCCTTCTCCCAATGGGCCTTACGTCTGAGAATGTTGCACAACGGTTTGGCATAACACGCATGGAGCAAGATCAAGCTGCTGTAAGTTTGCTGATTGTCCTTTTTTGTCGCACATGTTTGACAGTGTATGGCAACTGCCTTTTTACCTCACAATAGGTTTCTAGCTCTCATTCTTGTTAACTCTAATGGTCAGGTTGAGTCTCACATGAAGGCTGCTGCCGCAGTAGCTGCTGGTAAATTTAAAGAAGAAATAGTCCCAGTTCATACCAAGGTAATATAGTGCCTTTGTTTTCTCTTTCTAAAATAACCAGTATATATTTTTAAGATTTTCTTAATAAAATATTAGAATCGTTAATACATGTTGCTCTGACTCTTTTGTTGTCCTGTGAAGATTGTAGATCCAAAAACTGGTGAAGAGAAGGAGATAGTAGTGTCAGCAGATGATGGAATCCGATCTAATACCACACTGACAGTCCTGTCAAAGCTTAAACCAGCATTTTCTAAGGACGGAACCACTACCGCTGGTACGTAGCAGAATCTAACTGAATGCAGATGTCTATAATTTATATCACTCTTGAAGATTGGTGTTGTTTCTACCCTTAGGAAACGCTAGCCAAGTGAGTGACGGAGCTGGCGCTGTCCTACTAATGAGGCGGGATGTTGCTGCACGAAAGGGTCTTCCAGTACTTGGAATCTACAGGTAATGTGATGTTCTTTAGATGCTTTACATATGATGAGTTATATTTATATTCTGTAGAATTTTTTCCTGACACAAAACATATCAAACACCGCTACCAACTTAATGGCTCAGCACTTTCTGGTGACCATCAAAGCAGAGACTTACAATGCTCTTAATTATTATAAGAAGTTTTGTTGTGACTAATAATGGGAGCGGAATGTGCAATTACAGGAGCTTCGCTGCAGTTGGAGTTGATCCAGCTGTGATGGGTGTTGGTCCTGCTGTTGCTATCCCCGCAGCAGTGAAAGCCGCGGGTCTTCAAGTTAACGACATTGATCTTTTTGAGATTAATGAGGTATACTTCCATCTAGTTTTTTCCACTTGATAAAACTATATCTGTCGGATGATATTCATGTGCCCCTGTACATAGGCTTTTGCATCTCAGTTCGTGTACTGCTCCAAAAAGTTGGATCTCGACCCAGCGAAAGTCAATGTTAATGGAGGTGCAATTGCTCTTGGACATCCACTTGGTGCCACAGGTATCTGTTTCCTGCTATCCACAAAGATTTATGTTCCATGTTGTTGTGCTCGGACCCTTTGACTGTTTGTCATCCTCAGACCACTGCTTTGCTCCAAACTAACATCTCCCTGTGCTACAGACGATGACATTTTCATGCTTTCATCTTGGCAGGTGCGCGATGTGTCAGCACTCTTCTCAATGAGATGAAGCGCCGGGGCAAAGACTGCCGGTTTGGAGTGATTTCAATGTGCATAGGTACACGATCTATTCCATTTGCTTGTGTGGAAAGAAGGTGGTAGTACAACTGTAAATGACATGAGTATTAATGAACAGGTTCTGGGATGGGTGCCGCCGCTGTGTTTGAGCGGGGAGACACCGTGGATGAGCTAACGAATGCCCGGGCTACGCCGTCGCTTAACTGGCTCTCCAAAGACACCATGTAACTAATTTCGTGGAATTTGTGTAGCTGCTACTGTTGTTCGCAATTCTTAAACAGAATGCAGGCTATGGAATAAATTGATATCATATTGTAATTCCTTCTGGGGTGAAAAATTGTCAACGTTTGACCGTCAGTGTTTTACTGTTTTCTATCTTTGGTTCTGCAGTAGTTCTGATAAACAAAATCTTTCCGAGGAAAGTGGACTACAAGTGTACAACGTCTAGATGCACATCACCACACACAAACACGCATATAGACCGAGTTGCATACGAAAACCTAAAATGGAGGATGAGCTATATGGAGCTCGTTTTTTCAATAATTCGTACTCAACTTTTTAAAGTTTTCAAAAATCGTGAAAAAATTCCCCAATGTAGATATTTCTAGAATTCTAGATCCATAATCTTGCAAAAAAAAAAAAGAGTGGATCTTGGATAACAGAGGATAAGGTCCTATCTGTCCGTGGAAAGAGTTTCCCACATGCTTGGTAATGAAGACTTTGGCTTCACACCACCCAATGGTCATGAGAAGGGTTGGTTTTGAAATCATGGGAATGAAAAAGCAAGTAACAAGGACATGTTGGAGGGTATCTACATTCGAGGAAGGGGTATTTGAGGTCTTTCCAGCAACCTCATAACCAGATATGATATCATGCATTGCATCTATAGTGGCATCATCAACCCCAAGATTGACAACTTTGATGACATTCATGGTAATCTCATTGACTTGATCCTCAAGACCTATCAAACGAGGGAAAAGGTGAAAAGATTGATGTGATGAACTATCTTTGGAATGAAATGTTCCTTGTGGTGATCAATAGGAAGAAGCCATGCTTTGTTTCATTTGTTATGATGCTCATCAACATTAAGTGGGCTCAGGGATGTCAGATGTCAGTCATGGAAAAAGTGAAGATTGGATCATTCAAGGTGTGAAGCGCCTCCTGGATGAAGAAGCACAAGGATCCTAGATAGAGTGAACATCTACGAGGATGAAACTCCAGATCTCAATTTGCCTCCAGTGAAAATCAAAAAAGAATTCGTTTGTTTAGCTCGAAGAAAAGTATGCCTATTTGGAATCCAAGGTTAAAAGACATTTTGCCTTCAACTTGACAATCGACACTACATGTGGTGTGCTCATAGTGACAACAAGAATAGTCCAATCAAACGGAGATATCGAGGGCGTTAAAGGTTCAAGTTGCTACCGGTGTCAGAGAATAAGCTACCCGATTATGAAGATTGGAAGTCGAAGCATATCAAGTGGGATAATGATGAAGCCAAGTCTTCATGCTTTCCTCTTCACCGTCAACCAAACCCCTAAAGAGAAGTCAAGCTCAATCGAGTATGTAGATGATGTCGACAAAGCCGGCCCCTCCAAGTGATCCTTGTTGGGATGTTAGCATCACTCTCTTCTCCTTTTTGGAGCCTTTATGCAGATTTATATTAGGAATCTTTAGAGTTTTGAATGGGCCAAGTCAGAATCTTTATTTATTGTTTTGATTCTTATAAACTTGCGAAGATTTGTATAGTTGCATTTGTTTTGGTTCAACTTGACACACCAAGACAATCTTCAAGATTTCGTAGATATTCTAATTTTCAAGACATATGGAACCCATATTTTTAAGACTATGTGGTGCTAGTAATAGTATTTATCTAGTTGTTTATTGTCTTACTTGTGCGCAGGTAATGCTTTATGTTCTATCTATGTGGACTTACATGATTTATGAAATATAGGGGGAATGTTGTTTGTAGATCATGTGCATTTTGCATTCCAACACAAAATTCAAATTGTGCACACATATAGGGGAGCCGTCTATATTAAAGATTTTTTTTGCTTAGTGTAATCATAATATATTGGAGTGCACTGCTTGTTGCCTCCGCTAGACCTAATATGGTAGTACCGCTCGCATAGGCGATAGTACCATCCAGGAAATTTATGTGCATAAATGCTGGAAAATTAGCCCCCCTATTTAAAGGATCACCTTCTTACCAAAGAGGTAACTCTGACTTCACTCTCTCTCCTCGATTGTTTTTTGTAGATGATCTGGGAAGCAAGAAGACAATCTTCTCAATGGTTGGAGATGATGATCTTTCGGTGGGACCGTGGGATGGAGTACGATCAAGAAGATGTAACTCCATGATACCACAACCATTGTTAGAAGGAGAAATGCAAAGGAAATATATCAACAAAAATCATTGAATCATCTTCAATATGTCACCTACCTTGCTATAGCAACACGATCAGCCTATCACCAAGGAGTTCTCCCGCGAGCAAATAAAGAAAAACAAGAAAATAACTTCTGAGCACTATGATGGGCCAACTAAAAAAGAGAGTCATATTGTGCTCAAAAGCCCATTATTTATTAAAAAAGTGAAGCCCATTATAAAAACTCATACATAAAAAAGCAATGAGACAAGGTCTCTAGGGTTAAGTCACTTCTCGAAAGTTCCTTAACCCTAGCCGCCGCCCCTCCCTTGCCCGAGTCACCTATTTGGATCTAGACATCTACCTTTCTCCGACTTTAGACGAGCATATCATAATAATCATAAAGAGCAGAAGACGACACGGCTATAGCTGCACATACGAGCCCTGCACATCTTGTGGGTAATTCAATGCTCTAAAACTTTACACAGTGTTTTTTCGTTTACCTGTTTTTTTTAAACGAGATTTCTAGTTTATTCTTTTTTTGAGAGGATCCACACTGCGTGTTACAACAGAATTACAAAGAAGAAGCAAGAACACGCAGAAAAACAAGCCAACGAAGCTCCGCACAACAGCAGCACGAAGGAAGCAAACCGCTGAACCACCTCCAAGCCTGACGCCAAGCTCCGTCGCCGCAACGCCGGAGAGAAGGACACCAGGCCGCCGCCATCACCGGGACAGGGAGCACCCCACTCATTGTAGAAGCCGCAGAAGCCACCCGCCGCAAGCGACGGGATCGAAACCTCGTTGAAAGCACACGGCCATGGCGCCTCCTCCCCAGAACCACCTGCCAAACCAACATACCTGCACAGAGCACGAAACGGCTTGCCGGAGTCACCGCCAGAAGCACGCCTTGACCACCCCAACTCCCCTCGCCACCACGGCCGGCCGAAGTTGGGGAAGAACGAAGCAAGTTGAAGCAGAAACGCGAAGCCCGAAGCAGATCTCCCCACGCCACCATGGTCGCCGGAAGAAGCCTGAGCCCCACGCCAAAGGCCAGCGAAGAACACCGAGATCCCGGAAGATTTTCTCCTGTACAGGCGGAGGAGAATACCAGCGCGAAGCACCAGCACCCCGCCGCAGCACCCCCAGCACCTCCATGGCATGTCCAGGAAGATCCACGCCAAGACGGAGAAGAGGGCGAGGGACAAAAGCTCAAAAAGCCGGCCATCACCTCCATCACGACAGCCGCCCTCCGAGCACCTACCCCCACCAGATCCGACGATCCGGGAGGTCACCACGCCGGGAACCCGTCGACGCCGCCCCGCAGAGCACCGCCGAGGTGGGGATCGACCCCCGGCACCATTATTCCAACACGCCGCCGCAGCCACCACCTCTCCAGCGCCGCCGAGGAACTCTACCCTACTATCTACACGCCTAGGCCACGGATCCGAGGTCTCCCCTCTCTCCCACCGCCGCAACGGCGGCCGGAGAGGGAGGAGACCCGCAGATCGGGCGTTGGCGGAGCGAGGGACGCGGACGAACTCCCTTTCGCCTCTCTCCAACAGTAACCAGAGGGAGGGGAGGGGAGGGGAGGGGAGGGAAAAGAGTATAACCGTCTTCAACGAGATTTCTAGTTTATTCGATGTCATTGTACAGCCTGTCCCTATACTACGGCAAAGAAGAACGGGTCATGTTTTATTTTCACCGATCCCATCACAAATCCGCAAGTTATAGATTCAAATTTCAAAACCGTCGCAAAAATCGAGATCAGCCACAGTGATGCCTGTACACAGAGAGAGAGGATAGGTGTACTGCACGGCGCGTTCGTTGTCGTGTGGGTAGAGTACGCAGGAAGGAAGGAAGAGGGGGAGTTGAAAAGGGTCCGTAGAAAAGGGGGAAGGTGGACCGTGGTCACAAGTGAAGAAACCAATTCTTTTTCCACATCATTTTCCCCCAATTTCTCCCACCTCCGCTTTCCCCACAAAACCTCCATTGCCCGCCTCTTCGGTTTTGGCGCAGAGCTCCACCAAAACCCTAGCCCGCCCGTAGAGCCCCTCCCCGCGCGCGTGGTTCCGAGGTAATCTTCGCCACCCCTCCTTCTCCTCCGCGCGCTCTGCTCTGCTCTGCCGGGCTTTGTCCGTGCCATGGAATGGTGTTCCGTGATCGAAGCGGAGGGGGATCCAGCAGTCATGTTTTGATTCCTCTTTAGGTAGGCTCCGACGAGGCGGCGGCCTGTGGGCTGCTGGAATCGGGGTGGAATGTGATCGTTTTGGGGGGACAAGGTCCTAGGGATCGCGAGATTGTTCTTTTGTTTGTTTGTGCTGTGCTTTTTCGGCGTCTTGGGTGTAGATTGGATTCGTGTTTCGCCGGCGCCGCCGGCTGTTCTGGGTTGCCGTGTGATGCTCAAGTGCCTTGGGAGAAGTTTCCTGATATGCATTTGAGACGTTGTTTAGGGTTTAGTGACGTGTCACGGTGTGCCGGCTCTGTTTTTGGGTTGATTGGGATTGGTTTAGACATCCATTCGGCAATGGCATGGAACATTCGTGCAGTGATGTGGTCGATTCATGATGTGCAAAGTTCTTCAGATGCTGCTGTGTTTTAGCTCTTCATTGCATGACATGTATTGTCCTTCAAGATTCAGTGTAGATGGCAGCGCATTGAAACAATAAAAATTAATCAAGTTTCAGTTTCTTGCTTTGTTTCTCTCAAAATAATAATCATGTGCGGTGTGCCGTGTGTAGGTAGAGTTTCTTGAATTTGGTATTGAAGTGAACAAGAGTGGATGTGCTTTCATCTAGTTCAGTAAAAAAACTATCTGCATTTTGAGTTGGTATTGTATATGCATTCATAAACAGGGTGTTGATCCATTTACCTCAACTCAATGTTGGTCCATTTACCTCAACTACCTCATATGTTTCTGTAGCAGCGGATGATAGTGGACGCTAGCTATGGACGTGAACGAAAAAGCATCTGATGTCGAGTTAGAAAAAATGGAAGCTGTTCACTTGAATGGAAAGCCGGGAGGTAATACCATAATTATTGAATCTGAAGGGGATGAAACTAAAGTTGGAGCAGACACTCATATGAGAGAAGGTGGCCTTGAGGAGCACATGAATCATAAATGTGCAAAAACAGATAGTGGTGTCCTTGAAGAAGAAGCCACTAGTACCGATGATGATTCAGATAGTGACTTGTATGGTTTTCTCCGGGAATCAGAGAATGAAGAAACTTCAGAGTCTGATGCTGAGAAAGACATTGAGGTTTGTGCATCTAATTATCTATTTAATGGCTGGCCAACTTTTAAGGTTTAAACATGTTTAATTACAAGATCATAACTTTCCAATCAAAGTAAAAAAGTATGTTCACCATGTCCCTAGAAAAAGTATGTTTGCTTTATGGACGATAGATAATATATCAACGTGACCTGGAACTCTTGACAGTCTTTGTTGATGAACACCTTTTAGTATTTCTATTGTTTGCTTGATATGCTTCTATCTATCCTTGTTCCCCTTAGTTTTAGATCACATTAATGATGGCTAGGCTACTCATCAATGTTAGCTTATCATATATACTGCACCTCGACATTTCTATGATTGATTTGTTATTAAATACATTTAATAGTCTAGTTTGGTTCCTCGTCGATCAGTTCACCTGTGGTAATTGATTGGCTGAACAGGCTGGAACGCTGATGGTTGCGACTTATGTTACTCACATCTGTTCTACTCCGCAATCTAGAATTTTGATGTGTGGGGTCACCCATTTCTTGGGTGCATATTTTGGTTATTAGTTGTCTGAAAATTGATTTTCCAACAGGTGCCTTTACCTGAGGAAGAAGTCGAAAAATTAGTTGCTGAATTTCTTGACGTTGAGAGCAAAGTAACCTTTATAACCTCTCCTGTTTTATGTACCCCTTTATTTCTGAGCAAGTTTCATTTCATTCATTGTTTTCTTTGGTCATGCTTAGGCAGCTCAAGCGCAAGAATCACTTGAAATTGATTCGCTGGAAAAAGTTGAAGCTGAAGTACTGATGGAGTTATCGAGAGGCTCCAAGGAGATGCGGTTTGTGAATATTTTTTACATTTTATTTCAAGTTATTATTTCTTAACTGTAACTCTCTCTATTCTTCTGCACTGATATCATTATACTTTAAATAGTTGGAGTTAGCTGTGTCAATTGAGATGGAGCAATTCAAGAAGGAATGGTCAACTGAACTCGATGATTTGGAGATTCGCAGTGCTGTTCTGTTGGTATGCTTTTGCTCGAAAGGGTGTCTTTCTGTCCATCAAATATGGAATTTATAGTCCCTTAATTTAATTAGATTAGATGGAGTTCGCAACCTTGCGTCAAAGTAAATAAAATGATTAGTCTTAAAGTTGTTCCATCAAGTTGTTCCTCTGTGCCAACTATATCATAAGTCCAGTCGTATTACATCGAGTCAGAAATTTTGAAAGTAATTTGATTTGAGACATATTTTTTTACTTCCGTTTTATTTTAGATATGTTTATTTAATCATCTCTATGTGCTAAATTGTGATTTTAACGCAGGAACAACTTGATGCTGCTGGCATTGAACTTCCTAGCCTTTATAAATCAATAGAAAGTGAAGCACCAAATGTTTGTGAAAGTGAAGCATGGAAAAAAAGGACTCATTGGGCTGGTTCTCAAGTTCCCGAAGAAGCTAGTCAATCAATCAGAAAAGCTGATGAATACCTCCAGTCTTGTAGACCTGTAAGGAGGTAATGTTAGATTGTTAGGGCAAAAAATAATTACTCCTTTGTTTTCTTTTAAGTCTGACCTTTTCTTTACTTGCTCCAATCAGAAAACATGGAAGACTGCTGGAGGAAGGTGCTAGTGGCTTTCTTGCAGAAAAAGTTCCTGTCAGGGGTGATGATTCTGTACAGTGCCACGAGAAAAGTTGGAGTTCATTCAATGAGCTTATTAATTCCAAGAAGTGTACCAAAAGTTCTTTTGGAACTAGTAACTGGGCGTCAGTTTATCTGGCCAGTACACCCCAGGAAGCTGCCGCCTTAGGTCTCCAATTTCCAGGAGTTGATGAGGTGCCACCTTTAACTGATTAACTGTTAAATTTTGTGACATGTCACCACTGCATTTTAATTAGCTTCATACCCTCCTTTAACGAATTCTCAAATTATAATTATACCTTAAACTTGTCAATGTTTCTCCACTGCTGGGAAAATCTGAACTGTAGTAGTTAACCCGTATTGTATTTATTGAAGTGTGGGAATTTGATGGTTGAAATATGAGGTCAGATGAATTGGATTAAGATTAAGACAAATCACACATACCCTGTATCCAGGTTATTACTTCTTCTGTTCAACTATTTATCACTTCGTTATTCATGCGGCCACGTTTTGCCTACCTTTTTAGCACTCACATGATCAAAAGGTGTCCAGATTGGTCTCACGAAACTAAGACTGTAGCTAGTCGAAAGCACATTAATAACTTTATGCCTTCATAGTTTTCAATAACAAGCTACTTCCCCCAGTTCAAATTATATGAGGGATCTTATTTTGGTTTGCAAGTGTATTCTGTTTTGACGTTCAAGGGTCGAAGGAGTTCTGTTTAAGGATGTGGGTATTTCCACCATGGCATTTATCATTAATTCATTATACTGATAGAAATTATTATATGACTTCCACCTATTTTATATGTTTTCTCCATGCAATAGTTCTGAAGTCCCGATTATTGTGTATAGGTGGAGGAGATAGCAGAAGTTGACGGTGCTGTCGATGACATAAAAGGCGTTGATGAAATAGAGCTTTCTGAAGAACAGAGAAGAAAATACAGAAAGGTCAGTTGCAACCACTTTTACAGTTACATAAGTAGATAGCAGTGCAGACATACCACCTTTCTTTCTGCTGATCTTCCTATATCCATAAATATCTCGTTTAGGCTTTTTGTAATCATTTTAGTGTGTGTACTCCTTTTCATTTTTTTGCGCACTCCAACACCTTGTTTCTCTAGTAATATAGTTGTTTGTTATGCTCATGGTACACACATAATTTGTAAAATCCCAAATGATTTTTATGATTACATGTCTACTCTGGTAAAAATTCTGATTGTAAGGACTAATGCATTTCCATGGACTTACCTGCGACATTTTTTTTTAAAATTTTCCATGATCTCCATTCTCCATTACTCAAAGTGCACAGCGGATTCGCTGGCCACTAAAACAGATACAAAGTCTGGGGCATCATCAGCCCACCCCACACACTCTTCCTCGGCCTGGGAGCCAAACTTAGCTAGGCAGTGAGCTACCTTATTACAACCCCGAGTACAATGCTCAAAACTGAAAGACTCAAAAGAAGCAATGCATAAGCTTCTAATCTCCCGAAGGAACACACCGATCTCTGAAAGATCGTGGCTGGCTGAATTTAGGGCATTAACTAGGATGATTGAGTCTGACTCGAAAACCACACGGTGCAGCCCAAGGCTATGGCACCCTCCACAGCGGCGACACAGGCCTCTGTCTCAGCCTGAAGAGCAGAACACAGGTGTCTCAGTTTACCTGCTGCTGCGGCGACGAACTCGCCATCGTGATCCCTTGCTGCAAAACCCCATGCACCAGAATTCCTTGCCTCCCAGAAAGCTGCATCCGTATTGACTTTAACATACTCCCGCTCCGGCCTCTGCATACATTGTTACTGGTAGCAATGGTTGCTTCAATCTCCTCTTCTCCTCTTTTGATCCTTGTATTTATCCACCATTCCTGATGTTTTGTTATTGCACTCAGTACCTATGTTTATTTTTTCTAAATACCACCCGGTAATCCGGTATACCTATGTGGTCATGCCGATTCTCTGATTCAGTTGCAATACATGTGACATTAGGCTTGTTTAACAGCTGACGCTTTGCTGATATGTTTTACTGTATGTCATTAAATATTACTACTAAAATACTTTATGTAGGTAAGAGAAGAGGATGATGCAAAGACAATAAAACGTCTGCGGCGTCATATGAAAAAAAAGACAAGAGGCTTGTGTAAGGTAACTACTATTCATGTTGGTATTTGGTGCGAGATCAGTTTTTTTCTTACTTGGCTTGATTGGTTCTGTTTTTCTTGGCTGCTCTGCTTTACACTCATGCAGGGCAACTCTGGTTTGGCCTCAACATCAAAAGGATGCTGTGAGTTGCCCCCATTATTTGATGATGGTGTTTTGGGTCCCAGCAGTGGCTCTTCTTTATCTGAAAAACAGAGCACTGATAAAAAGGAAGTTGCCGGTGAGCTGCTCAAGCGCACACGTGAATATGATGTTGAGCTTGATCACAAGAGGTCCAAAACTGTCGTAATAGAGAGTGACGATGACATGCAAACAGATAACAAGCTAGATGTGTGTATCAAAGACAGTGAGGATAGTTCAGCAGAACTTGAAAAGGGGGTTGACATTATTGATCTTGATCTCATCCTGTCACAAAGTCCTACGCGTGGTGATATTGATTTACCCAAGGCTTTTAAGTGTACAATTTGCACCGAAATGTTGAATGCCTCTGATGTGCATCGTCACCCAGTACTGGATGTTATTGTTTGCGGCTCTTGCAGATTCCTGGTGATAGAGAAGAATCGTCTTCAGGTGCATACTAACACTCTTCGTCAATAGTTTTGAACTGCTTTTAAATAACATCAATTCTTTTCGGGGATGAACTATGCGTTTGTAATCTTCTTAACTATGCTGTTTATTCTTATCGCAGGGTCCTGTATCTGGTGGTTATTGCACCTGGTGTGTTCAGTGTGAACAACTTCAAAATTGCTGTTCCTGTAAGATGCTATTTTGTACAAAATGCTTGTCAAATAATATTGGTGAGGAATGCTTATCAGAAGCTAAAGTCCCTGGTTGGCAGTGTTGCTGCTGCCAACCCAGTCAACTGGAACACTTGATATCTGAATGTGATAAGGCACTGAGTGGTGGTGTTGAATCCTCTGATTCTGAGAGCGACAACACTTCTGGAACCGAAAGCATTGATCCTGTTAGGTATGCTCTGTTGGGCTATGTCCTAGAGTACTCACCATTATATTATATATCACACAATATAGACAAAACGCTGAAAGGTTTTTTCAGTCTAATTGAATGTGTAAATGTGGTCAGCAAGCAAAGGAAAAAGAAGATAAGAAGAATCATGGATGATACGGAACTTGGGGAGGAAACAAAGCGCAAAATTGCAATGGAGAAGGTGTGCAGTCTTTTATGTCTTGCACCTTTATTGTTTAGTACCATTTTGTTTGAAGCTGCCCAGGTTGTAATTTGTACATTCTTTTATAGGCTAGACAAGAACACTTGAAATCCATGCACGAGCAGTCTGCTAGCAAGTTAAGGAGCAGCAACATTAGAACTTTCTCTGGAGCTCTATCAGAAGTCTTTCTACAGGATGCTGGGGATGGACATATAGTCAACGTTGCCAGGGAGGAAGACGAGGAACCTGTTAGAATTCCAAGCAGCACATCTGCTAAACTGAAGCCTCATCAGGTTTGTTTGTGAAATATTCCCAGTAAATCCCGTATTGCGCATTCATCCTTGCAGTTGAATCTGATATGACCCTGTTTCAAAAATGATATGCCGACTTATAATGTGTTTAAATGGTGAAATGTGCAAATAGAAATATTGGTCATATATGGAGAGGATGTGTCCCCTACCTTTGTTTATTTATTTTTGTTTTAAATGATTAGAATTCCTTAACTGTAATTGCTTCCTAGTTAGCACTGTGTCACTTGAATACCAGTCATGGCCTATACCCATACTGCCACGTGGTCCTTATCTGACTCATGCCATTTTTATATTTCAGGTATCAGGAATAAGATTTATGTGGGAAAATATTATCCAGTCTGTTAGAACAGTCAAATCTGGGGATAAAGGTTTTGGGTGCATTTTGGCACATAACATGGGGCTTGGGAAAACTTTTCAGGTTTGTGACATATTTATCTTGGTATTTCCATTATAATTCAGTTACTTAAATATTTTAATTTCGATTAAATATGTGCAGCGAGCTATTCTGCCGTATGCCGTTTGACCTTGTACTGATTTTGGTGTAAACTTGCTAATTGATCGTGTATCAAGTGCTGCCATTTTTCAAGGAGGCCGTTGTTTGGCCCCCATCATATGAAACATAGTGGGACCTGCATTCCTATATTTATGCATTTGCACTTTGCAGGTTATTACATTCCTGTACGCGGTTATGAGATGTGCCCAGTTGGGATTTCGCACGGCACTTATAGTTACCCCTGTTAATGTTCTGCATAATTGGAAGAAAGAGTTCACTAAGTGGCATCCGGCAGAACTAAAACCTCTTCGTGTGTATATGCTGGAAGATGTGACAAGGTGCGGATAATTTTTTGTGATCATGTTATCCTTTGTTTTACTGTAACAGGCGGACAAATTTGTTTATCTAGTGTAGCCTAGATCCCATCTGGTGCCAATAATTCCAGCTTGTAAAATTCTAATGCATAGTAGTGCAATTGGTACGACAAGAAGAAAGCCTGCCTTGCAGGGCCTAAAGATAACTCTAAACCGGGCAACCTGTTGGCTGTTATGTTTAAACTACTATTACTATTGCTAATTCGATTCCTACCGTGGAAGATGTAAATTGTTCTGTGGTTTGTATTTGGTGATAGAAATTAAGGCAGGGATTTGATGCTTCTGTGTGTTTTCCTAAATTTTGAAACATATGCTGGTGAAATTCTGTTCCTAGACTGAAAAATAGCGTCCTTCTAGTCTTCAGTGCAGAAAAACCTCTATGTTTATTCTGAGAATATATTTTAGAAGTGTGATTGCATTATGTTTGTGATGTTTCCCTAGTAAATATTTATCTACTTAGCATGGAACACCACATTTTCTATCTAAAGGTTTGTTTTTGCAGGGTAAAAAGGCTGTATTTACTAAAGAAGTGGCGGGCAAAAGGTGGAGTGCTTCTCATTGGTTATTCATCATTTAGAAGCTTATCTCTTGGAAGACATGCGAGGGAAAAAGATACAGCAGATGAGATTTCTAATGCTTTGCAGGTGATTCCATGTCTTTTGTTATTTTGTTGCAAACTTTTATGTTATGTCAGTTCATATGATTTTCCAGGTTCATCGGGCAAAAGCGAAATTTTGTTTTTTGCGTTTTGGTGTCTGTGTAGTGAGGTTTTGAACACGTTCCTTTGTGGAAGTATATAATAGCTCGTCGATGTTCACGTCTTGCATGAATTATGGTCTGCAATAAAAAATTTAGCTGTGGGTTTTGATCAGTTCTTTTACTTATGTCGCTATCAGGGTGGGCCAGATATTCTTGTATGTGATGAAGCACATATGATAAAGAATAGGAGGGCTGACATTACGCATGCTCTAAAACAAGTGAGGACACAAAGAAGAATTGCGTTAACTGGATCCCCATTGCAGAATAATTTAATGGAATATTACTGTGTAAGGAACCTTGCACTTTTACCTTATACAGTTCTATCTTCCAGTTACTGGCAGTATTTGATGTCTAATAGCAGCAGTTCACTATTGCTAATTGTTTTGGTTTCATCCTATGAACAGATGGTTGATTTTGTCAGGGAAGGCTTTCTTGGAAGCAGCCATGAATTCCGCAACAGGTAATATAAATGCCCAGTTATCACGGCACCTTAATGTTCTTGATCTGATGGAATGACATGTTTTGCTGTATCAGGTTCCAGAACCCCATAGAAAATGGGCAGCACACAAATTCTACATCAGGTGATGTCAAGATCATGAACCAACGGTCACACATTTTGTATGAACAGCTGAAAGGCTTTGTCCAGCGAATGGACATGAATGTGGTGAAGAATGATCTACCACCAAAGAAGGTTTTTGTCATTACTGTAAAGCTCTCTCAACTCCAAAGAAAGCTATACAGAAGATTCTTGGATGTGCATGGTTTCTCAAGTAGTGCTTCTTCAGAAAAACCTTTAAGCGTAGTGGATTCTTTGCAAAGTACCAAAAACTGGCCCAGGTACCGTATAACAAATTTAACCATTCTACGTTTTTTTACACAAAAACAAGATGGAATGCTGTCTGGTCTTGTTAGTTGGGGCTAATATGGTTTTATTGTGTTGTAGCATAACCATATTTCTTTATGTTCTTGTTCCTTATGCTCGACAATATGTTGAAGTGTAGATCTGGAACCATCCTGGCCTTCTCCAGATGGCTAAAGAGCAGAAAGGAAGTGTGCGCCGAGAAGATGCTGTTGAGAACTTTCTGACAGACGAGAGTTCTAGTGATGATAATCATATTACTGAAAATCAATTGCTAAATGGAGGTAAT
Organism: Poa pratensis; assembly: GCA_947311845.1. NCBI lineage: Eukaryota > Viridiplantae > Streptophyta > Magnoliopsida > Poales > Poaceae > Poa > Poa pratensis. The sequence continues at coordinate 2,966,042 of CAMZMU010000038.1, forward strand.
ATGTTATCTAGTGACCTATCCTTGATGATACACTTTAAAGTCTGGCAAACAAACAATAGCGTTTTTTTAATGTTTGGAGAGACTATTGGTTTGTCTTCAAGCTGGAAGCTCCTCTTATATATTTCTCCTGTTATTTTCTGTGAAATTTACACATGGTTTGAACTGTTTTTGTAATTTGACAGAGAAACAGAAGGGTAGAACTGATCAACAGTCAAAGAAAAACGACTTTGTGAACGAGGTACTTGATTATACGGTATACATGTTAATTGGTCAAACCTTCCAATTCATGGTGGTTCAAAAATTAAGTTGACACGGTATTTTGCATTGCACAATACTATTCAACTATCTATGCTTTCCAGCGTACCTGGGTTTCTGTTTACTTATGTGGTCTATAAGCACCACAAGGACGGATTAATTGAAGCATCCACAGTGAATGAACCACTGGGTGTTGCAATATTTTCCACCCACACATTGATGTCCTTGATTATGAAAATTGACCTTTTAATCTGCTTCCATTTCTTCTAGGAAAGTAACTGGTGGGAGAACCTTATAGATGATGGTACTTATAAGGAAGCAGATTACAGTGGCAAAATGGTCTTGCTCCTTGATATACTGGCAAGTTGTTATGAATTGGGTGACAAGGCATTAGTGTTCAGCCAGAGCTTGACCACCCTGGATTTGGTAGAGTTTTATCTATCTAAGCTGCAAATTAAAGGAAAAGAAGGCAAATTTTGGAAGCAGGGCAAGGACTGGTACAGGTATACTTTCACTTTTGACTTTCTTGTGCACAAATGACCGTACAACTATGGGTGTACATTTGTGGTTCCATAATTGTTTTGTTGATTTACTTTGTGGTTTTGACAAGCATGTGAGATAAAAAAAATGGAATCACTATGATGCTTCCTTATAAGTACCGTCATCTATATGATGACTAACTAAGATACTGGACCTGCATGCAAGCGTCTACCACAATATGATGCTTATTCTAATGAACTAACAAATCTACCCTTTATTCTAGTGAACTACTACAAGAATGATTTGCATTTTTCGAGTTACAGGGTAGTAAATGTACCCTTTATTTTAAGAATCTGCATGACTTCACGATGGCAAATATATCTATGCGCCGTCTGTTCTTTTTGCCGCAAATTTGCGGGGTTATGCTTTGAAATTTCTCACTTTAAAATATATGAAGCAATTCTTCAAGCGGAGAGGGTGGTGAGTTCTGAGCTGTTGTCCAGAATTGAGATGGATAGGAATGCCTACTTGACTCTTTGTCCCTACCCTATACAGATATGGAGATATTTCAGTTTTGACATTTTCTTGGAGAATATCCTCGTACAATGCGCCAGGCTTGCTGCTGGTGCCCACACTAGCTGTACACTAGTTCAGCTGGAGCTTACAACTGATTATGACATACTGTACCGAAACAAGTTTTTGGACCATTTTGATTCACCGTGGAAGCATTTTTTATTTTTTTAATACTATTTCTGCAAAAATGATGGCTTTATTTCCAGTTTGCAAAGCTAGCATATTTATATATCTAATTATGCAAAAATGATAGCGTTATTTTGAGCATCTTGTTCTGCAAAGATTTGTGTATCATCAGTATCCAGTTCTCCAAATACTATGTATTTTTGCTACAGGCTTGATGGGAGCACTCCTTCTTCCGAGCGGCAAAATCTTGTTGAGAGATTTAATGATCCTGGGAACACAAGAGTGAAATGCACATTGATATCTACTCGAGCTGGATCTCTTGGTATAAACCTTCATGCAGCAAACCGTGTGGTCCTTCTAGATGGTTCATGGAATCCAACACACGATCTGCAAGCCATTTATCGGGTTTGGAGGTCAGAACTAGTAACGTCATTCGTACATCAGTTGCATTTTTATGTGATTATATTTAATTCGCTGTTTATTTACATCCAGGTATGGCCAGGCCAAACCTGTGTACGCTTACCGTCTAATGGCACATGGAACAATGGAAGAGAAAATATATAAGCGGCAGGTAATGTTACATTTGCCTTTCAGGTTTGGGTTACTGAGTTTGAACTAATTTTTTTGCATAGCTAATAAAGTTCTTGTTGGGAATCTTATCAATATGAATTTCTGGGTTGACAGGTGACAAAGGAAGGGCTCGCAGCAAGGGTGGTGGATAGACAGCAAGTGTCTAGAACAATCTCCAAGAAGAGATGTTGCATCTTTTTGAATTTGGTGACGAGGAATTAGTGGACCAGAGTGGAAACGATTCTACCATAATTGATCACACTAAGGTTGGAACAGAAAAGCTATCTCTGCCTAAGAGCAGTGAACCCACTGAACTACCTGTGGACGGCATCATGCTGAACCTGCTTAGTGATCACCCTCGGTAATGTCTAACCTATTAATGTTGCACAATAATTGATTTTAGCCAATCAATTGTCCATGTCATCCTTTACTAATATTCATTAACTAATAGTATATTGTACATGCAATCTATTTACGTCTTCAAATGCAAAACAATTTCACGTCAATTAAATATAACCTCTTGACTATTGCCAGATTTTTGCATATTTCTGGAAACAACTTCATATTTCATGTGTCTTATACAACTTTGTTAACACAAAATTCTTGATGAAATTCCCGCGGGGTATTTTTCTAGTATTTAGAATAAATAAACTAATCAAACATGTAACACTTATTAATTTCTTAAAAAACATTAATTTATGTTGTTTGCTTGCTATGAATGTATAGAAGTGCTCAGCACGTGCTGGAAGAGTAATATCTGTTTCAAATTTTTAGGTGGATTGCAGGCTATCACGAACATGAAGTTCTTCTGCAAGAAAATGAAGAGGAGAGGCTCACAAAGGAAGAGCAAGATATGGCCTGGTTAAGTTTCAAACAATCACAGCAGTTGGATGCCATGCCAAGGAAAGGTGCACATGATCCCGAGAGAAAGCCAACAGAGATGAACGTCCCGCCACCTAGAGTTACTTCAAGAAGTCGGCAGCCCCAGCAACCAAAGTCTAATTCGAACAACCAGAAGAAATGCACCAACCTAAACCACTTGCTGACTCTAAGACACCAAGGCACCAAAGCTGGATGCACGACAAGGTGTAATGAATGTGGCCAGGACATTAGCTGGGAGACTCTAAACAGATCAGATGGTAGATTGAGATGACAAAACTCGGCTGACGCCAAGTTGAATTTCACATTTCTGTTCCTTTTGTATAGGTTAGCCTATAGTACGCGTTTTTTTACGCGAGAATTTAGTGTATGTACATATAAGTAGAGAGAGGTTAACTGAGGTCATTTTGTTGATACAAATGAATAGTGCATCAATTGGAATTGCATTTTTTCACCTGATCGGTGAAAGATAGTTAACAGGAGTTTCACTTATTAACTTTCTGTTACGTGCTCAGTTAATTTTGTATTGACCCGCCTCTGTTTTCTTCTGTTCACCACTGTCCACATGTAAATTTATTGAGTTGGCTGCTTGCAGAATCACTATCTTAGATAGTATTGTTACCAGTTTTTTTTTCTTTTTTTGAGAACCAGTTGACCCGACCCGTGTCGGGGAGGGCAGGGGGCAGCTCGTCTTGGCTGGTTCCTGCCAGTGCCTGGGCTTTCTCGGGGGTAGCAAATCGTCCAGCAGAACGCCCACTATCGACGTGTCTCCTCATTTCCCCAGAGAGTTGGCTGGTTGTAGACGGGATGATCCACATGATAAAGGAGTGAGTAATACGATACTAGGAATGAAATCCGAGCTACTCTGGCCTTATGAACTGCTGTATATAAAAGCCCTAGTTGCATATTAGTACTTCGGCCCTCCCAACAATTGACATGAGGGTGAATCTTTCATCGCCCCCCTCCCCGCTGAGACATAGCGGAGCTACGGGAGCAACCTACACACAAACACCAAACTTGATTCTAATATTTCCGAAAGGATAAAGCAACTTACAGTTTATATTGAATATGGGAGCAGAACTGATTCAAGACCAAATAACGAGATGTTCATCGAAACACATAGGAATATTCCAACCGAACTCCAAATCTAACTAAAGACGTGTGCCTAGAATTAAGACGCAGCCTAGTGTGTTAGGAAGTGCAGCATGGGCTTCTGGAGTTGCTTCATGACCGCCTCCCAGCCAGCCTGCGTAGGGTGCACACTGTCCCAGTAGAAGTACTGCTCGGGGTTGGTGCATACGGTGTAAAGTCTCTCCGAATTCTCGCCCCGCTGCCCGCAGTACCCCTCGGGATCAAAACTCTCGCAGCATGGCCTCAGTTTGTGATTGAATCGCTTGGACAACTTGGAGCCTTTACCTGCATAGAAATATACAAGCATACATAATCTGATCAAATTATGTTTCTTAGGACTAATCGATGCAAAAACGTGGATGCACATGAACACCAGTAGTAGTACTTACCGGGGGCATGATTGACGATGTTGGTGAAGGCGGTGTTGAGGTCGAGGATATGGACGTTCTTGATCTTGCCGAGGCTTTCTCTGAGGTAGCTGTTGCGGAAGGACGCGGCCATATTGCCCCGGTCGTCGCAGGCGGTGTAGTTTGTCGTCCTCGTCAGCCACGGCGTGCAGCCCACGGGGTGGAGCTCGTTCACTAGGACCTTCTTCACCCCGAGCTTCTGAAGCCGCGATCTCGCCCGTCACGTTCCCGATGAAAGCGATCATCTGCCAGGAAAAGATAGCAAAAGTTGCAGAGAGATGTGCGTTTCTCTAGGCAGGCAGGATTATTGATCGGCGTAGAACTCACGTTGGTTATGTCGCTGGAGTTGGCGACGTGCGCGTAGTCGTTGCCGGAGATGGCGACGAGCGCCACGGAGTCGGCGAGGTGCCATTTGGAGATGGATCCGTCCTTGATGAGCCTCTTGAAATTGTGGATCTGCTTAGCGAGGGTCGGCAACTGCTCCGGCACCTCGTAGACGCCCGCGCCACCGACGGCGAAGGTCATGCCGGACTGGTCGCAGTAGTGCTTGATCGTGCGCTTGTAGGCCGGAGGGCCTTGGAGGTGCCCTAAAATTCTTGCTGCAGCCGCGACCAAGCCGAAGGCCGAATCGATCGATCAGTACTGATCAATATGCGCACAATCGTATTTGCAAGAGTAAATGAGATTGATTAGTACGTACCAATGACATCGGACTGAACCAAGTAATTGGAGAAACGGCCGATGGGATTGCCGCCTCGACCTCCGCTGAAAGTGCCGTAGGGCCAGTGCCATTGCCGCGACAGCGCGCTCCTGCGTCCCGTTCGCGGGAGGTTCCCGGTGTCCGCGAAGGAATCGCCGAACATGAACATGGTGTACCAATGGTAGCCCCGCTGAGGAGCTACTCGAGACTCCACGCCGGCGGCTACACGAGCCGGCATGCAAGCAGAACATTATAGACGATCGAAATGAGAAACAATGGAGTAGTATTGACCATCTGAAATGAAATCCTGTCAATCTAGTAATGCGTAGAGAGGAGTCCATGTGGTACACGCACCGTTGGGAAGGAGGAGGAGGAGGAGAACGAGGAGGCCGCAGACGGCAGGGAGAAACGCCGAAACCTTCATGCTGCCGATCGTGGAATGACCAAGAAGACGACGGGGAATGGCGTGCTGGTGCTGCGAATGGCGAGATGATGTTCCAGATTTATAGACCTACCTAGTAGCCAGTAGCTAGAAAGTCGCAGCCCTCGCGTGATCCTAGTCGAGACCTGTTGTTTCGCGGGCAGTTTTGGGAACGGCTACTGGAAAGCTCCCGCGGGACGCGCCCGCGGCCCCGCGCTGAAGCCTGCCGCGAGGAATATGCTTGTTTTCCTTGGGGATACTATACTCGTTTTTTTTCCTCTTGTTTCCGCTTTTTCTTTCTTTCTTTCTTTGTTTTTATATGAAACACAGTACAACGCAGACGCTCACATACACGCGCATACACTCACCCCTATGAGTACCTCCGAGAGACCGAGCCGGCGGTTGGGTCTTTGACGAAGTCAGCACAGGCGCCTCGCTGTCGACGGAAACGTCGCATCCCACTGAATAATATTCCGCCTAAATGAGAAACACCAGCGTTAAACCTGGGGTTTGTACTCTGGTGGGCTGAGCATACAAGCACCCTACTAACCATCTTGCCACATGCAAATTCTTCTTTCGTTTCTTTGTTTTGCTCATGTACTACCGATATACGGTGCATGCTACGGAGCACGGATACGGTGCTGAGGTCTCGTGTCCGTGTCGGATACAGTATCCGATACGGATACTGCTCCGATACTGTATCGATACGGTTCTAGACGTATCGGCCGGATTAATGAATTAAAACAATTGTTGATTAATTCGGATACCTGTTCGATACGTTTTGGACACAGATCGGATACGGCCCAGCCCATATGTGCCTAACCCTACCCGATGCAACCCCTCGTATCACTTCCTCACACCCGCCCCTTCCCTGTCCCCAACGAGACGAAGCAGCCGCCTCCCTCTTGGTCTTGGGCGGCGCCGCCAGATCTGCAGCCAGCCGGCGGCGGCGACCGGCCACCTTCCTCGGTTCCTCCTCTCCACACTCCACAGTCAACTAGCAGGTAATGTCTCCTTCCTCCTCTCCTGTCCCTCTCCCTCTCCCTCTCTTTCCCTCTCTAATTGCAGCTCCCTCTCCCTCTCTGTCTCTCCCTCTCTTTCCCTCTCTAACTGCAGCTCCCTCTCTAATTGCAGCTCCCTCTCCCTCTCTTTGTAATATGTTCTAAATTCGTACTGCCACTTTGTTGATCTGTAATATGGACGAGAACTTGGAAGCTAGCTTGGAGCTAGGGAGCAGCAGCTCGCCGCCTCGCCGGCGGGAAGCAGGATGCAGCAGCTCGACTAGCGACTGCAGCAAGCAGCCAAGCAGCAAGCAGCCGGCGCCGGGCAGGAAGCCAGCAGCAGCAGCTCGTCGCCTCGTCGGCTCCACTATTGAACAAGGTAATATTTGAACTTATGTATGTTAGTTTGCTGCTGGGTTGTTGGCTTGTTGATTTGCTAGCTGCTTGCTAGTTTAAATTGTCTTGTAAGTTCTAACTTTCTAAGGTGCTGTTCAATGTTCTAGTGTGGCTAACATTCTCTCTCTGTTTTTTGTCTTTGGAAATTGGAGTTGGACTTGGAGAGTTGCCGAGTTGGAGTTGGAGTCTTGGAGAGCAGAGCATGAGTTCATCACATTCATTCACAATTTCACATGAACCAGTTTTGGAGTTTGGATGCTTCAAAACAAGGTAATCTGCTATTCTTCTGTAGTTTATAGCTACTAAATTTATTTATTTACAAAAATATCAAAACGTATCCTCGTATTGGCGTATTTTCAAAATGTCGTATTTCCGTATCCGTATCGGCCCGATACCGATACACGTATCCGTATCGGTGCCGCGTAGGGTACATGTATACTTTTATAACTTTGTTTTGCTCATGTACTACCGATATACGGTGCATGTATACTTTTATAACGGAAACATGTACGGTTTTTGTGCAGTGTATGAGCACGTATGAACTTAAATGTCCCCATAAGTTAGCTTTAGCTTGGCCCGCCTTGCCGGTTCTTAGAGCATCTCCACCGGGAGCCTCCAGACGACCCCTCAAAGGCCCATTGGGGGTCAGGACATCGAAATCGGCCACCAGCGACGCCCCAAAGGCTCGCCTCGAGCAATTTTATGTCCGGCAACCCCAATCGGGCCTTTGGAGGCCCTCCTGGGGGTGCCGGACATAACCGCGGACATGGCCATAAGTTAGCTTTAGCTTGGCCCGCCTTGCCGGTTCTTAGAGCATCTCCACCGGGAGCCTCCAGACGACCCCTCAAAGGCCCATTGGGGGTCAGGACATCGAAATCGGCCACCAGCGACGCCCCAAAGGCTCGCCTCGAGCAATTTTATGTCCGGCAACCCCAATCGGGCCTTTGGAGGCCCTCCTGGGGGTGCCGGACATAACCGCGGACATGGCCATGACAGTGGTGGCCCACCCGTCATAAACACAACGCGCCGCGTCCGTGTTAAATTGGCTGTGCAGGAGGCCGTTTTGCCGCGTTTAATGTCGATGCGACGAGACGGCGGCACGCCTGTCAGCAGGGCACCTGTTCCCCTGGCGCGCGCAGAGCGAAGCGACGAGTCGCAATAACGCCGCGCCGCTTCCCATGGCGCAGACGGAAGCGATGCGTGCTGAAGTCGCAGCGGCTGGCCGCGGCGGCGCCCTGCAGACGCTTCGTAGGCGTCAATGCGCGGCCAGGCGAAGCGGTGGCCGTGTTAATGCAGGCCACCCAACCCCGCTCCTTCGGCCGCCTTTAAAACCCGACGCAGCGCAGCCCTCCTCTCCTCACACCATCGCTTCTCCCTCTCCCTCAAGAACATAGGCCGCCATGGCGGGCAGCCGCGACAGGCGTCGCGGTGAGCAACGCCACAAGCAGCTGGAGGAACTCCGGCGTCGCAACACGGAGGCGGAGATGGCCAAGGCGTTCCAGCGACGCATGTGGCGAGAGGAGGCCGACAACTCGCCTCCGTACGTGCTCTCGCTGGAGACCGCACGGCTGTGCAGCCGCCACGCGGTGCCGGTGGTGGCTGACGTCGCCACTCTTCTGGACGGGTGGGTGAGGAGTGCCGCCAACATTCCGGTGGCGCCGCGGCTCAGCGGGCAGGAGCGCATCGCCTTCCTCAAGCGCAAGTGGATGGAGATGCCGTACGAGCAAAAGCTCGACCCCAAGTACTCCATCTCGGCGCCCTACTAGCACGCCGTGGTGGACAAGGAGTACGAGGCGCGTCGTAGCGGTCGACGAGAGCCAACGCCGGAGTTGTCCGCAACGGACGACGAGCGTGACGGCGAGGACGACGACGACCCCAAGCTGCCCGATCTGCCTCTACCACCGGCTGCATCTTGGGCAGCAGGGTCGCCGTCACCGAAAAAAGGGGCGCCGTGATGTCTACGCACGATTCTATTCTTGTAGACAGTGTTGGGCCTCCAAGTGCAGAGGTTTGTAGAACAGCAGGAAGTTTCTCTTAAGTGAATCACCCAAGGTTTATCGAACTTAGGGAGGTAGAGGTTAAAGATATCCCTCTCAAGCAACCCTGCAATTAAGATACAAGAAGTCTCTTGTGTCCCCAACACACCTAATACACTTGTCAGATGTATATGTGCACTAGTTCGGCTAAGAGATAGTGAAATACAAGTAATATGGATAATTATAAGTGGTAAATACAAGTAAAATCACCCCTCTATTCTCCCCCAAATTAGAAACCGCCATTTAACCTGTCATCGCGAGAGCTATTTGTATGAAGATGAAGGCGACTTCATCGACGACCTCCACCGAGGTAGTGACCTTGACGGCAAACACGACGGCGACCTCGAGTACAACCCCGACAACGACCTCTGCTCCCCGAAGGCGGACGACAATTTTCATCTGCATCCGGTGGCTGTGAGAACTTCTGATCTTATATCTTCTTCGTACCCTAGATCTGTGCATGTTCTTTAACATTTAGGTCGTGTTAACTACAGTCCATGGATCCGCTGCTTATCGTACGCTTCGTAGATTGATTGTGTAGTGCCTGGATCTCCAGATCTGTCTATCTTCATAGATCGCCTGACTACAAAGACATAAACGTGTTAGTAGCATCATGCCCCCCGTAAGAACAGAGTTCCTCTGTAAATGCTTTTTGACAATGGACTAACTGATTTGAAAGACATTGCACCGCTCCTCCTTCTCGCCACGCCTCACCTCGCCTCGTCACGACACGTCACGGCGCGCCGCGGGTTGCGGGAATGAGCCGAGCCGATGCCTATATTCTTGTAGTCCAGGAAAACTTATTGAGTCATTAACTAATAATTAACGGACGCCTCAATTGCATTGTCGTTTCCGATTCTTTAACCGTGGGGCAGTTACCTGACTTGATTGTGGGATTGAACGTCCTACCCGAGATGCGCTATATATGTATCGCCTAGGTGAATCCTAGCGGACACGCAACACATGGTGATGAGGTTTGGACCTCTAGGTTGGCCCGATCTTCACGGATTTGAAGCGGAGGGTCCAAAGAACACGAAGAAAACAAAGGGGAATTCGAACCACACAAGATAACTAGCAAAGCAACACGAACGAAATCAACCGGTAACCAATCCCCAAGGGTAGCCCCCGATTCTCAATCTCCAACCAACCTTTCTCTTAGGATTTTTCTCTTATCGGTCAATCCAACCGAACCAATAGTGTCACCAAAAGATGAGAGATTGGCAAGTATTCACAACTAAAAGAAGGGGTGTTGAATCCACAAGAGGGATTGATGGCCCTTAAAGAGGTTGATCTACAGTGCTAGAAAACAAGCTTGATGCCCAATGGACAGTCTTGATCTCCGGTGCGTAGTTACCTGCGTCAAAAGTAAATGGGTTAGGTTGAGACTCCAAGTGCAGAGTGTGTAGTAAGTGGAAGACATGTTTTCCCCACGAGGGTGACTCGAGGGTTTAATATCGAACTCTCGGGGAATCAGTAGTGAAAGATCTATCTCCCTATCCTTCTTTTGGTCACCTACAAAACAAGGTTAATTGTTTTGGTCCTCAACCTCACATGTGGTTGTCAAGCACAAGGTGTATGAATGATATCAAGATAAATATGCAATGCAAACAAGAAATAAATATGCAATGGTGGTGGATGAATGTGCAAGGATGATGATAACAATGATAAATGATATTTTTGGTTTTTTTTTATGATGAATGCAAGATGGAAAAGTGTTTTTGTATTTTCAGATTTAATAATGGCAGAAAATGGAAAAGTGATAAAAGTGGTTGGAAAGGTGTTTCTTATGATTAAAAATGGACCGGGGTTCATGGTTTCACAAATGCACTCTCTCTTTTAATGGTGCGGCAGACAATGGACACATAGAGTTGACATATGAGATTGCAACACAAAGTTTGATGTCAAGTTACTAATTATATGGGCATCACGTCCTAACATAGAGATCTTTTGATTATTATTCTCTCTTATACTCCACCAAGATGCGAACTAAATCATAACACCTTAGCAATTAAGATAAATCAGAGTATAGCTTTAAGTATCATGACATGAAGTGAAAATAAGAACATGCTAGATCTAGTCATAGAGTAGTGGCGATGGTCACACCCACATCTCCGGTAGCATGGTATTTTTGTTTATCCCTAGTGAGGCAACAAAGTAAGGTAAACACCCAAGTGGATCGCGATATTTCAGTTGTCAACTTACCACACTCACCACCCCCCGTTACTCCAACTAATGCACACATCACCCCACACACGCCCTCATAAACATGCTTGATCATAACAAGTATATAAGAACGGGGTACATAATATGCATCTATACTCATAACTGAAACAAACATTGCAATCTCAAACATATATTAACTCATAAAAAGATCTACCACATAGGAATTACATATATGACCGTAATCATGTTCAGCAGCTCATACGGTACTAATTAGTGAAGCTCAAAGAGAGGAGAGATACATAAGTTACTTCCACAAACCCATAGTCCAGAGGTGGACTACTCCCTCTTCATCATGGAGACGGTGGAGATGTCGATGGAGAGGGTGAAGACCACGCCGGCAGCGCCCCGCCGGAGTTTTCCCCCTCCAATCTGCAGCTCCAGATCTTCGTTTTCGTGTTTCTGTGATATGGCGGCGCTTGTTTTCGAGAACGCCGTGGGACTTCTTTTATAGGCGTTTTTAGGTCAAGACGAAGGCGGTGGAGAAAAGATCGACGGCTGCGGAGCTCCGAGGGCCAGGATGGTGGGCCCCACGCGGCCAGGTACAAGGGCCGCGTGGGCCACCCCTTTTGGCCTTCCGGGCTCCGTTTGCTTGATTCCTTCACTCATACGTCTTCTTCCTTCCAAAATAATGACCTCTGTATTTTTCCATATTTTTCGGACGACGCTTGGGTCCTTGAAACATAAAAGGAAAAAAAATAGGGTTTTTTGCCTGCGCAGGGTTAATTCCATAAAAATAGGAAATAATTATTTTATTTCCTAAAATCATTAAATAACAGTGGTATAATCCTTATATGATGCAAATATGATTGGAATATGAGTGATATAGTGCAAAGTTCATGTATACATTTTACATGCATCAGGGATCTTCTCCACAAGAGGAGACCTTGAATCCACAAGGGAATCTTCTCCACAAGGGGAGGCAACACCACAATGGGTGGGTAAGTAGCCTATGCTCAACTCTCTCTCATCATAGACTCTATCCTAGGTCTGAGCAAATGGGGTCGTATATATAGTGTTGACCAAAGGGGTAGGTGGGGAGAGGTTATACGGTCCTCCAGCCGAGCTGTTCCCGCAACTGCGGCTGGGTTAGGCGATAGTGACGCCGGTGCAGGCTGGCTCAAATTTTCCTGCAGCGGCGGTACCTCTCGCGGTATCAGCAGGTACCGGACGAAGCACAAGAAGCCTATTATGGTGGTATCGGCGGCGGAAGTACCGCTGGTGCGCGCCTGGGGCTGTGGCGGTAGTATTGTCGGTCTTCTGGCGGTATTACCGCTCCTAGAGCTGTTGCTCCTCTTCCAAGACACCGTCTTGTCGGCCTTCAGTTCTCGTGCACCTTGATCATCCTCCCGTGTACATGTACTCGTCGTGAACAACCTAGCAATGCAAAGGGAACGATTGTCAAGTAGCATACCGTCCAAAGGTGACATAGTGTGCTTCACATAGTGGAAATAGTTCACCTTTGAGATCCAGGGTGACTTGAGATGTGTTGGAGCGCTTGACATGGTGATGGTCGTGACTAGGGCTACATCACATGGTCTCGCACCACCACCGTTTCGGAACCTTGCGCCGCCGTCTTCCAAGTCTTAGTCCATCCCGTTTTCCGGCATGCATCGTTTGAAGGGACAGTAGGCCCCTGGAACCCCGCCTATGTGATCCTGTACGGGAGAGGGGCGATCAGATTTTTGGAGAGCGCACACACGCGACTACTGGCATCGAGTTCTTGCCCAACGAGGACTTCTTCCCCGACATCGACAACCTCTTCATCGACGACATGAGCGACAACATCAACGCCAACGCTTCTGATTCCGCTGCGCCGTATGATCTCTTGATCTTGTTGTTGTCACTACTGCAATTTCTGCTTGTAGTATGTGCTTTAGATTCATTTTGTTTATCTACTATTTTTGTAGATCACATAATTAGTTTAATTCTCGTTACTCTAGTTTTAACTGTTTATCTTTTTCGTCGATTAAATCAATTGCAAAATTTCTTATATTCAACAATTATCAGTAACACTCAAATTTACAACCATCTAAGAAAGTGGAGAGCCAGTGAGCGACGATTAACCAACTGAAGCAGATGGAAGGAATAGTTCGGTAAAGTTGCTTGCACATCTCACTGTTAGTTTGCCCTCACATGGAATCGTATTTTTCTCTTGGTTGTTCTACCAACTCCAACTAGTCTGTATGTACAATCGAATAATTTGGCTTGTCAATATTAGGTCCACCCAAGAACCTGAGCAAGCCCATAAACAACTATGATCAAATGAAAAAAATCTACACGAGATCCAGTGTTGAGCCTCCTAACCTGTACACTCCAGCATTGCTGATTCGATCAATGAACCTCATCGTGGACCACAAAAATAAGCAGATCATGCATGTTGAACATGATTACAACGCAGAGGTTTACTTGGCTTAGGACCAACCTGTGCAACCAGTCAGTCGATGCATCTCATTAAGCTAGTAGAACTGATTAGTGATTTGAAATATGTTACAGGAGGTATATATTAACCCCTTCCGTTACAGCACGAGTTTATGTTTCTTGACTCTTGTTGTATCAGACATGTTTCTATAAAGATGTATCCTGATCCTTAATGTCAATATATCTGGACCTGTTAAAAAAACTTACAACGCATTTTTGTTCACTGAAAAAATGTGTCTGTGCCTGAATAAAAACAACCAGTTAAATCCAAGGAAAAAATAGCGTGCTATCGAAATAGCGCGGCCCTCTTCCAGAAGCTATACAAGATATATCGTGATACAGCGAATTACATGTAAAATAGTGTGATGAAAAATGCAAGAAATAGCCTAAATATTACGGATTTCAGCACTAAAAATTTGTCGAGAAGCCATACATGCATAACCAAGCAACCGTATTCAGATGCCAAGGCCAAATCCATGTCAAAAATACAAATATGAGGAAGTAATAAACTGAAAGATAAACAGTTTTAAATTTAATCAAAATTATTAACATCGTCTTCAGAATAACTAGAAGAATCACCAATTGTCCCGCCATCAACATCACATAACATTATTTTTAGGCTTAGGGTAGCTACACCATTACCACGTTTAGTGTGGTTTGGCTAAATATAGCGTAGCCTCTCCAAATACGTTATATCGTGCTATTAACCGGGAAATACCGTGTTATTTCTTCGTTGGTTAAAGCTAAATCGATTAAAGCATTATTAGACACTAAAAAAAGACGGATGCAGCCTGGCCGGCCGGCCCTAACCTGCCTAGCTCCATTGCTCAACCCCCACACCTGCGACGCCTCTCCTCAACGCCCCGCCGGCGGTGGTAGAGAGAGAGGATCTTCGTGGTGGAACCCTCGTCGAGAGCACCATCCGCCGGCCTCGCGTCGCTGGAGGCGGCGATATGTCGATAGCAATCTCAGGGACCAGATCAAGTAGTACTAGCGCCACCCCTGTTCACCAGTACTCATGCTACAGACCATAAAAAAAAACTCAGGCCACGTTGCTGTGGAGCACGAACGATCCCACCACTGGAACTGGATGCTGGTGGCTTCGCCGCGCCCCCGCCAGTGCTGCCTTCCACTCCAGCATCAGGAGAATCAACTTCAACGCGCCGGTAAGAACCACCACTCTGATTTTGCTCCAACGTGGCATTTTAGGCTGTTCTATGTGTGCGCGTGCGCGCTTGAACGCAGACTCGATTTGTCGCTATAATTTAGTCCGAGTAGGAGATGACAATATAAATCTGAGCAAATAGATGATAATACAAGAGATTAACCAAAGCACAAATTCTCAGCTGAGAGTCACGGCATCAGTTGCGCTGCAACAGTACTCTAAGACACAAGCTTATTAATGGCCGGAACAGCAGCACGGCCAATTTTGACATAACTTTGTTTACTACATACAACAGTACTAGGCTGCTACGAAGCCATTTCATAAGATCTCCTTGTACACGATGTTTTTCGCCATTCCTTTGCTTGCATGTTCTTCCTTGTCCGCAATCAGGATCTTCAGGTCATGCCTGTTTGTTACCCTGGAGACTGCCACATAGAGTTGCCCATGGGTGAAAACTTGCCTGGGCAAGTAGAGGCCGACAATGTTCAGAGATTGTCCTGGCTCTTGTTGACAGTCATCGCGAAGCACACAGACAGAGGGTATTGCTTTCTTTTTAGCACGAATGGCCATTTAGGCTCAAACGGCGACATGATGATCTGAGGAATGCATACCTTATCACCCCATTATGATCTGTGCTTCAATGAATTTCTCACCAAGTTTTGTGATTTTCATTCTAGTACCATTGCATAGCCCTGCACTTTGATTAATGTTACGGAGAAGCATCACTGGCAGACCAACTTTCAGATTAAGTTGGTGGTTTGGAGCTCCTGGGTGCTTTAAGCCATTTAGAAACTCTGTAGTATACGACAATTCCATTTCATGGACGTAAGACATTGATCTGCTAATACTGTCACAGCTCAGGTACGTCTTCTTGTCACCTTGAATTTGACTCATAATAGACTCATTGATTTCAGTGACAGTCTCGTTGAACGGACACAATATCGCTCTTTCTTCTAGGAACTTCTGTTTGCACAAATTGTTTTGCAGGTCAGGATAGGTGCTTTCAATGATTTTTGTTTTCGGGTCATCACCGTTTTGTAGCAGAAGATCATTGGGGATACTTACGTAGTCCTTTTCATCTAATAAAAATGTGTCTCCATTGCCAATTTTTAGTACCCACTCTGCGAATTCTGCAGTCTTCTGCTGCTCTGCTTGATCCTTGGACAGTGAATTTAGCCGCATATTTTTGGTCAGATTGAATAACTCAAAATATTGCCAGAGATATGAACATTTTATTGATGCATTTATAGTTTGCTCTCTTCTTCCTTTTGGCACAACAGGGAGGATTTGTCGGAAGTCCCCTCCAAGAACAACTGTCATGCCACCGAAGGGCTTGTCACAACTGTTTTCATTTGTGAACCTCAGCACATCCCTTAGGCTCTTGTCAAGTGCCTCAAAGCATTGTTTGTTTGCCATTGGAGCTTCGTCCCACAGTATTAGTGACGTCTTCACTAATAAATCCGCCTCATGTGAACCTTGTTTGATGTAGCATGTGGATTGATCTGTCAGATTGATCGGAATATTGAATACTGAATGTGCGGTTCTACCTCCTTGAAGCAGAAGCGCTGCAATGCCACAAGATGCAACTGCAAGCACGATTTTTCCCTCTGACCTTAGCCTTGTTGTGATAGCTTTCCAAAGGTATGTCTTACCTGTCCCACCATGGCCGTCCACAAATATTATTTTCCCTAATGATTGATCTGCTGATTCAATTATTGCATTAAAGGCCTTCTTCTGATCTAAATTTAGATTCTGTATTATTTGCATGTGCTCACCATTCAACTTGTCTTTGTCATAGTTCATCTCTTCATGTATAAGCCTGTTCTCAGTTTTATCTAACTTGAACATATTTGGTAGCTTTCCAGGGTATT
This sequence comes from Poa pratensis, assembly GCA_947311845.1. Classification (NCBI taxonomy): domain Eukaryota; kingdom Viridiplantae; phylum Streptophyta; class Magnoliopsida; order Poales; family Poaceae; genus Poa; species Poa pratensis. The sequence continues at coordinate 2,982,694 of CAMZMU010000038.1, forward strand.
CCATTAGTGATTTTCCAGCTTGTGCCATTTGCTTCTCGATTTCCACTAAAGTGCACTCTCTTTTGTTTGAAGGACTGAACGGGATTGGAAAGCTCAAGATCCAGCTTGGTGTAAGCTGTATGTCTTTGGAGAGTGCTTCCCAATTGGATTCCCATAACATCCTTGGGTCAGTAACCTCACAGTAGCACAGAATGGTTGCAAACAATTGTCGTAGTTGCACCCCAGATGCCCAGCTCGATGCTTCTTTGATGCACTCAACCCACTCCTTGTCATCCTTGAGAAATCCTAGTGCATGACATGCTGATTTGTATGATGAGTGCACGATTCCATTCACAGTCCTAATGTCTTCAAATGTCATGCAACCCTTCACAGTATTGAGGAGAACTCTAAGATAGTACCTTTCACCACTTGCAGGATGAGCATTGTAGATCCTGCCAATTTTCTTTCCTCCTCTTCGCCTTTTCCACTTCTTTTCCTTTTTGTACCATGTCCACCTTGTAGGAAACTCTGGATATGTTAATTCTCTGGCATCTTCATGCCTTTTGTTCGTCTCCATCCATTCAGTAAACATCGTGACACCTGATCTCGGACGTCTAATTATTTCGTCAAGGTTTCTGGAGTCAGGAAAAATCACTTGTTGCTTGCTCTCCTGGTGAAACATTAGCCTCTCAACAGATGGTTCTTGGTTATGTAGAGGGAACTTGAATATTCTCCAGCAGGCTTCAGTTGCTGTTATGTATCTGCATCTTAGGTACATTTTAATCTCATCATTGTTCTGTGTTGGTACGGTTTCTTTAACCAGTGCTGTTGCTTGGTCATCTCCTTTGTTATTATCCTTAAAGAGGTATTTGATTGGCATAGACCGATTACAAAGCTCCACATTTATGTGCGCTTGGAATTTTACCAGGAGATCTTTGTTGTATGGTACAACAAGTCCATTGTTCATCCTTACTCCTCCCTTATCTATTTGTCGCCCATCATCTCGTCGCCTGTATACTGCGAAGTGGTCTTCATCTATGATTGTCTCATCAGAAAATGATTTTGGAAAGTACCTAGAGCACAAATGTTTCTCCATGCACGATGACTTTGGATTTGCCTCTCCACACGGTCCGTGCATCATAAAATTCTTTACAGCTTCACATGTTTCTGGATCCTTGTCAATGTCTGGGATCTCAGCGCATATTATTTCATCAACTTGTGAGGGCTTGAGACATTTTTCTCCCTTTTCAAGGAATATAAGTATATGGGCATGTGGGAGTCCTCTCTTTTGGAATTCTATTGTGAAGATAGCTGCATATTTTAAACGTGTGTCAGTAAATGGCTGGTCATAAAATAATGCAAGTACTTAATACTGATAATTGATGATTTACCAACACTTACTTGCTTTAGTCTTTCCAAAATGCTGTTTTGTCCTAATATCGGACATTAGCTCTTTTAGTTTTATCATGAACACTCGAACTGCAATATCAGGGCGTTCTGCTGGATTCTGATTCCCGGTTTCATTTAGCATCAACTGAATCTCTGGCCAATTTGGGTTGCACGTGAATGTTACGAACAAGTCGGGTTGTCCAGCCCAACGGCATATTGCCATCGCATCTTGGTAATTTTGCTCTTTGTTTCGAGGACTTCCTGTGAAACTTGCTGGGAGTACTATTCTCCTCCCTACTTGCTCTGTCCGTGTGTCTCCTTTTCTGAATGCATCATGTAGTCCATCATAAAGTTCCGTTCTTAAAACTCCTTGATTATTCCTGATCCATTTGAGCCTACACTGTTCTATGCATGTGTAGACATCAACCATGAACTGCATTGACAGATTTCCACACATTAACATTAATGTGTTACTTGCACCTTTCTTCTTGTTGCATTTTATTCCAGCATGGTGATATATTTCAGCATGGTGATATATTTCTTGTTACTTGCACCTTTCTTCTTGTTGCATTTTATTCCAAGTCTATAGCCATTTTCTTCATATGGGAAGAGCAACGGGTATTGCATGGCCATGAATTTTGGATGGATTTCTGATATTGTTTTAGGTTTCATATCTTTGTACTCAAGAACAATGTCACGTCCATAATTTTCTTGGGTTGGATCTTTGACTATCAACGCTGCAACTTCTGACATTGATGGCATGTTGTATAGTCTCCCATCTTGATCCCTATTGCCGAGTAATCGTAGAGTGAAATTATTGTAGTCATCTTCTTTGAATCTATCTCTTGCCATTCGGAATGATTGTGCTAGTGTGTTATTCTCGTCGAGCATGGTCAGTAGGTCACTGACAATTGTTTCATCTAGTAAGGGATTATGTTCACCAGATCTTGAGGCTCTGACCCTGTTCTGGATCTCATTCTTCGTGTCATAGATATACAGCTGGTTGAAGCGAGGCTTATTTCCTTCTTCTGGTAGCAGGGTTCCTATCTGGTGGCGATTCTCGCCATTCATTCGGAAAACATAAGGCCCACGTCCTTTGTTTATTTTCTTATCTAATGCCCCCATTGATGTGAATGCAAACATAGAGTTGTAACACCTTATGTTTTTTCGGTAGTTTGCAGATCTTTTTCCTCCGTCTCTTGTCAATAAACTCATAAGGTATGGCGGTGGTTCTTTCAATGGTGGCACGGTAACCTCTCCCCGTTTGCAGCATATTGTAAAGGACGGCTTTGTACTTCTAGAAGATTGTAATCTTTCTCCGTGCCACATAACTGCATGGCAGTGTTTACAGATAGAATTTGGCCCCCAAAGTTCCATATCTTACTGGCATTGGATTTATTGTCTTTGCATATTTCACTGTTATTGGTTCTTGCACGTTTTCTGCTCCCCTTGAGTTGCATTTGTGCTTTCCTCTTCATCCGTGCTGTTCTTGTTAGTTTGTCCCGTCGCCTTAGGTTCATCATTTGTTCGGCCACTATTGCACTGTCAACAACTGATGAGTCTATGACTTGCGCAGGTCCATAATTTGAATTTGCGCTTTGCACTTCGCACCTTCTGCAGATACATAATTTTTCCAGTAGAGCTGATGGCACTGGCAGGTAGGGCATCCATTTCTTTGCTTTCATTTCCACTAGTTCTGGTTTGCTTGGCTCCGCTCTTAAGTTGAATATCTTATTGATCTTCTCCTTATAAAGCTTCCAATTCATATTTGATTGTACTTCTTCTGCTCCCCTTGAGTTTATTGTTCTTCCGATAGAGTATGCAGTGATCCTTGATTGTACCACAGCAAAATAATGTGCCAGATAAGCAAAAGTATCTAGGAAAGGATGCATAAAAGATCTTCTGGGCTCGAAACAATACTTTATAGTAGTTAATATGAATTATATAAGCCAAATAGCAGCTAATGCAACACTGTTTCAAAATCATATTAAACCAAGTTAAGTCCTGCTGAAGTTGGCAACAGTTGAAATTGGCACTGAAGAGATAAATATTCAAATTGGACGCAGGTTGTTTCCTACTTGAGTTAATTTCGTAACTTATCTGCTTCAGTCATTTGTTTCTCCAGTATAGAACAAAGCTTTTTGCAGAAAACACAGACAGTCATGTAGTTGGTGATGCATGTGACCGGATAGCATAGTGCAAAAGAACCAACCTAAAACACTAGGCGGAGTTTCAAATCAACTGCTTCTGCTCGATTCTGCATTCTGGAGCAACCTAATACACTAGCGGAGCAAGTGAAATCTTTGGACAGCAGTATGTGTTCCACCAGACACTACCTTCAACTGTTCCCAGCTCCTCTGCATGAAGCTGCATGTCCTGAACACTTGAAATTATCGACTGAAAAAAGATAGAGCAAGATGAGTCCATGCAAGAAACAAAAACCGTGAATTGCAAGATGAAGATAAAAAGAAGCAGAGCATCATCTGCACCAGGTACTTTACCTTCTTCTCTGCGTCACCCCCGTCGAATAGCTTGAACACAACTTTCTTGGCTGGCAACTAGACTCTAAATTGAATTTTTCGCTGCAGCTGATGCATCCATCCTTCTCAGAGCACACTCAAAGCAGTGACTGAAGATACATACTGGAAGGTGGCGATCTAGCAGGCAGGCCGGGGAGAGGTTTCTGTCTAGTGGAGCAGCAGAAGCACCAGCTGGTATGTTTTCATCTCACACCTGTCACTGCAGCCACCCTTCTATCTTACAAGTAACTGATGAGTTCTTCTACAGTGTCTTCAATCTGTTCTCACCAAGATATGGACACGGCTCTCTTGAATCTGTTCTCACCGAGATATGGACACGGCTCTGAATCTCTTTGGATCCTTTCGGTGCTGCGTGCGTCAGTGTGAGATTCCTGCAGCAGCAGCAGCACGCCGGGTCAAGTCTTGCCCATGCCCTAAGGCCTAAGCCATAGGTCTGCTTTGTAGGCAATTTATGTCTTTGTCACGTACCCATTTCATTTTCACTCTGGTGCTCAGCATGAAATGCAGAGCGGACGGTATTTCATAATTATGCTACCTTTCCAGAAAAATATCTATAATATAATTGAATTTTTTTCCAGTTGATTTTTGTCATGTATTGTCTTTACAGTGATGGTGTCAATGAATTCGATAGGTTTTGACTTCTGTTCGCGCAATGGTGTGCATCTAAAAATACTCCGTATGTATTTTCTGGAATCTGATGGCAGACCTAGTAGCTGACATTAATCCCCAAAAGAAAAGGTTGATCATGACCAAAATACAGGTAGTGTTAATTTAATCACAAAACCAAGCACACTCAACTTCAGTTATGAGAACTGCTTGCAAAATAAAGGATGTTTGATGGTTCTCCGCACAGTCCAGTGATCAACTTACCATTTTACCAAGCAATGACTGCATTCCCTTTACGAAGCTGGCAGGTGTATTATGGTGATTCCCATTGTTAGCAAGGAATGCAACAAAGCAAACAAGCAAACTAAAGTTAAGGTACATCACGTCCAAGCTTACGTCCATAACTGCTGCTACATGATTCTTACTAAACAGAGTGATGTTGGTACCGGCCAGCTAAGGCGAAGCAGAGAGAATACAGAACCATTCTCTGCCTAAAAACCCCAGCCAGCGTCATACCAAACAGCCAATTAAGGCTCAGAGACTGGAGTTGTCAGATATGCAACACACGTACTATCTACTCTAGCACAGCGCTGAACACAACTTCCAAGTGGGTACATAAGAGCTGACTTCCACGGGAGCTCGATACAGCATACAGGTCCAGATAGTAATCAAGGGACATAGACACATAGTGAGAGAAGGCTAATGTTCGAACTTAGAAGCCTTCACCACGCTCCTCGGAGACCATGCCGGCTGCTATGCAGTTTACCCATGGTTAGGACATCAGAACACGAGAATGAGAAGAAACGAGCAGGCTCATGGCATTCATACCTGCAAGAGTGGTAGCTGCTATCTCTGCCTGGTGGTGCGCCTCCGCATTCCATTCCTTGCATTTAGCAGCAAAAATGATCAGCAGAACTGAAAACGTCGCTGCCTAAAAATAAGTAACTGATGCGGTAGCTTGCTCGACAAAATAAACACCACAGATGGTGTTCACTGACTATAAATAAAATATATGCAATGTAGCACCAGGTGAAGATACTATTTCTCGTGGCATATTTGCCTCGCGGGATAAAAACTTGAACTGGACCAGGGCTCAAGAAACTGATGTTACCTCAATATGCATGCTTACAGATCAAAGCAAGAGTATACTAAAGTGGTGAAATTATGATACCTGTCGCACGTGGTTCATCTCAAAAGAAACGAAATTTGCTTGAAGTCCTCTCACTTCATTGCACAGTTCCATCATTTTCTGGTTTCGACTTACCCATGTTCCTTGCACCTGTGTAAGATATATGAGAAGGCCGTTAACAAAACAACTAAAATTCTCTTGGCATCATCTCTCTTTGCCCATAGGTTCATAGTCTGATTCAGACGTATCGTTAACGTGTCCTTTTGTTAATAATTGTGCATCAATATTATCTTATCTAGGAAAATGCACAAGGATATTCAAGAATAAAAACAAGTTTTAGGTGCTGGTTTGCAGACCATAAGTTTCAGGAGTGTCTAATTGGTGTTTTCCTATATAGAATTACTTGTAGAAGGACACACAAAGAAAGCCAAGATCTGTACAACTTCTACTCTTTTTTTTATTCAGCTATTTCCTTTCTGTTCTGTTTAGCAGCGTGACTTGTGAATCAGATAACCATAAAAATGCAGAGCTGACATACAACCATAAGATGGAGCTAACTTGATTACCTACAAACACATACCTGATAGCAAACTAGTTGAGAGTCACCGCATACTTTGATTCTCTTGAATCCATGCCTAATAGCATATTTCAGTCCTAATATCAGCCCCCGGTACACCGCAACATTATTGGTAGAAATACCAAGACCCTCACGAAGTCGAGATATCTTCAACAGCATGTCAGTACATGAAATAAAAGTGATATATTATAGATGGACAGCCTGTAAATGACAAACTCTGAAAGGTGACTAACTGACTATACCACTCTCCTGTCTTCAGTCATAAGTACAGCTCCAGCACCAGCTTGTCCTGGATTCCCTTTTGAAGGGCCATCAAAATGAAGAACACACACTATCTGATTTAACCAGTAAAAATGCAAAAGTCAGTATCAATTTTTACATGAAATGTTAGCATGTGCGGATGGCCAATTGAGACAATTTTTACATGAAAAATAATAATCCCACGACCAGAATTAACATGAATATCTGTTTCTACAGTTAATAGGCTAGGTGGCAAGAAGTGGGCACACTTGAAACGCCATTTAGGGCATCTTTGATTCACATGATACTCAAAATGCGGGAATAGGAAAAATGGAACATTGGAATGACATTCCCTCTTGAGTCCTGTATGATTAAAAAACTACAGAAATTTGGATCAATTAGTGTTTTATACCACAGAAAAAACAAGGAATTGTAGGAAGACGTTTGAGTGGATGGAAAAATTCTTTTCTAATCCTATGAATCAAACAACCAACGTAGGAAAAATTCCTAAGATCTAAATCCTCCAAAAATACTACTCCCTCGGTCCACAAAAGGATGTCTCAACCTAGACCAAATTTGCATGTATCTAGACATGATTTAGTGTATAGATACATGCAAATTTGGACTAGGTTGAGACATCCTTTTATGGACGGAGGGAGTATGAAATTCCTTTGAATCAAAGGAGCTCTTAAGGTTAATGGCCTCAAGTGTCTGTATTATTAAATGGTAATGCACTGGTCCTTTGTTAATGTGTTGTGCAAAGTGTACCAGCCAAAAGATGCGATCAAAATGCATCTGAAAAGCACCTCCTTGAAAGTTAAATTGATACGGGAGGTGGTAGAAAAGCAGCCTAAACATGACCAGGCATTTACATGTTTTGCGTAGGTCTGGTTTTGAGGCAGGTTGCACACAACAATTGCTTCAACGCAAACCATATATGGTTGAGACTATTTGGTGAGAAATAGTCCTCCAAAAGAAGCCGAACATATACTAAACTAATACCTATACTATAAATATACAGGTGATCCGGGAGGTAGATAAGTCAACTTACATATGAGGAAGCTGCATCATCATAGCTAATGGTACTGTGGAGCGTATCACTGGAGAGGCTGGACATAGCATCCTGCGATAAATTGTATTTTTGTAAGATAAGATTTAGATGCATTTAACACCTTGACCCTTTCTGATAAAGAAAAACAACAAAGAAATCACATGTTACTTATGTACAACAAAGAAATGACATGTTACTTATGTATGTACATAAGTGAACTGACATTTTGCACACGTAATAAGTGTGTATATACGTAGAGTGGTGTTTTTAAAACAATGTGTATTTAAGGGTGATATTAGTTGGAAAACGGGCGTGGATTGGCTCAGGCTTCTTCGAGTCACTGACATGTGAGGCCGTCATATGTAGGGTCCACAGGTCAGTGACTCAAAGTAACCGGCCACAAAGTCACTTGCCCTGAAAATCCAAATGCCTGCTTGATTGTAATACCAACTATGTCTACACACATCTAATATTTTATAGCCATTTTTCACTGGAATGAAGGGTACATAATGGTCAGTGCCGTCAACAAATCAAGCAATCTTTTTGGTTTTGCCACAAATTATTTGCATCCATCAATAAATCCAATTTTGTTAGAAACATAATCAAGAAGATATCACGTTTTCTGGATAATAGTCCCCAGAACGGGCAAACCAAGATAGTCCCTGTGTTACAAAACTCTGAACTGAAAACGAGATCACAAAGGGAGCAAGCATTCCGCACACCCTACACAAGAACCTAAAATGGCCAGCTTTATGTGCATAGATCTAGCTTTCCTCAAATTCCCAAAGAACTATATACCGACTTTGTTTGAGCAGAATCACCGGTCAGACAAAAAGAAGAAATACTAGTACCAAATTTCACCCAGACCATAGTTGCGCTATTCCACAGCCTCAAATCTACACTCACAGTCCAGGAAAATGTTCGATCCAGTCCTAACTTACTTATTTTTTGGAAACAAACTGCTTGTGCTAGGATTACTTCACAGCAACAGGAAACTAAATAACACGGGCGGATGCAGTGCATCACCAGCACCTTTGATCGTTGGACGGGGTTCGGCTGATACCCCATCTTTGGAGAAGGAAACACCACCATGGCTGGGTTCGGAGAAGAGGAACGATGGGAGCAAAGTGAAGAACAAGGCAAACAAGAAAGGGCTAGTTACCTCCTCCATTACCAGCAAAGAGGAACAAGGCGCGCGTGCTTTGGCGGAAGGATGCCGGACTGGGACGGAAGGCGAGGCGAGGAACAGCAGCACACACAGGGACACCGGGTGTGAGAGTGAGCCGCGGTCCGTCCAGGGTTCCCTTCCTTTTTAGCTTCCAGATGTCATCACTACGCTGTGCCATGGATTGAATGCCCTACGCGTAGCTCGCTCAGTCGCTCTTCATTGATTTGACCGCGGTAGCTCCACGCTGGTTGATGGACTTTGCTCTCTTTCCACTTCTTTCTGCCAAAAAGCAGGTCTAGGAGATACTGAAAATGCTCGTGCTTATTTTTTACTTTAGAAAATTGTGACGAGAGAGCGTGAGGATTTTAGAATCTGAAGCGAGCTGAGTTTGATTTTTGAAGCGACGATGAATGGCAACTACTCCCTCCATTTTTTAATACTTTTTTAATATAAAGTGTTTTAGCTATCTCCAATGTTGAGTAGATGCACACCAAATAACTGTACATTAAACATGCATGTTGACACACGTGAATGTTGACAAACTTTAGAACATCTTATTTTGCTAGTTTAGGCCATGTAGTCACGGGGCACGAGCGAGGAGACCGACATCGATTTCTCTGTTTTTGTGCTTAGAACATCTCCAACAAATGATGTAAAACAGAGCACCCAAAACAGTTTGCTAATTTTTTTAATAGCACATTTTTTTAATTAAATTTGAAAAATATTACGCAAATGCACAAAATTCCAGAAATAATACGGCCTCGGCCTGGTCTAAGCCGATTAGGGCCTGTCGGCCTGGGCTGGGCCGATAAGCCTGTCGGCCGACGCCTGTGTGTGTCAGAGAAACAGATCGGCCAGGGCTAAGCCGACTGGGCCCTATCGGCCAGGACTGGGCCGACAAGGTGCTGTCGGCCTTGGCAAAGCCGACCAGGCCCAGTCGGCTTTGGCTGGGCCGAGTGCTGCATACCTCCGTTCCAGCCGCTCCTAGCACTCATTCCCGCGTTTTTTTCCGCCTTGTCCTCTCCCTCCTTTTTTCTCCCGCCAAATTTGTTGCCGCCTGTTTCTCCCGCCAAAGTAGTTCCCGCCTGTTTCTCCCGCCAAATTAGTTCCCGCCCTTTTCCCTGACTTCTTCTCTCCGCCTGTTTTTCCCGCCAAATTCTTCTCATCTCGGCCTATAAGAACCCCATCTCACCGAGGTTGGCAACCATTCGTCCACTCACTCGAGTATGTCGAGCTTTCCCTCAGATCGTAGTTTCCGATTAGGAATGTTGTGCCTCCTGTTGCAGTTCACAGGCCAGTTCAAGGTAGACAATAAGGAAGTACCATTTGAGGATATTATTGATCATCCACCTCATCTCCGTGAGCTATCAGCGAAGCTATGCAGGCATGGGTGGCCAGCGAGGACTTGGGAGGAAATACGGGAAGAACTTCTCAGGATCCATGCTAGGTGGCAGAAGAAGAAGGGTCAATATCGGACAGAATCTGAGGTGGTCAGCGCTGTCAGATGTCCTGTTTTATGGATCGAGGAGAGCGAGGATGAAGATGATATCTTCATGCCGAGTGAAGCGAGCAAGAAAGCGGCCGCGGCGGCGGCGGCAAAGGGCAAGGGTGTTGCGTCGTCAAAGGAGAAGGGTGAAGAATCGTCGAAGGGGAAGAGTGTTGCGGCGTCAAAGGACAAGGGTGTTGCGGCATCGAAAGGCAAGAGTGATGCAGGAGGATGTGTCGATGGTAGATGATTTTTCTTTTCCCGTAGTTGATGTTGTGTGTCCGTTAGTATCGATGTTTTGTTGTTTGTGTAATATTATGTGGATTCAATAAAGAGGACTGCTCAAAGTTGCATGCATTGATACATATGTCTAGTTGTACATAGATATAAAAAAGTCCTACTTAATTAAAAGGTCTCATACATAATATTACAAAGTCCTACTTAATTAAAAGATCTCATACATAGATATGTACATGAATGTCTCCAGAAGTGTCAGGGACGACGTCTGCGCATGCGCGGAGGTATGACAAGGTTTGGATCTGGCGAAGTCCAACCTAGCCTGTTGGGTGGCACAATGGCACGTCCAGGAATCAGTGATCCAGCATCATCGTCATCCTGCGTCTCCTGTGTGGGGTAGGGTGGAGGAGTATTGTACGTACCCATCCAATAGTCCAGTTGTGTGCGTGCTTCAGGTATGGTCCCACTTTCGTGCTCACTCTCCCATGCGGATCCAGACGACTGCTGAGCGGACGTAGACGGACGATATCCTGGATGCAATACAACAGTAAGAAACAAGTATGTAGCATTTAGCGTGGTGAATAAAAATTTACAAGGTACTTACCATGTGGCTGGGGAGGTGGTCGAAGCTGGTAGCCCGTCGTAGGACTAAACTGCTGCTGCCAAGTCGAGCCTCCAGCCTGGTCAGGAGAGGGTGCTCTGGGCGACGGGTGCGACGTCATACGAGGTCGCGGTTGCTGTCGATCCTGAGGCGTGACCTGCGGCTCATGCCGCTGTGGCTGCTGCCGTTGCGGGGGATGACGTGGTGGGCGTTGTGGTGCTTGGCGGTGATCGACGTCAGACGCACGTGTGCACGTGATAGTCTGGTAGATACCTCGCAACCTCTCCTCCAAGCGCTGCACCCAGGACTGATGGTGTGGGCGGTCCAATAGAGGGCCGGACGATAGGGAACGTCCGTAAGCGGCCACATCCGTCTGTAGCTGGTAAGTCAATTCAGCCTGTAATTTGCATGGTTATCAGTAAGTTGTACATAATTTTGCAAAGTTTGTACGAATTAACTAATCGCTTACCGCGTACTGTCTGTAGCCTGCAGTAGACTGGCTCGGATACATATCCCACGTAGTCGGAGCCGGTGTAAGCTCAGGGTGCTCAAAATTCGTAATGCGTAACCGGGTCGAGGTCATGTAAATTTGCATGTAGGAATTGAATAGTTCAATATCAAACCCGAGCTCCTCCTGCCAGACTCGTGTCGTCGCAGTGTCCCACTCTGCAACGTAGTTGCCAACCCTCCGCATCCACGATAGTGCGGTCCTATTACTTCCCTTTCTTGTGAGCCTACAGTAGTATTAAGTGTTAGACAATTTAGTAATGCATAAATGTATTGAGTTTTCGATAAATGAACAATGCGTAATTAAACACACCCGTGGATGATAGGTGGGACGTGTTCCTCTGTCGACAGAGGAAGTGGCTGTTGTCGTAGACCAAATTGCCTCATAACCCGCTGCTGGGCCATCTCCTCCACGCAGATACCAAAGACAATCTTTGATTTTGTCATCCAGTATGCGCGATCTCTCGTGCACAGGTCAGAGATACCACCCGGGTATTTAGCCTCCTTTTGTGCTTCCGTGTACGGCCGCCAGATTACCGCATCCGAGCTCAGAAAGTCGAACTGCTCGTTGAATGCCGGGTAGCAGTTCTTCACCTGCGAATGAGCAAAGCGTCTCTGCATGACACAAAAGTTAGTGCAAGTCGGCAAAAATGTAACAACTGTGATAAATATCTAGATTAGACATACCTGACGACGTGTCCAGAGAAAACCAAAAGTAGGCATGTCTATGTGATCAACATCAAAAAACGCACCCTCTGGGTAAGCCTCGCCAGCACGCACGTCTGGTCGTCCAATTGGGAACCTCTCCCATGACCAAAGCTGCAACAACAAGGGACATCCAAGTATGGATGATGTATCCGACAGTAGATGGCACGCGTTGCACATAGCTCGGTAAGTTGCCGCTAATACTGCAGATCCCCAACTCCTCTGTGTGATGTGTTCTTGCGCTGTAGTGATACGTCTCAAACGTATCCATAATTTCTGTTGTTCCATGCTTATATTATACCATTTGCTACATGTTTTATATACACTTCATATCACTTTTATGCATTTTCTGGGACTAACCTATTAACAAGATGCCACAGTGCCAGTTCCCTGTTTTCTGCTGTTTTTGGTTTCAGAAAGTTACTTCTGGAAATATTCTCGGAATTGCACGAAACAAAAGGCCAAGTCCCTATTTTTCCAACACGTACACGGAGTCCGAAGGAGAGACGAAGAGCCACGAGGTGGCCAAACCACAGGCGGCGCGGCAGGGGCCCACCGCGCCGCCTGGTGGTTTGGGCCCCTCGGGGGTCCGCCGACATCGCCCCTTCGCCTATTTATTCCCCGAGACGTGAAAACCCTAAAACACCGAGCCTTTCATCCAGAACATATTCGCTGCCGCCGCCGTCGTCAACCCTAACTCGGGGGGTTCTGAAGCTCTTCCCGGCACCCTGCCGGAGAGGGGAATCATCACCGGAGGGCTCTACATCGCCATGCCCGCCTCCGGAGTGATGCGTGAGTAGTTCATCCTTGGACTATGGGTCCATAGCAGTAGCTAGATGGTTGTCTTCTCCACTTGTGCCATCATGTTTAGATCTTGTGAGCTGCCTATCATGATCAAGATCATCTTATTGTAATGCTACATGTTGTGTTTGCTGGGATCTGACTTATATTGATACCTATGTGGAGCTGAATATTATATTATCATGTCTATGTCATTTGTGATCTTGCATGCTCTCCGTTACTTGTTGAAGCCTTGGCCAAGTGAATACTTGTGACTCCAAGAGGGGGTATTTATGCATGATAGTTGGGTTCAACCTCTATTTAACCTGGGATAGTGACAGCAAGTTCTAAGGTTGTAGATGTGTTGTTGCCACTAGGGGTAAAACAGCAATGCTTTATTCAAGGATGAATGTATTGTTTACATTACGCACATTACTTAATGCAATTGTCTGTTGCTTGCAACTTAATACTGGAAGGGGTACGGATGTTAACCGGAAAGTGGACTATTTAGGCATAGATGCATGCTGGATAGCGGTCTATGTACTTTGTCGTAATGCCCAAATGAATCTCATAGTAGACACCACAACTCACACATGCATGTTATATGCACTTATCAATTGTCAATTGCCCAGCTGTAATTTGTTTACCCAGCATGTTAGTTATCTTATTGGAGAGACACCACTAGTGAACTGTGGACCCCGGTCCATTCTTTTACATCTGAAATACAATCTACTGCAATCATTGTTCTCTACTGTTTTATGCAAACAAACATCATCTTCCATACGATACGTTTAACCCTTTGTTTTCAGCAAGCCGGTGAGATTGACAACCTCACTGTTAAGTTGGGGCAAAGTAATTTGATTGTGTTGTGCAGGTTCCACGTTGGCACCGGAATCCCTGGTGTTGCGCCGCACTACACTCCTTCACCAACACCTTCGAAGCAACCTCGTTTTCCTACTGGTTCGATAAACCTTGGTTTCATACTGAGGGAAAACTTGCTGCTGCACTCATCATACCTTCCTCTTGGGGTTCCCAACTGACGTGTGACGTACAAGCATTTTTCTGGCGCTGTTGCCGGGGAGATATTCCCTCGTCAACTTAGCGCTAGCAACACGTTTTCTGGCGCCGTTGCCGGGGAAAACCGAATTGCTTCTGCAAGGGGAGTCTCTCACACCCAATCTCTTTACTTTGTTATTTGTCTTGCTTAGTTTATTTTTATTTAGTCTTGTTTGCTCTCTTTATCAAAAACACAAAAAAATTAGTTACTTGTTTAATTTTTGATTTTGTTTTTCAAAATGAGTACTCCTGAGAACACTAAGTTGTGTGACTTCACTAGCACAAACAACAATGATTTCATATGCACTCCTATTGCTCCACCTGCTTCTAAGCAGAATTTTATGAAATTAAACCTGCTCTATTAAATCTTGTTATGAAAGAGCAATTTTCTGGTGTTAGTACTGATGATGCTGCTGCCCATCTTAATAACTTTGTTGAACTTTGTGAAATGCAAAAGTATAAGGATATGGATGGGGATATTATAAAACTGAAACTTTTTCCTTTCTCCTTGAGAGGAAGAGCTAAAGAATGGTTGCTTTCTTTGCCTAGAAATAGTATTGATTCTTGGACAAAATGCAAAGATGCTTTCATAGGGAAATATTATCCTCCTGCTAAGATTATATCCTTGAGAAGTAGCATTATGAATTTTAAACAACTTGATAATGAACATGTTGCTCAAGCTTGGGAAAGAATGAAATCTTTGGTGAAGAATTGTCCCACTCATGGACTGACTACTTGGATGATCATCCAAACCTTTTATGCAGGATTAAATTTTTCCTCAAGGAACTTATTGGATTCGGCCTCTGGAGGAACCTTTATGTCCATCACTTTAGGTGCAGCAACAAAGCTACTTGATGATATGATGATCAACTATTCCGAATGGCACACCGAAAGAGCTCCTCAAGGTAAGAAGGTAAATTCTGTTGAAGAAACCTCCTCTTTGAGTGATAAGATTGATGCTATTATGTCTATGCTTGTGAATGGTAGATCTCATGTTGATCCTAATAATGTTCCTTTAGCTTCATTGGTTGCTCAAGAAGAGCATGTTGATGTAAACTTCATTAAAAACAACAACTTCAACAACAATGCTTATAGGAATAATTTTGGTAGCAACAACTATAAGCCTTATCCTTCAAATGGTTATGGCAATTCTTATGGTAATTCCTACAGCAACAATAGAAGTGTGTCCTCTGATCTTGAAGCTATGCTTAAAGAATTTATTAGCACACAAAAAGCTTTCAATAAAACTGTTGAGGAAAAGTTTGAAAAAATTGATGTTCTTGCTTCTAAAGTTGATAGTCTTGCTCATGATGTTGAAATTCTAAAACTGAAAGTTATGCCTAATGAAGTTAAAGATACTAAGTCATTTGCTACAGCAAATGCCATCCAAGTTCGAATTGATAATAATATTAGGATGTTGGCTGAATTGCATGCTAGGTGGGAAAAAGAGGAAGAACTTGAAAAAGAGAATAGTATAGTTAGAGTTTGTACTATCACCACCACTAGTAATGCTAATGTTTTACATGCTAGTAAGCCTCCTACTATTGATGTAATGTTATTGGTGTTGGTAATGTCTCTACTACTTCTGCAAAGCGTTTGAAATTGCCTAAAACTGCTGAAACTTTTTCTGATAAAAGTGCTGAAATTTTTCAAACTATTGGAGACAATGGTTCCACCACCATTGACAATAATGATTTTGATTTTGATGATTGTAACATCTCTGAAGTTATTATGTTCTTGCAAAAATTAGCTAGAAGTCCCAATGCTAGCACTATTAATTTGGCTTTTACAAAGCATATTACAAATGCTCTTTTGCAAGCTAGGGAGGAGAAGTTGAAACTTAAAGCTTCTATTCCTAGGAAATTAGAAGATGGTTGGGAACCCATCATTAAGGTAAAGGTGAATGATTTTGATTGCAATGCCTTGTGTGATCTTGGTGCAAGTATTTCGGTTTTGCCCAAGAAGCTTTATGATATTCTTGATTTGCCACCTTTGGAACATTGTTATTTGGATGTTTTTCTCGC
This sequence comes from Poa pratensis, assembly GCA_947311845.1. NCBI lineage: Eukaryota > Viridiplantae > Streptophyta > Magnoliopsida > Poales > Poaceae > Poa > Poa pratensis. The sequence goes on from CAMZMU010000038.1 coordinate 2,998,769, forward strand.
TGATAATGCTATGAAGAAACCTTTGGGGCGAGTTAATGATGTTTTTATTACAGTAAACAATAACCTTGTCCCTGTTGATTTTATTGTTATGGATATTGAATGCAATGCATCTTGTCCTATTGTTTTGGGAAGACCTTTTCTTCGAACTGTTGGTGCCATCATTGATATGAAAGAAGGTAATATAAGGTACCAATTTCCTCTCAAGAAAGGTATGGAACACTTCCCTAGGAAGAGAATGAAGTTACCTTTTGACTCTATTGTTAGAGCAAGTTATGATGTTGATGCTTCTTCTCTTGACAACACTTGATTTTCACTTTCTGCGCCTAGCTGAAAGGCGTTAAAGAAAAGCGCTTATGGGAGACAACCCATCGTTTTTATTTGCTGTTATTTTTGTTTTCTTTGAGTCAAGGAGTTTTGTTACTTCTGTAGCAACTCCTTTGTATCTTTATTTTATCGCAATGTTGTGCCAAGTAAAGTTCTATATTGAAAGTTGATGCAAGATTTGGATTTCTGCGCAGTGACAGATTTTTAGCTGTCACGGATTTGAGCTTATCTCCCTGTAGAAAATTCAAAAAATTCTGAAAAAATCACGCATATTCCTGAGATATGTACGCAACTTTCATTATTTTAGGCCAGATCCATCTGAGCAACTTAAGTGCCTCGAAAAAATTCGTCATTCCAGACTGTTCTGTTTTTGACAGATTCTGCCTTTTGTTTTGCATTCGCTCTTTTACTGTGTTTGTGTGGATTTCTTTGCTCCACAAAGCATTGGTGGCTGTAGCTAATGTCCAGAAGCTTTGGGATTGATTGTATCATTACAGAATATGAGAATTTTTGATTATGCACTAACCCTCTAATGAGAACTGTCTTGAGTTTGGTGTGAAGGAAGTTTTCAAGGATCAAGCGAGAAGGGTGATATTATGTGATCAAGAAGAGTGAAAAGCCTAAGCTTGGGGATGCCCCCGTGGTTCATCCCAACCATATTCAGAGAGACTCAAGCGTCTAAGCTTGGGGATGCCCAAGGCATCCCCTTCTTCATCAACAAACTTATCAGGTCATCTCTAGTGAAACTATATTTTAATTCTTTCACATCTTATGCGCTTTACTTGGAGCGTCTGTGTGTTTTTATTTTGTTTTTGTTTGAATAAATTCGGATCCTAGCAATCCTTGTGTGGGAGAGAGACACGCTCCGCTTTTTCATGTGAATACTCATGTTCTTCACTTATATTTGTTGAGTATTCTTAACTAGCTACTGCAGTGCTTTTAGCTCCTGTTTTTCATGCATCTCTTCGAGCTGTTAGCACTTGTTTATAAATACTCTCTTGCTGCATTATATTATCATTTGGAGAGTTTATGTTTAAATAAATTGATTGGTGTTTGTTTGGAAGAAAGAAAATGCTACATGTAGTAGTTGGTATTGGAAAAGACATATGCATTCTTGTAGATCATTGTCTTGTTTCGATTTGATACTTTGCAATTGTTTTGAGCTCTCAAGTAGATCATGTTTAAGCTCTTGCATCATGTAGTTAAAGCCTAGTAGTGGAGAACTACCGTAGAGCTTGTTGAGACTTGGGATGCATATTTGTTCTCTCTAAGGTCTAGATATTTTCTGGTAAAATGTTTGAGCAACAAGGAAGACAGTGTAGAGTCTTATAATACTTGCAATATGTTTTTATGTGATTCTTGCTGTACCGGTTTATACTTGTGTTTGCTTCAAACAACCTTGCTAGCCTAAACTCTGTACTGAGAGGGAATGCTTCTCGTGCATCCAAAACTTGAGCCAAAACCCATGCCATTTGTGTCCACCATACCTACCTACTATGTGGTATTTCCTGCCATTCCAAGTAAATATTTCATGTGCTACCTTTAAACTATTCAAAACTTTATTACTCCTTATTTGTGTCAATGTTTTATAGCTCATGAGGAAGTATGTGGTGTTTTATCTTTCAATCTTGTCATTTACTTCTGACAGACTTTCACCAATGGACTAGTGGCATATACATCCGCTTATCCAATAATTTGCAAAAAGAGCTGGCAACGGGGTGCCCAGCCCCAATTAATTACAACTTTCATTAATAATTCTCTTCACATGTTTTGCCCTGATTTATCAGTAAGCAACTTAATTTGCAAATAGACACTCCTCCATGGTATGTGAATGTTGGAAGGCACCCGAGGATTCGGTTAGCCATGGCTTGTGTAAGCAAAAGGTTGGGAGGAGTGTCATCTATAAAGAAACTAAAATACATGTGTAAACAAAAGAGAAGAGGGATGATCTACCTTGCTGGTAGAGATAACGTCCTTCATGGGAGCCGCTCTTGAAAGTCTGGTTGACAAGGGGGTTAGAGTGCCCACTACCATTCGTTGACAACAACAAACACCTCTCAAATACTTATTTTGTGCTCTCTATATGCTTTCGAAAACTTAAAAAGCTCTAGCACATGATTTAATCCCTGCTTCCCTCTGCGAAGGGCCTATCTTTTACTTTATGTTGAGTCAGTTTACCTACTCCTTTCTATCTTAGAAGCAAACACTTGTGTCAACTTTGTGTGCATTGATTCTTACATGTTTACTTATTGCACTTGTTATATTGCTTTATGTTGACAACTATCCATGAGATATACATGTTACAAGTTGAAAGCAAATGCTGAAACTTAATCATCCTTTGTGTTGCTTCAATGCCTTTTACTTTGAATCTATTGCTTTATGAGTTACCTCTTATGCAAAACTTTTTGATGCTTGTCTTGAAAGTACTATTCATGAAAAGTTTTTGCTTATATGATTCATTGTTTACTCTTTATCTATTTGTTAGCAAACTATAGACCATTGCTTTGAGTCACTTCATTCATGACATGAGCCTTGCAATATATTGATCAAGATTGTGTGAAAGCATGTCTCCTCAGAAATTATTTGTTGTTATCGTTTTACCTACTCGAGGACGAGTAGAACTAAGCTTGGGGATGCTTGATACGTCTCCAACGTATCCATAATTTCTGCTGTTCCATGCTTATATTATACCATTTGCTACATGTTTTATATACACTTCATATCACTTTTATGCATTTTCTGGGACTAACCTATTAACAAGATGCCACAGTGCCAGTTCCCTGTTTTCTGCTGTTTTTGGTTTCAGAAAGTTACTTCTGGAAATATTCTCGGAATTGCACGAAACAAAAGGCCACGTACACGGAGTCCGAAGGAGAGACGAAGAGCCACGAGGTGGCCAAACCACAGGCGGCGCGGCAGGGGCCCACCGCGCCGCCTGGTGGTTTGGGCCCCTCGGGGGTCCGCCGACATCGCCCCTTCGCCTATTTATTCCCCGAGACGTGAAAACCCTAAAACACCGAGCCTTTCATCCAGAACATATTCGCTGCCGCCGCCGTCGTCAACCCTAACTCGGGGGGTTCTGAAGCTCTTCCCGGCACCCTGCCGGAGAGGGGAATCATCACCGGAGGGCTCTACATCGCCATGCCCGCCTCCGGAGTGATGCGTGAGTAGTTCATCCTTGGACTATGGGTCCATAGCAGTAGCTAGATGGTTGTCTTCTCCACTTGTGCCATCATGTTTAGATCTTGTGAGCTGCCTATCATGATCAAGATCATCTTATTGTAATGCTACATGTTGTGTTTGCTGGGATCTGACTTATATTGATACCTATGTGGAGCTGAATATTATATTATCATGTCTATGTCATTTGTGATCTTGCATGCTCTCCGTTACTTGTTGAAGCCTTGGCCAAGTGAATACTTGTGACTCCAAGAGGGGGTATTTATGCATGATAGTTGGGTTCAACCTCTATTTAACCTGGGATAGTGACAGCAAGTTCTAAGGTTGTAGATGTGTTGTTGCCACTAGGGGTAAAACAGCAATGCTTTATTCAAGGATGAATGTATTGTTTACATTACGCACATTACTTAATGCAATTGTCTGTTGCTTGCAACTTAATACTGGAAGGGGTACGGATGTTAACCGGAAAGTGGACTATTTAGGCATAGATGCATGCTGGATAGCGGTCTATGTACTTTGTCGTAATGCCCAAATGAATCTCATAGTAGACACCACAACTCACACATGCATGTTATATGCACTTATCAATTGTCAATTGCCCAGCTGTAATTTGTTTACCCAGCATGTTAGTTATCTTATTGGAGAGACACCACTAGTGAACTGTGGACCCCGGTCCATTCTTTTACATCTGAAATACAATCTACTGCAATCATTGTTCTCTACTGTTTTATGCAAACAAACATCATCTTCCATTCGATACGTTTAACCCTTTGTTTTCAGCAAGCCGGTGAGATTGACAACCTCACTGTTAAGTTGGGGCAAAGTAATTTGATTGTGTTGTGCAGGTTCCACGTTGGCACCGGAATCCCTGGTGTTGCGCCGCACTACACTCCTTCACCAACACCTTCGAAGCAACCTCGTTTTCCTACTGGTTCGATAAACCTTGGTTTCATACTGAGGGAAAACTTGCTGCTGCACTCATCATACCTTCCTCTTGGGGTTCCCAACTGACGTGTGACGTTACACGCATCAAGCATATTTTCTGGCGCCGTTGCCGGGGAGATAGAAGCAACACCGCAATATATTCCCTCGTCAACTTAGCGCCAGCATGTAGCACTCGCGATCTCGAAAGCAATAGGGATGTACCTCTTGCTAATAGTGGTGACATGGTTCTCGGTAAACATCACCTTCCCCAGTAGCCACAAGATATATGCTTCCAGGCTCCTAGTGATTTGTGTAGCATTCAGCGGAATGTCAGGAAATCCAGGAAACTTCTGTATCTGTACATTTGAAAAGAAATTCTGTAAGTGAAACGATGCATGTGAAACATTGCATTCTGTAAATAAAATGATGCATGTAAATAAAACAGTGCGTACCTGAAAATCAGCAACCATGCAAGCCTAGGTCCGTGATTCTCTGACATAAACACTCCAGCATTGGGGTTTATACCCTAAAAACGAAGTGACATCTCGTGCTCCCAATTTTCTGGAGCCTGCAACGGCCCTATGGGCTGACCCGCCAACGGCAGCCCAAGCAAGAAAGATACATCCCGGAGAGTAGGAGCCATCTCACCCCATCGAAAGTGAAACGTGTGGGTCTCGGGCATCCATCTGTCCACTAAGCATGTGAGAAGACAATTGTCTATCACCATGCATGGAGAGTCACGAGTGGCCTCAACTAAACGCGCGAAAGGTAAAAGCCCAGCCCACTTCAACCTGCACGTTCAGCAAACAAATATAAATTCATAATCATATATTGAAGCGAACAAGAAAATTAATGCAGATAATATATGACACGCACAAGTAAATTAGACATGTACCTCTCCTCCCAAGCATGGTGTATCTGTCAATATTCCCTCGGTCGCGAGTTACTAGAGGCTCGAGGCTACGCTCCTGTAATATCTTTGCGCGATGGTTATGATCCTCATCCGCACTGATCAAGTATACTGATGAAAACTAATTACTGATGAAAACATAGTCTAAATTTAAAATACTGATCCACACTTATTACAGATAAAAACATAGTCTAAATTTAAAACACTGATCCACACTTATTACAGATAAAAACAAAGTCTAAATTTAAAACACTGATCCACACTTATTACAAATAAAAGCATAGTCCAAATTTAAAACATATCCTAGTTTCTTCCCCTTCCTCTTGGTCCTCGGCTGCCTCGCCCACGTGGAGCAGCTGCTCTTGATGCCGGAGCAGCATCCATATGTGGGAATTTTGTACAACCAGTGTCCCTGTGACCAATATCATTGCACAAGAAACATTGCAATGTCGGGCCTCCGGCTTCAGATTCATCCATACCATTTCTGATACGCTTGCACGGTCGTCTACCTCTACAAGGACGCAGTAGCCTTGGGTCGGGGATGTACTGCCTTTCATTAGGGTCAACCGTGTTAAAATTACCCACAGCTCGAAATCCCACCATTTCACCGGTCCAGGTATTAAGAACAGACTCGTTCAAAAAATATGGTGAAACGAACGAGATGGCTGACAGTCCGAGTTGCCACAAGCAGCCAATACATGGGAGCAGGTCAGATGAAGCAATTTTGGTTTATTGCATGTGCACTCACATGTTGGTCGGGCTTCATTTCCAATTCTCACCTCATGCGTTCTGAGCTGATTTCCGCAACCAAACTTGTGATAAGGTAAGCGTACCTCGAACCTCCTTTCTTGATTTCCTATGGCTAGCACAGCATGATTACGAGCTTTCGCCATCTTCCTATCCATGTACTCCATAATCTTCTCACAATAAGGTGTGTTCGGGTTGTTTACGATATGCAAGTGAGCTTTCTGGCGTCTTTCTCTGAAATACTTGACTGTGCCCTCAAAAATACCCTCCACAATGGCTGTAAGTGGCAATGCCCTATTTCCTCTCAGAACAAAGTTGTTTGTTTCAGCCAGGTTGGTAGTCATAACACCGTACCTGGCTCCATAAGTGTCGTGCAGTAAAGACCACCTCTCAAGAGGCTCGTGCTCTATCCACTGCTGAAAGTTTTTAACAGGGCCGGGCGGACAGTGGTACAAAGTGTGCCGGCCGCACAGGGCCATCGTTTTTAGGGGCCCAAATTTTTGGGTTAGCTTAGTACTTGGTGTAATTTTGACACCAGCACTAACGCCAGGAGGAGAACTTGCCTGTGGCAAGATGGTTAGGAGGGTGGTTGTACCCCCAGCCCAGCAGAGTTCAAACCCCAAGTTTGACGTTGCTGTTTCTCATTTAGGCGGAATATTCTTTCAGTGGGAGGCGATGTTCTCGTCGACAGCGAGGCGCCCGTGGTGACTTCGTCAATCTCAAGACCCAACCGCCGGCTCAGTCTTTCGGAGGTGCTCATAGGGGTAGGGTGTGCGTGTGTGCGTTCATAGGGGTGAGTGTATACGCGTGTATGTGGACGTCTGCGTTGTACTGTGTTTCTCAAAAAAAAAAACTAACGTCAGGAACAGGCAGAAAACAATCAGCCCACCCACGTACGACTCCATAACTCGAGCAGATCGTGTACATGTCCAGTTCCCGAACAGACAGAGGCCCTCTAGGCTACCAATCCATTCGCTCAAAAAAGAAGAAAAATGCTACGATCAGGCTAATGATAGAGAGAGATATATACTCGTGTAGGGAGGAGGGACACGGAAAAATACGACCGCCAGGCCGCCGGTTCGTCTCCTCCGCGGGGACGCCAGTTTGTCTACTCGATCCGATCTGTACAGTGGTCAGTCTGAGCGGCCGCACGCCGGACGGCCGGACTAAGGCGTCGAAGGCTCAAAGCCATAGCCGCCTCTCCTGTGTCTTTCGCAAGCTCCAGGTTCCGACTCCTATATTATGAGGTGTTCTTTTTTTTTTGCACAGAAAGCCCAAATGATATTAATCCAGCATCCTTACAGAACCATCCACGAAAGATAAGAAAATTACAACCAAGTCCTTTAGGATAAGGAAAACAACGGAGACGAAGAAGACGTGCCGCTGGCGCGCCGCCGCCGCTCCTCCTCTGCAACCTTGGATCGGACGGAGTCCCATGGCGAACGGGAAGTCAACGAACCTCGAACCCGAAGGCCTCCACCTTGCGACGCCGCCGTCGTCTTCGAGCTGGACCACATCACCTGCAACTTCCAAACCATCAAACAACCGGAGCCGCCACCCACGGACTCCGGCACGGGAAGCAGGCGCACGGCATCTCCGCCGAGATGCGAGCACCGGGAAGTAGGCAGAGAGGTGGGCTCAACCGAATGAGTAATCAGGGCCCAAATTATCATGATTTATTATTTCTATTTTTCTATAGAGATGGGGCCTATTTAAGGGTTCTGCACAGGGCCCAAATTCTGTCGGCCCGGCCCTGGTTTTTAATCAACCTCTCAGTCTTTCTCCTAACACCAGGCGGATCAAATCCTAGCAAGTCACAAAGCCCAACAGGTACATCCTCAGCTGGTGGAGGTCCGGTTGCTAGCTGTTGCGCCACAAGTTGCACATGTGCTGCTACTGCAACATTTCGTGCAGCTCTCCTCTGCTAACATGCTGGTTAGTGAAGTCATCAAGCTTACCACGTATGAAAGTGTATTTCCAGAATTGGTTCTGCTTGCATAGTTTTTTGAATAGATTCATCAAAGCCTTATCTCGGAACTGTGAGAAACAATTGGCCCCCAAATGGCGCATGCACCAACGACTCTGCAGGTCTAGCCATGGCGTTTCTTCCGCGGCCACAGGGTTTGTGAGTGCCTTGACGGTGTTCAGTATACCAGCATGGCGGTCATGAAGGATGCACACGTTCGGCTTATCTTTTACTACTGCTATTTTAAGCTGCCTGAAGAACCAAGTCCAACTTTCAGTGTTCTCGCTCTCCACAAAAGCAAATGCAAGTGGCACGATCTGATTGTTGCCATCCTGACCAATGGCAGTCAAGATCTGTCCCTATACTTGCAGTAAGAAATGTACCATCAACACAGATAACTGGTCGACAGTGAGTGAAAGCTTCTATGCATACACCGAAAGAGAAGAACACACGATGCAGCACCTTTACGTTTGGAAACTCTGCCATCCAAAAGTGTTTGATGTCAACATATGTGCCTGGATTACGGGCCTGCAATGTGTGGAGGAGCCGAACAACTGAGTCATATGAGTCTAGGAACGATCCGAATCTTTTCTCAAGTGCCATCTGCTTAGCCCTTCAAGCTTTGCCATAAGATATTTTGTACTTGAACCTGGTGAACACCTTATGCTGAATAGCCTTCGCTTCCATAGCTTTGCCCTGTACTATTTCTGAGTACAGCAACCGAGCTATAAGCGTCGACGAATGTTACGATGATCTTGAGGAATACTGTCAATTCTACATGTGTGCTGTACTACGTCGCTCACTTTCCAGTTTATGCCAAAGTGAGGACGATAACCGTGCACCCTTCCAGGACACCCTGCTACCTCACATTCCATTGTCAGATTTTTTTACTCGACACCTTGATTTTGAATGTCTTTCAAGTCGACATTGCCCACTTAATGATTGCGTCTTGCAAATGTTGGTTGTCGGTATATAGAGCACCCACAACAACCTGGTTCTGATGGTATTCCCAGGCAGAATCATGACCATCGTTCACTGTCATTGACGAAGAGAATCATGACTCCATGACGCAGGATTAGTCACCACATGTTCGTCATCCGACTCGTCGGAATCATGCCCATAACCACTACCACCATCTTCGTCTTCCTCTTCCATCATTTGTTGGAATACATCGTCTGCAGTTGCCTCAACACCATCTTCATCTCCCTCTTCCATCTGCTCTGCCTGACTATTTTGGCCAGATTCATAACCACCACCTCCAACATCTACCTGATTATAATCATGTCTAGAAAATTGCATCTCCTGACTACTCTGGCCAGGATCGTGCCCTCCCTCGCCTTCAGGCGGAATCACCTCCTTCGCGACAGGTATCAGTAAGGCAATAGGGGTACATCTCCTGCTTGCACAGCCTTGCAACCATTGCAACATCTGAGAGGTCCGATCTATCGGCCTCAAATAAAAAAACACCGGTGACCTTGTCTTCGTCCACAGTGCATGCACACCGACGGTGTCTGTTTCAGGATTAAGCCCTAAACACGCTGCCAACCAATCTTTCAGCTGACTTATATACCATGTTTGTGGGTCACTCAGTTCCAACTCTGACCATCGAAACTGGCCCAAATCAGCTCCCAACTTATTTACTACAACTTCGCCAGGACCGTAGTAAAACAAACATTTCACTAAATTACTCATCTCAACAACCTAAAAATGTGAAACCAATTTACTGTTATAACCGGGAACAACTATATACTTAATATTACTAGCGCAACAAATACTTAGCAATATCAATATCACACTACCACCTTAACACTAATGCATACATAATTAACAGTAAACCCTAATTAGCCAAATAAACGCATACCCTTGAAGCGTGCCGATTCAATGGACCAGCACCGTCACCACCACCGCCACTGCAACACCGCTGCACCACCACCACCCTACACCAACCTCCACCTAAACTACACCATTCCTCCAACCAAACAACACGAAATCACACAAAAACCTAACCCATCTGTATATCTGAGCTGCCTTAACTCTCTAACACTTCTAGGAGGAAGATTTGGTGGCTGGGTGGACAGATCGCCGCTGAAACGAAGCAGGGAGCTGCTGGTTTTCGAGAAGAAGAAAAGGAGAGAGAGGACGCGAGGAAGAAGATGCGCCCGTGGCTTATCCAGCGTCCTATCGGCCCAGGCTTGGCCGATTAGCCTGTCGGCTGAGACGTGGCCGATTAGTGCCCACCCGTGACGCGTTACGGCCTGTCGGCCGCAGGCCTGGCCCACCATGCGACCTTTTCGGCTGAGCCAAAGCCGATAAGACCTTATCGGCCCAGCCCTGGCCGACAGGCACTAATCGGCTTAGCCCAGGCCGAGGCCGTATTATTTCTGAAATTTTGTGATTTTGCGTAATATTTTTCGAATTTAATTAAAAAAACATATTATTAAAAAAAATTAGCAAACAGTTTGAAGGCACCATTTTTTGGGGTTTTAGGGCACAAAATATAGGACACTCATTTCAGATAATAGAAAAACATGGCGTCGACAAATTTCCAGATGATGCAGAATGGGGCACCACATGAGAATCGATGGTGGGTGCAGAGGATGGCACATCAGACGGTCGATGGCGCCGAGTATGATTTTGGCTGGCGGAGTGATGAGGACATCCCTAGTTCCTTACCATCTTTTCCTGTTGATGATGTTGCTGTTCAAGATAAGCCTAATGAAGTGAGGATTGGTCCAATGACAAGATCAAGAACCAAGTTATTAGAACAACAGGTGAACTCACTCTTAATTGAATATGATGTTTGTGAATATGAGAATTTTATACTACCTAAGTCTATGCATTTATGTATGATCAGGGTTATTGATAACACAAACATTATCGGAGGAGAGGAGCAGCAAGGCATGGAGGATGACATGGGCAACATGATGAACAAGTCATTCAAGAGCTCGAGGGAGGAGAGGGAGGCAGGAGCACTTGAAGAAAAGGAGTTCTGGTCTCAGTCGGAATAGCTGGTTTGGCACTGACCAGAATATCCGGTCCATCGAAGATTTGCGCAAAAACAGTTCTGTAGAAAATCGGATTATCCGATTCACCTCGGATCGGATTATCCGACTTAAGTGGAAAAGTTCGTTCGATGGTTCTGTGGAAACTCGGATAATCCGAGTAGCCCGTGACTCGGAATATCCGATTTAAGTCGAAAAAATGGCCTGCGAGCCTTTTTCGAGTCCGTTTCGTCCTAGGTCGGTTTAGGTCGTGATTTTGGGCGTGGGTATGTTTCCCCAGCCCCCATATATACTCAGGAACTCTATTGTAATAGGTAGACCACGTTTAAGCTAAACCCTAGATTGGATCTAAGCATTCATCTATGGAATTTCTCTTTGTTTTGATCGGGAATTCTACCCCTCCACTTTGTTGCGATCTGGAGGTTCTTGTTACCAAAGTTTGAGTGTGATCTATTGTTCCATTGGGAATTAGTAGATTGCAAAACCGCTTCGTGGTCGGCGGCTACGTTGCATCGGTGTGAGGCGTCGCGAATATCCATTGGGTTGAAGAGCTGTTGCATTGGCAACAGGGGAGCAGCCGGAGAGTTCGTCGGATTCTCGCAAGTTATCCTTCATCATCATCCATCCACCCACCGCTCATCGAGAAGATCGGGCCACCCCTTATCATCTTGGTATCAGATTTCCAGCGTTTACTCGGTGAGCATCCACAAATCCATCCCCGTAGATTTACTGTTTTTCGTCCTATCCAGAAAAAGCCAAAAATATCAGGTTTAGTTTTCGCCTTAGCCCTAGATTGCATCGGTTAGTTGCTGGTCGTTTTCCTTTGCGTAACTTGTTCTTGTTCGAGTCGTAGAAGTCTAGGGTTGTTTCCGAGTCATTTTCTGTTTTTCTGCCGTGGCACAATTTCGTCAGTTTTTCTGCCGTGGTTACGATATCAGTGTTTCGTCGAGTTTTCGTCCAGTTTTCGCCTACGCGCGTCACAGTTTCGTCAGTTTTTCCTGTCGTGAGACCGTATCGGAGACATAGACACAGCCTTTCTACAGCCCGTGTTAGGAGCTTACCCATATAAGACTAGCTAACGTTTTGTGCTCACAGGCTGCTCGTTGTTGTTTGTCTTTGTACATTTTTAAGTTGCTGGCCATAGAAAAGTGAAAAGTTTAAAAAGAAAAAGAGAAAACAAGGGAAAAACAAAAAAGAAGAAAAGAGGCCGAAGTGAAAATTTCTTGTGATCAAGTTGTGACACCACTAGTACTTGAGCAATCGTGTGCCTGTCAATTTGAGCTACTTGCTAGTGTCTTTCTAGTGCATTGTGACGTTCTTGTTCATAGTTGCTTTGCCCCGTTTATCTCCACCGTGTGCGTTTCCAAGTGTGTCATACGATCATCACTAGGATTTGTCAATTGGTGTAGTTAGGTATCCCTACCAAGCTCCACTAAACTACCCTGGTTTTGTTGTGTGACACTTTGAGACCCATAATATTCGCTTCACCCCATCCGTGCACGTTTCTGCCCTACGAGAGGTAAGCTTTTGCTATTCACTTTGGAACGGTAAGATCCACAATTTCTTTCGGTTTCGAGTGAGTTGAGAGTTTTCCACATATATATATATTCTGTTGTGCACTAATCATGTCTTCAGACGACGAGAGGGATAGCGTGGTACGGCAAAAGAAGGAGGGCACTGCGCCTGTTACTTGGAGAGAATATGAGGCTCTTCGTGATCATCTATCTCATCAGTTCAATCATCAGTGTGACAGGATACAAGGTGATTTGGCTGCCACGGATACGAAACTTGAGAATGTTCTTCAAACAACGAATGATTCCACGGCCAGATTGACAACTATACAGACGAGTCTTGACAATTTGACTCATGCTATGCGGACGATGACACAGCAACACAACCAGCCGGCTGATGATGCAAGTGTTCATAATAATCATGGTGATGCCTTTGCTGCTGCGGAGGAGGACGGCGAAGCAGATCCTGCTCATGCTCGCCATGGACCACAACCATATGCTAATAATGGGCGTGGCGTCGGTAGAGGTGCTGTACCTCCGGGTCGAGGCTTTGCGCCTGTTGGTGCGCGTCGTAATGTTGTTCATGCAGCCCATGGCGATGATGATGTTCTGGGCAAACCCAAATTCAGCATTCCCAAATTTGAAGGTTCTATTGACGTCGAAGAATTCATCAATTGGGAGCTGAAGATGGAGAAGTTATGGCATTTGCATGACTGTACTGAAGATAGAAAGATCAAGCTCGCATCTTCTGAATTTGATGGTTATGCTTTGCTATGGTGGGACGGACTTGTGACTGCTAGGCGTGAAGCTAATGACTTGCCAATTCTGTCTTGGCGAGAGATGAAGGAAGAGATGCGCCACCGTTTTATTCCTCGTAATTACATCCGTTCTTTGTATGACAAGCTACAGAATTTGAAGCAAGGTACCTTGTCCGTCGATGAGTACTACAAGGAGATGGAGATGATTATGCAGCGTGCTAAAGTGCGAGAAGAACCTGAACAAACTATGCAGCGTTTTCTTTCAGGTTTGAGCTTTAATATCAAGAGAATTGTGCGTCATCATCAATATGGCGATGTGCAAGATTTGTTGCATCAAGCACGTGAAGCTGAGTTACAGTTGGCCGAAGATGCCAAGTTTGCACCTCGTTCTTCTTATGGGCGAGGAAGTTTTACACCACGGACTACACCTAGTGTGGTATCGCCTAGTCCTGCTTCTAGTTTCCGTGGTCCGACGACACCATCCACGCCAGTCTCGATTGCCCCTCCAGCTAAACCGTCACCGCAGCCTGCAGCTAGTGGTACGGGTTCTTCTAACTCTACAGCTCGCACACGTGATATGAACTGTGCTACTTGTGGCGGTAAAGGTCACTTTAAGCGTGAATGTCCAAATAAAAAGGTGATGTTGATCAATGAGGAGACATGAGAATATGAGAGTGGTGATGAAGCTGATCCGAGTTCTGAAATTGTGGAGGACGATGAGCCTCGTGTGCATTATGCGGATGCTACACGTTTGCCATCTATTGTTTGCACACCTCGAGCATTGAGTGTTACACCTAGTCCTGCGGAGCAGCGCTGCAATTTGTTTTAAACAAGAGCTGTTGTTGGTAATGGTAGGTCGTGCAAAGTAATCATTGATGGTGGCAGCTACCACAATTTGGCTAGTAAAGAGCTTTGTCAAAAACTGAATCTGAAATATTTGCCGCACCCACATCCATATTATATCCAGTGGTTGACTGATAGTGGAGAGATGAAGATTAGTCACATTGTGCGCATTGAGTTTCAGATTGGGCCATATAAGGACACCGTGGAGTGTGATGTCGTTCCTATGACGGTGTGCCATTTGTTGGGACGTCCTTGGCAATATGATCGTGATGTACGTCACAATGGGAGAACCAACACATACCAACTCAATTGGGAGGGCAAGGAGATTATTTTGCGACCTTTGACACCGCAAGAAATTGTAAATGATTCTCGTCAAAAGGTTGAGGTTCACCGTGAGGATGAGAGTGAGAGATTAGCTAGTAGAGAGCCTCCACCTTCGGTGAGTGAGAGCCACCAGCCAAATTTGAGTGGTAAAAAGAAAAGTGAGGGAGTGAAGAAGTTAACAATGTTAGCCACCAAATCTGATTTGGGAGAGTTTCGTGAGGATCCCACTATAGTACCGATTGTGCTTATGTGCAAGGGGGAAATTCTTGTTTCTAACGACATGACCCCTCTCTCTATTGGGGTTTCTGATGTTTTGCAGGAATTTGGTGACGTTTTTCCGGAGGAAGTACTCGCGGGTTTGCCACCAATGCGCGGTATTGAGCATCAAATTGATTTGATCCCCGGAGCTACACTTCCCAACCGAGCTCCCTATAAGACCAACCCCGATGAGACGAAGGAGATACAACGACAAGTACAAGAGCTTCTTGACAAAGGGTATGTGTGTGAGCTTAAGCCCTTGTGGTTTAACTAATGCTCCTAGTACTTTCATACGATTGATGAATCATGTTTTGAGGCATTTCATTGGTAAATTTGTGGTAGTCTATTTTGATGATATTTTGATCTATAGCCACAATGAATCTGAACATTCTGATCATATTCGACAAGTTTTGCAAGTGTTGCGTGATAATAAGCTGTATGGTAATCTTGCTAAGTGCACATTTTGCAAAGATACGGTCATATTTCTGGGATTTGTTGTTTCTAAGCATGGTGTAGAGGTTGATGAATCTAAAATTGACGCAATTAAAGATTGGCCAACACCCATGAATCTTAGTCAAATTCGAAGCTTTCTAGGACTTGCTGGTTTTTATCGGCGTTTTGTGAAAGATTTCAGTACTATTGCTGCACCTTTGAATGATCTTACTAAGAAAGGTGTTGCGTTTGTGTGGGGTGCAGCCCAAGATGCTGCTTTTGATGAGCTGAAACACCGTTTGATTTCTGCACCGTTACTTATGCTTCCTAATTTCAATAAGCAATTTGATATTGAATGTGATGCTAGTGGCATTGGAATAGGAGGTGTGTTGATGCAAGAGGGTAAACCAATTGCATATTTTTCTAAAAAATTGAATGGTGCACAATTGAACTATCATGTTTATGATAAAGAATAGTATGCTCTTGTTCGTGTTCTTGAGGTTTGGCAACATTATTTGTGGCCAAAGGAATTTATCATACATTCTGATCATGAAGCTTTGAAATATTTGAAGTGCCAATCTAACTTGAATAAGCGTCATGCTAAGTGGGTTGAGTTCATTGAATCCTTCCCATACATTATTAAGTACAAGAAAGGCAAAGAGAATGTGGTTGCTGATGCACTCTCTAGGAAAAGCATGCTTTTGACACACCTAGATGTTCAAGTTCCTGGATTAGAGAGTTTGCGTGATTTATATGCTAATGATACTGATTTTTCCATGCCTTTTGCTAAATGTTCTGCTGTGAAAGCTTGGGAAAAATACCATATGCATGATGAATATTTGTTTAGAGCTAACAAATTATGTGTGCCAGAATCGTCCGTGCGTTTGTTGTTGTTGCAGGAATCACATGGTGGCGGTTTGATGGGACACTTTGGGCGTGAGAAGACGCTGCTGATGTTGGCTGATCACTTTTATTGGCCAAGGATGAGGCGTGATGTGGACAGGTTTGTCAAGCGTTACATCACTTGCAACAAGGCGAAGTCCAAGCTGAAGCCTCATGGTTTGTATACCCCTCTTCCTGCTCCTACTACACCATGGGAAGATATCAGCATGGATTTTGTGTTAGGATTGCCTAGGACTAGTAGGGGACATGATTCTATTTTTGTGGTAGTGGATCGATTTTCTAAGATGGCTCATTTTATTGCCTGCCACAAAAGCGACGATGCGTCGCATATTGCTAACCTGTTTTTCAGGGAGATCGTGCGCATACATGGCGTACCCAAGACGATCGTTTCTCACCGTGATGTGAAGTTCATGAGCTACTTCTGGAAGACACTTTGGGGCAAGCTGGGAACAAAGCTGCTGTTTAGTACCACTTGTCATCCCCAAACTGATGGACAGACGGAGGTGGTGAACCGCACACTTTCGGCGTTGTTGCGGACAATGATCAAGAAGAATCTGCGTATGTGGGAGGAGTGTTTGCCGCATGTGGAGTTTGCATATAACAGGGCGGTGCATTCAACCACGCAATTGTGTCCGTTTGAGGTGGTCTATGGTTTTAAACCCATTACACCACTTGATTTGCTGCCGCTTCCATTACATGAGAGAGTCAACATGGAGGCATCGAAGCGTGCAGATTTTGTGAGGAAGATACATGAGAAGACTAAAGACGCTATAGAGAAGAAAGGCAAGTACAATGCTGCTCGTGTTAATAAGAAACGCAAGGAGGTGATCTTTCAGCCCGGCGACATGGTTTGGGTACACTTTCGCAAAGAGAGATTTCCTGTTCAGCGGAAGTCTAAGTTGATGCCGCGTGGTGATGGTCCTTTTAAAGTTCTTGTCAAGATAAATGACAATGCATACAAGATAGATATTCCTACAACTGAGTTCGGCGTGAGTAATACGTTCAACGTTGCTAATTTGACGCCATATGCTGAAGAAGACCTTGATGCGTCGGGGTCGACGCCTTTTCAAGGGGGGGCGGATGATGAGGACATCCCTAGTTCCTTACCATCTTTTCCTGTTGATGATGTTGTTCAAGATAAGCCTAATGAAGTGAGGATTGGTCCAATGACAAGATCAAGAACCAAGTTATTAGAACAACAGGTGAACTCACTCTTAATTGAATATGATGTTTGTGAATATGAGAATTTTATACTACCTAAGTCTATGCATTTATGTATGATCAGGGTTATTGATAACACAAACATTATCGGAGGAGAGGAGCAGCAAAGCATGGAGGATGACATGGGCAACATGATGAACAAGTCATTCAAGAGCTCGAGGGAGGAGAGGGAGGCAGGAGCACTTGAAGAAAATGAGTTCTGGTTTCAGTCGGAATATCCGGTTTGGCACTGACCGGAATATCCGGTCCATCGAAGATTTGCGCAAAAAACTGTTCTGTAGAAAATCGGATTATCCGATTCACCTCGGATCGGATTATCCGACTTAAGTGAAAAAGTTCATTCGATGGTTCTGTGGAAACTCGGATAATCCGAGTAGCCCGTGACTCGGAATATCCGATTTAAGTCGAAAAAACGGCATGCGAGCCTTTTTCGAGTCCGTTTCGTCCTAGGTCGGTTTTGGTCGTGATTTTGGGCGTGGGTATGTTTCCCCAGCCCCATCCAAAGTTTGAGTGTGATCTGTTGTTCCATTGGGAATTAGTAGATTGCAAAACCGCTTCGTGGTCGGCGGCTACGTTGCATCGGTGTGAGGCGTCGCGAATATCCATTGGGTTGAAGAGCTGTTGCATTGGCAACAGGGGAGCAGCCGGAGAGTTCGTCGGATTCTCGCAAGTTATCCTTCATCATCATCCATCCCCCCACCGCTCATCGAGAAGATCGGGCCACCCCATATCACGGAGGTCGCGGATGCAGAGGAAAGACGACAAGGGATGGCAAGAGAGACTCAGCCAAGTCGATAGAGCGCGATAGGTGGCCAGACCTTCGAAGTCGCATGGTGGAGGGTCGTGGTGGCATATGTTCTAGTAGTAAAGGCCGGGTGGCGTGCGGGCCGATGACACCTACGAGTGGCGTAGCCTCGCATACGACCAACAGAGGGCAGTGGCATGCCCAAAATTACCGGAATCTGTTCGGTGATGACGGAGATTCACGACGACGGTCGGCCATAGAAGCTGCCGTATGGGGCGGACAAGAGGAGCGGCGGTGATGGAGGGCGGTTAGGGATCGGCAGGGGAGCAATTTAGCTTGATTCGGCCAGGATTCACCGCCGACGATGGAAGGTGGCCGCGAGCGAGCCGGGGCTGAAAGCTGAAGCGGACGGTTGGCAACGTGCTCATTATGCAACATGTTTTAGGGCATGGGTTTGGTGATGAATATTTGCAACACGGGAACAAACAAGTTGCCTCACCATATAGGATAGGCAATATGTTGGAGTTGGTACTTTAGTCTTTCATAAGTAAAAGTTGGTTAAATTTGTCTTGCATAATCAGTTGGAGATGCTCTCACTCCTCGCCAATCAGTTGGAGATGCAACCCGGTGGAACTCGTCTCCACCATTAGGATTGTAATTCGCAATCCTACTCGCCAACGTATCATTATTATTGTTTTTCTTTCTTTCGTTTTTGTTCTTTTCTATTTTCCTTTTTTTCACTTTTCAGGATTTTAAAAAAAGTTCAGTTTTGAAAAGTGCTCAAATTTTAAAAAGAATCATAACTGAGAGTAAGCAAAAGTGAAAATGTTCAGAGTTTTTAAAAAAAATAGATTTGTGAATAAATATAATAAAAAACCAGTTTTCCAAATTTAAAGTTTTTATGTATATTTTTTAAAATTTGAACATTATTGTTTTCAAAATATGTACGTTTTTCACATTTGAAGAATTTTCATTTTTTAAATCATAGTACAAAAGTGACAAAAAATAACAACACAAAAGACCATTTGTAATTCTGTGAACGTATATATTTAAGATAGTGAACAATTCTTTAAAACTTGATAACATTTTATTTAAATCACAGATTTTTTGGAGTCCATGAACATTTTTTTATTATGTGAACTTATATCTTTTAACCAATGGAAGATTATGTAAGCTCGTGAAAATTTTCAATCTAAAAATTTAGACATAAAATAAAATTTGAATCTAGGATTATTTTTGAACGCATGGACAACTTTTGGAATCTTGTAACATCTATTATAGTTCGAGAATAATTTTTAACTACGTGCAGTATTTTTAAATATGAATGAACTTTTTTTCGAATCCATGAACATTTTTTTGAAACCATGAACGTATATTTAAAATTCCTGAACATTCATTTAAACCTCATGAATATTTTTAAAAAGACGTGAACAATTTTTAATGTGAAAAAATATGTAATAAATATAAATTAATAGAAAAAGAAAAAACAAAACGTGAAGGAAAAACCAACAGAATACCGGAGTACAAAAAACTACTCGAAACAACTCGCTAGAAATCGAACGCTAGGAATTACGCGTCGAAGGAGTAGAGCAAACGAGCGTCTCCCAAAATAAATGGGCCCAGGCAGCAAAGAGCAGCTTCAGGCTGCCGCGGCGTTTCGTGCGACGGGATATAGTATTGTGCCAAAGAATAGTTCAACCAATTCTCTAAATTTTAGGGATTTAGAGAATTTTTTAATCCTTTCTAGGACATCCGACAAAAAACTCTGAATTTTAGAAAAGGCCGAAGCAGCCTAAACGGCGAAAATAAAGACGCGGGGTTTCGGCTGGCAGGCCAGGCACAAAAACAGCCCCGTCCGTGTTTTTTTGTCACAACTTGCCGGGCCGACACGACATGAAAGGTTGTTAGGCCGTGCCGGGCTGGCCCGATGGCCATCCATTTCTTAGATTTTCCCCGTACTCCTCCATCGCCTCCCCAAAATTTGCCCCCTTTCTACTGCGAATCCTATATATCACCCCGCAGCGAGGCTAACCCGCTTGCGTCACCTGAAGGGTGCGTGTCACCACGGGTGGGCCGGTCCAACGGTTGATTTTCTCTTTCCTTTTTTCTTTTACTTATTTATGTTTATTCTGTTTTTTGAAATTTATTGTTGAATTTGATTTTAGTTCGGATTTGAGTTTTTGTTCAATTTTTTAAAAAATCGGACTTCAATTTTGTTGAGTTTTGAAATTTGTTCGATTTTGTTTTTTGCAATTTTTGCTATTTGTTCGATTTTTGAAATATGTTCGGATTTGATTTTTGTTCGATTTTGAAATTTGTTCGCTTTTGAAATTTGTTAGGATTTGATTTTTGCTCAGATTTATTTTTTTGTTCGATTTTAGAATTTTGTTCGTGTTTGAAACTTGTTCTGATTTGATTTTTGTTCAATTTTGAAATTTGTCTGATTTTGAAATTTTTCTAGTTTTTTCAGTTTGTTCTATTTTTGAAAAAAAATCAGATTTGATTTGTTCGAAATTGAATTTTTGTTCAATTTTGAAATTTGTTTGATTTTTGAAATTTGTTCAGACTGAATTTTTTGTTCGGTTTTGAAATTTGTTCGGATTAATTTTTCGTTCGGATTTGATTTTTTGTTCAAGTTTTTGAAATTTGTTCGCATTTACAATTTGTTCAGATTTTAAAACAGAAGAAAAAAAACAAAACAGTACCTTTTTGTAGTGGGCCGATCGAGAATCGGCCCATGAAGTAGCTGCTTGAGGCGACGCTGCTTTCCGCTTCGCCGTACCTAAAGGAGGTCCCCCTTTCTAGTGGAGTCGTCGCCGCCGACGGCTGACTCCGTCAGCATCTCCGCCGCCGTGAACTTACAACTCCACCACTGGAGCAGGATGCTGGTGGCGTCGCTGCGCCTCGCTCCCGTGCTGCCTTTCACTCCGGCCTCGGGAGAATCAACAACACGCCGGTAAGAACCGAAAAGCGACTGAGAGCTCTCGCGACCATGGCGTGATGCCGGCGCCGCTGGCCTGATCTCCTCCGTGCAGCCTCCGCTCCAGCCGCCGCGTACAGATCCGGGGCCCCCACGGCGCCCTCTCTCCAGCCCGCTGGTCGGCATGTAGGGGCTTCGCGCGTTGACGTCGCGGCGCTCTCGGAGTTCCCTGCACTCGTCCTCATGCTCGACCTCGACCCGCCCACGTCCAACGCCTCCGCTCGCGCCGCCGAGCTCGCCGCGACCGTCCTCACCTCCCGCAGGTCGGATCCCGCCGTCCGTGGTCGGATTCTTGTCAAGCGCTCGCCGCAACGCGCCGCCCCAAGCCAACCGCCGCCGCCCGCGCGCGCGCCCATGGCATGGGCAGGCTCGCCCGGCGCGGCGAGCGAGGGGCTCCGGCGCCACGCCCATCTGTCCCTCGTCTCCAAGGTCTGCTCGGAGCTGGAGGCCCACCGCGGCATCGTCGACCGCGACCTCGCCGAGTTCATCGTCCACATCGGCCGCCGCTCCCCCTCTGTCGCTGAGTTCGGCTCCAAGCTCAGGGTTCTCGACCTTGAGGTGCCAGACTGCCTCGCCAGCACCCTCCACTGCGTCATCCACGCCATCCCCGCCTCGGCCGCTCCCGCCCCCCTAAACGCCTCCGATTCAGATGGTGTCAGGAGTTCCGAGGAGGTGGAGGGTGCTGGGGGCCCCGAGCTTCACCATGCGGCCGCCATGGCCCCGTTGCCTGCCTCGGCTCCTCTGTCGGATGGGCAGCTTGGGTCCGACCCTGCCGTGGCGATGGTGGGCCTTGGGTCCTTGTCGCTGCCGCCGGCTGCCTTGGGCGGTCCAGTCTCTGTGGAGGTGAGGTCCGTCGAGGACGACGACGGCGCCAAAGGTGGTGTTTCTGGCTCGGCTCTCGGCAACGATGTGCGCCATGTTGAGGAGGCCCCCGCGGAGCCTTGTGTCGGCCTCTATGCTGCTGCTGCTCCAGGTGATGAGGAAGGTTGGGTGCAGGTTGGTCGGGGCGGCCGTCCTGACAGCGCGCCATCGTCTCCGCATTGGGATGAAGGTCTCGACCGTGGTCTCGCTTTCAAGCGTTGGGCGCGAGGGAGGTGTTTTCGGTGCCTTGAGCGTGGCCACCAGGTCAGCACATGTCGAGGGTCCTTCAGATGTATCCGATGTCGTCGTCCTGGTCATCGGGAGCGTTTCTGCCGTGCGCGCTCTCCTGTTGATTGCTCATGCTCTCCGGACGCTCGTGCTCCTTGCCAGCAGAGCCGCTTACCGTATGCTCAGCCTCGTCGTCCCTCGTCGCCTCAGAGTCTGCCCGAGGTTGTGTGCCACTCTTCGGTGTGTCCTACGGTGCAGTCAAGGCACTCTCCTATGTGCTGCGGGGAGTTCGGTGACTCTGCCTTCCAGTCCCACTTTGCCTTGTTGCGTTTGGAGCTTTGTCAGCTGGTCGCTGATCGCGTTGAGGAGGCCTCTCGCCCTCTTCGTGAAGAGGTGGCATCTCTCAAGTTATTGTTGGCAGGCGGTGATGGTCCTTTGAAGTTGACAGAGGAGTGTGGTTCTGATGGTCTGGGGCTCGCCCAGGGGAGGATTTGTTTCCGCTCGACTCCGCTGAGCAGAAGCCGTTTGTGGTTGAGGAAGCACTTCGCTTTGGTTGTTTCTCTCCTCGTGGCAGTCCTTGCCCGTCGCCACAATTTGTTGCGACGTCCGCCTCTGTGACTGAGGATAGAGGTGAGATCTTGGCTCTTGAGCTTCAAGAGTCGTGTGGAGATTCATCTATTGTGCTTCCGTCGGACTTGAGCTTGGTTGAGGATTTGGCGCTGCCCTCGACGACCTATGTGGATAGTGGATGCGTGTTGGCTCCTAACTCTGCCCCCCTTCTGGCTAAAGAGATTTCCGGCTTGCTCACCTGTTTTGAGGCGACTAGTTCTGGATATGCCAAGGCTATTGCAAGCGTCTTGGCAGGGACTGCTTCAGAGGAACTAATCAGAAAGGTGGAGAAATCTCTCAAGACGGTTACTATCAGGAGCAAGAGAAGAAAGTGAGGAGTTGCAAAGTAACCATCGACAGATCCGTGGCCATAGTGTTGTCGTCAGTTTGTGGTTGTTTTTGCTAGACGGAGGTTGTTGCTTTGGGTGTTGGTGGTCTTCATTGTTGCTCTTTATGGTTGTGTGAGCTCGTGTTGGTGTTTGTTGTATGGTTTTCGTCCGGTTTCTCCCACTAATAAACCGGGCACCTTCTTCTTAATAAATGGTTGAGGCAAAGCTTTTTCTCCACAGTTCAAAAAAAAAAAAAAAAAAAAAACCACCACTCTGTTTTTGCTCCAACGTGCCATATTTAAGCTGTTCTGCCTTCTGCGTGTGCGCGTTTGGACGCAGCCTCGATTTGTTCCGTAATTTTGTCTGAGTGAGAAGACGACAGCATAAATATGAGCAAATAGATGATAATACAAGAGATTAACCAAAGCACAAATTCTTAGCTGAGAGTCTCGGCATCAGTTGCGCTGCAACAGTACTCTAGTCTCTAGACACTACCTTATTAATGGCTGGAACTGCAGCACGGCCAGTTTTGACATAATTTATTTATTACTACATAGAACAGTACTACGCTGCTGGATTAGAAGATCTCCTTGTACACGATGTTTTTCGCCATTCCTCTGCTTGCATGTTCTTCCTTGTCGGCAATCAGGATCTTCAGGCCATGCCTGTTTGTTACTCTGGAGACTGCCACATAGAGTTGCCCATGGGTGAAAACCTGCCTGGGCAAGTAGAGGCCTACCTTGTTCAGAGATTGTCCCTGGCTCTTGTTGATTGTCATTGCGAAGCACACAGAGAGAGGGTACTGCTTTCTTTTTAGCACAATCGGCCATTTAGGCTCGAACGGTGACATGATGATCTGAGGGATGAATACCTTGTCACCTACGTGTGCTCCGGTTATGATCTGCGCTTCGATGACTTTCTGTCCAAGTTTTGTGATTGTCATTCTAGTACCATTGCATAGCCCCGTACTTTGGTCGATGTTGCGAAGAAGCATCACTGGCAGACCCACTTTGAGCTTAAGTTGGTGGTTTGGAAATCCTGGCTGCTTTAAGCTGTTTAAAAACTCTGTAGTGTACAACAATTCCATTTCATGGCTGTAAGACATTGATTTTCTCACACTGTCACAGCTCAGGTACGTCACCATGTCACCTTCCATTTGACCCATGATATACTCATTGATCTCATCGACACTCTCGTTTAAAGGACACAAAATCGCCCTGCCTTCTAGGAAATTATGTGTGTAGAGATTTTCTTGCAGGCCAGGATAGGTACTTTCGATTATATTTTTCTTCGGGTCATCTCCGTTTTGTAGCAGTAGGTCATTGGGGATACTTATGTACTCCTTTTCATCTAATAACAATGTGTCACCATTGCCGATTTGTAGTATCCAGTCTGCAAACTCGGCAGTCTTCTGCTGCTCCTCTTGATTATTGAACAGAGAGTTGAGCCGCATATTTTTTTTCAGATTGAATACCTCAAAATGTTGCCAGAGGTATGAAAATTTGATTGACGCACTTATAGTTTGCTCTCTTCTTCCGTTTGGCACAACAGGGAGGATTTGTCGGAAGTCCCCTCCCAGTACAACTGTCATGCCGCCAAAGGGCTTGTCGCAGCTATTCTCATTTGTGAACCTCAACACGTCACGCAGGCTCTTGTCAAGAGCCTCAAAGCATTTTTTGTTTGCCATGGGAGCTTCGTCGCACAGTATCAGTGACGTCTTCATCAATAGACCTGCCAGGGGAACCTTGTTTGATGTAGCATGTGGACTCACCCGTGAGATTGATTGGAATGTTGAATGCTGAGTGTGCTGTTCTACCTCCTTGAAGCAGAAGTGCTGCGGCGCCACAAGATGCAACTGCAAGTACGATTTTCCCCTCCGATCTAAGCCTTGTCGTGATAGCTCTCCAAAGGTATGTCTTTCCTGTCCCACCATAGCCATCCACAAATATTGTTTTCCCTAATAATTGATCTGCTGATGCTATTATTGCATCAAAAGCCTTTTTCTGTTCCAAGCTTAAATTGTTTAGTATCTGCACATGCTCAACCTTCAATTTGTCTTTGTCATAGTTCATCTCTTCATCTATAAGCCTGTTCTCATTTTCATTTTCAGGAATACTTGGTAGCTCTATCCCAGGGTATTGCTTTAGTGATTTTCCAGCTTGTCCCATTTGCTTCTCAATTTCTATTAAAGTACATTTTCTTTTCTGTGAAGGAGTGGAGGAGGTTTCAAAGTTCAAGATCCAATTTGGTGTCTGCTGTATGTCTTTAGAGAGGGCCTCCCAGTTGGATTCCCATAACATCCTTGGGTCAGTAATCTCAGAGTAGCACAGAATAGTTGCAAACAGTTGCCGTAGTTGTTCTCCAGATGCCCAGTTGGATGCCTCCTTGATGCAATCATTCCATTCACTGTCATCCTTCAGAAATCCAAGTGCATGACATGCTGATTTGTATGATGAGTGCACGATTCCGTTGACAGTCCTGATGTCTTCAAATGTCATGCAACCCTTTGCAGTGTTGAGCAGAACCCTAAGATAGTACCTTTCTCCGCTTGCTGGATGAGCATTGCACATCCTGCCAATTTTGTTTCCTCTTATTCGCCTTTGCCACTTCTTTTTATTCTTATCCCATGTCCATCTTGTCGGAAACTCTGAATATGTTAATTCTCTCGCATCTTCATGCCTTTTGTTTGTCTCCATCCACTCGGTAAACATAGTGACACCTGATCTTGGGCGTCTTATTATTTCGTCTAGGTTTGTTGAGTCAGGAAAAATTACTTGTTGTTTGTTCTCCTGGTGGAACAGTAGCCTCTCAACAGATGGTTCCTGGTACTGTAGAGGAAACCTGAATATTCGCCAGCATGCTTCAGTTGCAGTTATGTATCTGCATCTTAGGTACATTTTAATCTCATCATTATTTTTTGTTGGTTCTTTTTCTTCAACTAGTGCTGTTGCTTGGTCATGTCCTTCGTTGATATCTTTAAAGAGGTAGTTGACTGACATAAATCGATTGCACCACTCCACATTTATGTGTGCTTGGAATTTTACCAGGAGATCTTTGTTGTATGGTACAACAAATCCATTGTTCAACTTTACCCCTCCCTTGTCTATTTGTCGGCCATCATCTCGTCTCCTGTATCTTGGAAAAATGTCTTCGTCAATGATCGTCTCATCGCAAAAACTTTTTGGAAAGTACTTAGTCCAGTACTTTCCATCAAGGATCTTCAAACCCGGCGCGAGATCGTACGCTGCAGTAGCCCTGGACCCCTCTACGAGTTCTCCACAAGCACCAGCTCGCCATCTTCCTTCGGTCTCGTCGCCTCCACCGACTCCACCGAGCCGTGGCATCGCCGCTTAGGACATCCAGGCCGTGACGCTATGTCACATTTATCTAGACAATTTTCTATTCCATGTAATAATGCTACCATAGTTTGTCATGCGTGTCAACTTGGCAAGCACGTCCGAGCAGTCCCAGGTTAGAGAGAAGGTTTTTAATGATGTTAGGAACTACAAGAACGTTGTTTAGCATGAACGTGCAGGTAGGAGTGGATAGAGTGGTGTGACCGGTAGAAGAAATAGGTAAAGCGACGCCATTGCCTACTGTGACATGGGAGGAAGTGGGAGTTTGAGTAGGAGAGGAAATTATACCGGGGTCGGAAACCATGTGCGAGGTGGCTCCCGAGTCCATGATCCAGGGGCCGGCGTGGGAGGATGAGCCGGAGGCGTCGTTCAGGGCCGCCATGAGGGAGGAGCAGTCCCAGGTTGGTGTCCCATACGGAACTGCAGGTGGTGGTGGATTGGTTCCAAACGCTTGTCCATGCAGAGGAGCTAGCTGCGTGGTGTACGCCTGCTGGCCAGGAGGAACCCAGGTTGATGGACGCGGCGGCGGTCCAGCGGGTCGCGGTCCATGGAGACCTGGTCCGCCAGGAGGGAGGCTCGGTCCTCCAGTGGGACGCCAGGTAGGCTGCATCGGCTGAGTCTGGCCGGTGTAGGGGTTAAAGCAGATCCACGGGCCAGGTGCCAACGGAGAGTGGCCACGCGAGTCGAAGAAGCCTTGGTTGCCGCGGTTGTAGCCATCGCCGTTCTTCTTTTTCTTGTGGAAACGGCCATGGCCGCCACCGCCCACGGAGTTGCGGTTGCCTCCGTGATCACAACCAGAAGATGAGCTCGAACCGGTGGAGTTGCCGTAGAGGACGACATGAGGAGATGGCTGGGCCGTGTTGGTGAGCTGCGTCTCGCGAAGAAGAAGGAGCGACCTCGTTTGCAGGAAGGTGGGGAAGGGCACTTGCATGGTGACGAGCGTCGTGATGTCGGCGAAGCGTGGGCTCAAGCCACGGAGGCAGGTGAGGACCAAGGTCTGGTCGGACACCGGTTGTCCGACGTCGCGGAGAGCGTCGGAGAGGGACTTCAGCCGGTGGCAGTAGGCAGTGATGGTGAGGTCGCCATGGACGAGGGCGCGGAACTCCGCCTCGAGGTAGACAACCCGCGTCATCTGGTTGTCGAGGAAGAGGTTGCGGATGAGCGCGTAGGCCTCGTACGCGGTCTGGTCCTCCGCCATGATTATGTCGAGGATTTCCTCGCTGATGGAGCCGTAGAGCCACGAGCGGACGATGAAGTCCTGGCGGTTCCACTCGGCGGTGCGGTTGGCGGCCGGAGTGTTGGCGGAGACGTGGCCGGCGAGCTCGTACTTGCCGAGCAGGACGCTGATCAGCATGCGCCACTTGGAAAAATTCGAGGCCTTGAGGTCAAGGACGACTGGAACATGCGTTTTCACGCTGGCGACGTTGATGGCGAGGGAACTCATGGCGGCAGCGGAAGCTAGGTCAAGATCGAAAAATCTGATACCATAAAATACTTAGTGCACATATGTTTGACCATTACCAGTCTTTACGAATGACCGAGCGGTTTTTTACGGAGTGGCGATCTGGAGGCGATCGGAGGCGGATGTCACGGCACCGGCGCCTGACCATGGCGCCGCCGCCGGTGGGGGCAGGGTCTGGGTTGGGGTCCCGCTTTGCTTGCCTGGCCGAGCTGGCGGCGGCACCCTCTGGCCTCGATGGCCTCGATGGAGCGCACGTAGCCGTGCAGGTGGCACTGGAGGCCATGGGAGAACCGGAGTCGCCGTCCACGGTGCTTCGCCGCCAGCCGAGATCAGAGAAGGAAATCGTCCAGGAGTTTTGGGAGGACGCCGGTTTCCCCTCGCCGTCATGCAGGTTCTGGGAGAAGGGTTCGCCGCCTAACGCAGGTGAGGATGGTTTCGTGTTGTCTCCGTGCAGGGATTCGTCGATGCGGGAGCGGCTGGTGGTGGAACCGGCAGGATTGTCGCGACGCCGTCGGGGGTGACCTCCTCGCCGTCGGGCTTGCGGCTTTCTCGTCCGCCGCCCAGGATGGGCCCGTGGCGAGGGCCGCTGCCGCCGCGTCGTAGCTCGCCGCCGGCGATCCTTGGCGCCTTCATCGACAAAGCACTCGAGGAGCACTCGTCCTCATCATCGCCGGGGTTCTCGACCTTGGCGAGCTCGTCGGCGGCCGCTGGACCGCTGCTGGAGGTGCGTGACTCGGGCGGGACTCAAATTTCCGAGGTCCGGCTGCAGGGGCCCACGCCACAGGCGGCGAATCGGGACCGTCCGAGTCCCTGGGTGCATCTGCACCGTCCGAGAAGGGCGTGCCCTAGCTCTGAGACGCTTCGGCTACGTCTCGAGCACGGACATCTCCTACGCCGCCATCCGAGTCTCTCGCCTCCCTCGACGTCCGCGTCTTCACCTCGTCTGCCGCCTGAGTCGCCGTCGCCTGCCGCTGTCGCGTCGACTCCGCCTAGCCGCCGGTGGGAGCGATCCTTCGCATCCGTCGCGGCGGCCTCCACGGTCTCCATGGCGGCCCCGCGCCCGCAGCATGGGGGAGCTCCGCGGGCGGGACCTCCGCGCCCAGCTGCTCTGGCTCCTCGCCCAGCGGCTCTGGCTCCTCATCTCCAGCAGCTTCAACCGCCGCTGCAGGCCGCCGGCGCCGGAATGCCTCAAGGCGGACCCCTCCCGCAGGGCGGTGGAGTTGCGGCTGGGCAGTACCGCCCCCCGCTTGGCCAGCTGCCGTTCTTCCCGCTTCAGAACCCGTCGCGTCAGCCGGGACCGCCGGCGTATGTTGCACCGCCGCAGACGGGACAGTTCTTCATGCCTCCGTTCATGCCGATGTCTCAGCCGGTATATCCTCCGCTTCAGCAGCAGTCCGCCCCTCCGTTGGCGCAGCCGGCGGGGCAGGGACCTCGACCTAAGAGGAAGAAGAAGAAGAAGGACGCCCAGCAGCCTCCGGGACAGACCCAGTTTCAAGCGTTTCAACCCACGGGGATGCCTCAGCCACAACAGCAACCCATGGCGATGCAACAGTTCGTGCCTCCGACAGGTGTCTTGCAGGGTCAGTATGCTCCCGTGCCTCCGCCTACCACGGTCACCTCTGCTGCTCCTGAGGTTGGCACCGTTGTGGAGGCCGCAACGGCTGCGGTGATCGGGGGTCAGGAGGCGCCAAAGGCCAAAAGCGGTAAAGCTAAGAAATCTCCTAAGTGTTGGAAGTGTGCGGTTGATACACATACAACCAAAGGGTGTCCGGTGCAGCATTATTGCCTTGTCTGTGATAACGGGGATCATCCAACTTTCAGATGCCCAACACTGAAGCTTCCAAGACCCACAGCTTTTACTTCTGGGTATGGTACGGAGGAGACCATTTTTTCGCAGTTACCTGATAGTGTGTATAAGCCGCACTTGGTTCCATCGAGTTCTCCCACGGCACTAGTAAAGATTGTGGGGGATACTGTGCCTGCGACTGCTGTGCAGAGTTTGATATCCAGGATGTGCCCTTCGAGCTCGTCCTGGACATGGGAGGCTGTTGCTCATGGTTCTGATGCGTTTCTTATTGGTCTCCCTTCTGTCGGGGATCTTCAGCGGTTGGATGGGATGCAGATGGGTGTTCCTTCCTATGCGGCTACAGCCACTGTTTCGATATGGAAGCAACGTGATTTTCTGCCTGTACGGGTGCTTGAGCAGGTGTGGGTTCATGTTCAGGGAGTGCCATACCCCGTCAGACACTTTCTTGGTATTTGGGCCGTTGGCTCCCTCATAGGGACAACCCTGGATGTGGATCTTGTTACTCTCAGGAGCCACGGGATTGTGCGCATTTTGGTTGGGATGCCATGCTCTAAGCCTCTCGACAAGCAAATTGATCCGACGGGACCGTATCTCGGCACAGCTTGTGTGGTGAAATTGAAGGAGTTTGCATTCATTTTCCGTCGCGAGTCTGCTGATTTTGCTCCTGATCCTGGGTTTGTTCCTTATTTCTGGCGACGTAAGGGAGATGATGCTGACGACGAGAGTGGGGGTCTTGAGGATGGTATGGAGGGCCCCATGGATGCTTCTGGTATGAGGACGTCTCAATCTTCTAACATGGAAGTCGACGCAACACAATTCTCTGGGGTTGCGGATCATGGAAAGCAAGTGGCCTCCTCTCTTGTTTCTACACCGACGAAGACCATGGTATTTACCCCCTACAATCCTAATCCGCAGACTCCTCGGGGGATGGAGATTGTGTCTAGGATCCGGCAGGTGTCGCCGGAGCTGCTGCGGGTGTCCGAGGCTCAGAAACCTCCCTTAGGGGGTGGTGCTTCGTCTCTGTCGGTCACTGATGCTGAGACTTCTGTGCTGCACCTCCTTGGTGGGCTTGAGCGACAGCCGACTGTCCACCGCTCGGAGGCGACGCGTACTGATTCTACTAGGCTGCTGCTGGCCCAGTCCGCGCAGATGGCGCAAGAGGCTGGCAGGCCCACCGAGCTGCTGGGATGGTCTGCTCCGGTGCCTGGGCAGGCTGCGCCGGCCACTGGAGCCGCTGGCGGGCCTTCGGCTGGGCAGGACGTGGGCCGGGCTGCATCGGCCACTGAGCTGGCTGCGCTGGCCGATGGAGCTGCTGGCGGGCCGACTGCTGGTCTGGTCGCGACCGAGCAGGCTGGGGCCGTGCTTCTTGCCCAGGAGGCCGTGCCTGGTGCTGGGCTGAGACCTGGGGAGGCGTCTACTTCGTCACAGCCTCCCCGGGGTACTCTGCTCGCGGGCGCTAGTGGGATGGGCCGGGTCTCGTCGTCGACTCTGACCCCCCCGCTCGCTCTTCACCGACCGTTGAGGAAGAAGTGGATGGGTCGGCTGCTACTCCAACTTCGCCGATCCATGCCATTTCACCTCGCACCCCTCCTCCTACTGCGACGGTTTTTGCTGAGGGGATCACTCCAATCCGTCGTAGTGTGAGGTTTGGGGTGGACGCGGATGGGGCTTCCGTGACGGATGAGGACTCCCTGAAGAGGGCCATGCGTCGCAAGGCGGCGCACAACTTGGACTCCATCGGTACGGAATTTAATTCAAAGTCCTTTCTTTCGTTTTCACCGCTGTCAATTCAGTCTAAACTCAGTAGTGTAGGTTTTAATCTTGGTAATAGTAAAAGTAAGGTCGAGATGTCAACTAAGGTCTTGAGGCATATGGAATTTGACCGTCTAACGGTTATTCCTAAAGCTTCGACGGTGTTGACAGCCACCTATTTGGATGATGAAGAAGCGATTGCCACATCAGATGGTCAGCTTCTTTCGCATCTAATTGGTGAAGTGTCGGGGGAGGGTTTGGATGACGATGGGCTGAGCTCATTATATGAGTTAAAAGCGACCAGTCGGAAATCCAAATCTACCTCCAACAAGTCCCGGAAAAGGACAAAGTTTTCCAAATCACCCACGGTTTCCCAATGAATGGCATGTTTGCAAATAGCAGAGGTCTTGGTGACTTGGCTAAACATTTGCACTTTGCTGGTTGTATTAGGGACCATGATTTGGATTTCTTAGCTATTTCTGAGACGGGTAGACGTGACTTCTCTCAATCTCTACTGAACCGACTTTCGGGCGGTATAGAGTTTGAGTGGTTCTCGCGTCCCCCTCATGGCCGCTCTGGAGGCATTTTACTAGGCATCAAGACTGATACCATGGAAGTGTTGGATGTTACGGATGGCGATTTTCACATTAAATTGCACATCCGTAATAAAACCGATAATTTCATTTGGAGTCTTGTTGCTGTGTATGGGCCGGCTCAGGAGGCGGCTAAGACTTCTTTTCTCTGTGAGTTGGTAAACCTAGCAAAAGATAATCCTCATCCTCTGATCATTGGGGGGATTTCAATCTGCTACGGTTCCCTTTTGAGAAAAGTAAGGGTCGGTTCGACAACCGTTGGCCTCTTTTGTTCAATGCGGTCATTGACAGCTTGAACTTAAGAGAGATCACAATGGTGGGGAGACAATTTACATGGGCTAATTCTCTCCCTGAACCCACATACGAGAAGTTGGATCGTGTCCTAATGGATACAGAGTGGGAATCTAGATTCCCATTGGTTTCGGTCCGGGCTCTAGAACGTATTGAGGGTTTGTCGGATCATGCTCCTATTCTTGTGACCACTGGAGTGCCTAGGCCGCTGTGCAAACCACGGTTCAAGTTCGAACTTGGATGGTTGCACCGCGAGGGTTTCCATGAGATGGTTAAAAGGATCTGGGAAAGGCCAGTAGCTGGTGACTCGCCTATCCAGCGGTGGAACAATAAGATCCGTGCTACACGCACGCACCTCGTTGGATGGGCTCGCCAAACTTCTGGTTTACTTAAAAAAGAAAAAGCACGACTGGCCTCGATAATCGATGCTCTAGAAGCATTAGCAGAAGTTCGGCTACTGTCCGCACAAGAGATTGAGCTAAAGAGTCAATCTAATGCACAGATAGCCAAACTACTGCGTGAGGAGGAGTTAAAATGGTATCAACGTTCTAAAGCCCAATTCATCCTAGAAGGGGACTCGAATACCGTTATTTCCATAGTATTGCCAATGGCAGACACAGGAAAAAGCGTATTCATTCCCTAGTCCAGGATGAAGGGACGATTGAGGGCCATGAACAACTAAAGTCGTACATTACTAAGTATTATAAAGACCTGTTCGGTGCACCAGAGGAAGGTAACTTCACTTTGGATGAGTCCCGAACTGAGGATATACCCCAGGTTTCATTTGAGGAAAATAGCCTACTTACTAAGACCTATTCAGAGGAAGAAGTGAGAAAGGCGGTTTTCCAAATGAAACATAATACAGCACCTGGTCCTGACGGCTTCCCGGCTGAGTTCTACCAGAACTTTTGGGATGTTATCAAGGACGATTTGCTACAACTGTTCGCCTGTCTGCATGTTGGACAACTAGAGTTATTTCGTCTCAATTTTGGTGAGATTATTTTATTACCTAAGGTTAACGAGGCAGAAAGGATCCAACAATTTAGACCAATATGCCTCCTTAACGTTAGTTTTAAAATATTCACCAAAGTGGCTACGATTCGACTGAACAGTGTGGCTGATCATGTGGTTCGTCCGTCTCAGACGGCTTTCATGCAAGGACGCAACATTCTTGACGGAGTTGCTATTTTACATGAAACAGTCCACGAACTACATAGGAAAAAGTTGAACGGGGTGATTCTTAAAATTGATTTTGAGAAGGCTTATGATAAAGTCAAGTGGTCTTTCCTTCAGCAGACCCTCAGAATGAAAGGTTTTTCTTCCGAGTGGTGCGCGTTAATTGATAGCTTTGTTTCGGGAGGAAGTGTTGCCATCAAGGTCAATGATGACACGGGCAAATACTTCCAAACGAAAAAAGGCCTCAGACAGGGTGATCCGCTGTCGCCAATACTATTCAATATAGTGGCTGATATGCTGGCTATCTTGATTGAACGTGCGAAAGCTGACGGTCAAATTGAAGGAGTGATTCCTCATCTTGTTGATGGTGGTCTATCTATTCTTCAATATGCTGACGATACAATTCTTTTTATGGACCATGACATCGAAAAAGCTCGTAACCTAAAGCTGATTCTGTCAGCCTTCGAGCAACTTTCGGGTCTTAAGATAAATTTCCATAAAAGTGAATTGTTTTGTTTTGGCGAGGCTAGAGAAAACGCCGCCTTGTATGCTGAGCTTTTCGGCTGTGAACAAGGACAATTTCCGATCAACTATTTGGGTATTCCGATTCATTATCGGAGACTTACAAATGCTGAATGGAAAAGAGTGGAGGAAAGACTTCAATTACGTCTGAATAGTTGGAAAGGCAAACTCTTATCCCTGGGTGGAAGACTCGTTCTCATAAATTCGGTACTAACAAACATGGTACTGTATATGATTTCATTCTTCCAATTGCCTAAAGGAGTCTTAAAAAGATTGGATTATTTCCGATCCAGATTCTTTTGGCAAGGGGACGGGGAGAAGAAAAAATATCGACTGACTAAATGGAGTGTGGTTTGCTGCCCTAAAGACCAAGGAGGGCTTGGAGTTCATGACCTTGAGGTCAAGAACAGAGCCTTGCTAGGTAAATGGCTTTTTAAACTTCTATCTGAAGATGGAGTTTGGCAGACCCTCCTTAGGAGGAAGTATGTGGGAGATCAAGCTGTGTCTCAGGTTCTTTGGAAACCTGGTGATTCACACTTCTGGGCAGGCCTCATGGCTACAAAGAAGTTCTTTTTCCCACAGGGATCTTTCTCAATCAGGGATGGATCGGAAATCCGTTTCTGGGAAGATAAATGGCTTGGCCAATCTACCCTTAAAGAACAATATCCGGCTCTCTATTCTATTGTTCGAAACAAGAGCGACACGATCGCGAAAGTGCTGGGTTCTTACCCACCAGATGTTTCGTTCAGAAGAAGTTTACTTGGAACAAGACAAGCATCCTGGAATGCTTTGCTCCTTCGATTGGATTCAGTCCAACTGTCGGATGGTCCAGATAAATTTCTATGGAATCTCACGAAGAATGGCAAATTCTCGGTTGATTCTATGTATAGAGCGCTTATCCTACCTGAAGTTCCGGTCGATAGCAGGAATAATAACAAAATTTGGAAGATGAAGATTCCACTAAAAACTAAAGTGTTTGCGTGGTATCTTCGTCGAGGTGTAATTCTTACAAAAGATAACCTTGCCAAGCGCAATTGGCACGGAAGCAAGAAGTGTGTCTTCTGTCACCATGATGAGACTATTACACACTTATTCTTCCAATGCGAGTTAGCCCGGTCTATATGGTCAGCCATCCAGATAGGTTCTACCTTACATCCACCACAGTCTGTTGCCAACATTTTTGGCAGTGGTTAAACGGGGTGGATCCTAGGTTTAAACTCTTCAGTAGGGTGGGAGCGATTGCTGTTATTTGGTCGCTGTGGCTATGTAGAAATGACAAGGTTTTTAATGATAAAAATGCTTCTGTTATGCAGGTTATCTATCGGTGTACAGCTACGCTACGAGCATGGTCGGCACTGCAGCGTGTGGAGCACCGGGACTTATTTTTGGAGGTGGCATCGAGACTGGAGGCCGTGGCCAGGGAGTTATTCTCCCGGCTTGGATGGCAACATAGTCTTCGGATCGATCTACCACCAGCTTAGGCGGATTTACAATTTCTCATTATGATATGTAATTCGCCTTTTTTTCTTTTGTCGCACTGAGTACTCGTGAACTGGAACTGGTGGCTGTGTGCATCCTAGCTATGCAGAGCCCGGGTATAATGCTTAAAACTCTTAAGTAATAAAATCCCTTTATCTAAAAAAAAAAAAAGTGCACATATGTTTTTCCATGCACGGTGACTTTGGATTTGCCTCTCCACACGGTCCGTGCATCATAAAATTCTGAACAGCTTCAAATGTTTCTGGATCCTTGTCCTTGTCCGGAATCTCAGCGCATATTATGTCGTCAGTTTGTGCGGGCTTGAGACACTTCTCTTTCTCTCTTTTGTCAAGGAATATTAGTATATGAGCATGTGGGAGTCCTCTCTTTTGGAATTCTATTGTGAAGATTACTGCATTTGTTTTTCAATTTGTGTTAGTAAAGCCAACCATTAAAAAAGTGCAAGCATCTATCAGTGATATATAGTTGATGATCTAACAATACTTACTTGCTTTAGTCTTCCCAAAATGATGTTTTCTCCTAATATCGGAAATTAACTCCTTTAGCTTTATCATGAACACTCGAACTGCAATATCAGGGCGGTCTGTTGGTTTCTGGTTCCCGGCATCATCTAGCATCAACTGAATCTCTGGCCAATTAGGGTTGCATGTGAATGTTACGAACAAGTCTGAAAGTCCAGCCCAACGGCATATTCCCATCGCATCTTGGTAATTCTGCTCTTTGTTTCTAGGACTTCCTGTGAAAGTTGCTGGGAGCACTATTCTCCTCCCTACCTGCTCAGTCCGTGTGTCTCCTTTTCTGAATGCATCCTGTAGTCCATCATAAAGTTCTGTTCTTAGAACTCCTTGATTTTTCATGAGCCAGTTGAGCCTAGATTGTTCAATGCATGTGTAGACATCTACCATGAATTGCATTGACAGATTTCCACATATGAGTGGCAACATGGACTGGCCTGGGCGCTGTTGGAGGCGATATGCATAATATTCCAGCATGCTGATGAACTTCTTGTTGCTTACACCTTTCTTTTTGTTGTATTTATTCCCAGTCTATAACCATCTTCTCCATATGGGAAAAGCAACGGGTACTTCATGGCCATGAATTTTGGATGGTATTCGGGTATCCTTTTAGGTTTCATATTTTTATACTCGAGAACAATGTCACGACCATAACTATTTTGCTTTGGATCTTTGACTATCAATGCAGCAACTTCTGATGTTGATGGCATGTTTTCTTGCCTCCCATCTTGATTCCTGTTGCCTAGTAATCGTAGAGTGAAGTTACTGAAATCATCATCTCTAAATCTATCTCTTGCCATTCGGAATGATTGTGCTAGTGTGTTGTTCTTATCGAGCATGGATAGTAGGCCACTGACAATAGTTTCATCTAGTGAGGCATCACGTTTGCCAGATCTTGATGCTTCTACCCTATTCTGGATCTCATTCTTTGTGTCATAGATATACAACTGTTGGAAGCGAGGCTTGTTTCCTTCTTCTGGTAACAGAGTTCCTATCTGGTGGCGATTCTGGCCATTCAGTCGGAAAACATAAGGTCCATGCCCTTTGTTTATTTTCTTATCTAAAGTTCCCCCCATTGATGCTGAAAATTTTCCTCCATCTCTTGTCAATAAACTTGCAAGGTATGGCGGTGGTTGTTTCAATGGTGGCAGGGTAACCTCTCCTTGTTTGCAGCAAAATCCAAAGGATGGTCTTGTACTTCTAGAAGATTGTATTCTTTCTCCATGCCACATAACTGCATGGCAATGCTCACAGATACATGTTGGCCCCCCAAAGTTCCATATCTTACTGGCATTGGATTTATTGTCTTTACTTATTTCACTGTTGGTTCTAGCACGTTTTCTGCTCCTCTTAAGGTCAATTTGTGCTTTCCTCTTCATCCGTGCTGTTCTTGTTAATTTGTCCCGTCGTCTTAGTTTCATCATTTGTTCAGCCACAACTGCACTGTCTACAGCTGATGAGTCTATGACTTGCGCTGGTCCATAATGCGAATTTGCTCTTAACACTTGGCACTTTCTACAGGTACATAATTTTTCCAATCTCCAGTTCAGTGTTTGTTGATTCTGTATAGCTGATGACATTGGCAGGTAAGGCATCCATTCCTTTGATTTCATTTCCACTAGTTCAAGTTCGATCGGTTCCTCTCTCGAGTTGAATGTATTATTCTCTCTTCAGCAGCGATGCTTGTTCTGGTTCTTACAAAGCTTCCAATTTATATTTGATTGTACTTCATCTGGTCCCGTTAATTTTATTGCTCTTACTATAGAGAATGCCGATCATTAATTATATTGTATTCCTACTTTTTCTGTTCTTCCCGAGTTCTGCTCATACTTTTCTTTCAGACACAGGCTTTCTACCAATTCTGAGTGACTCTATTTGTCTTGGTCCACGTTGGCCATTGCTCTCCTGCACTTAAATTGATAATTTCTTAGATTGACAGGAGAAAATTACTGTGCTAAATAAGCAAAATTATCTAGGATGCATGAAAGATCTTTTGGGATCGAAATTATACTTCAGTTAGCTATTCTATGAACTATATAAGCCAAACAGTAAACTGAGTTAGCTAATGCAGCCCTCTTCCAAAATTATAACAATCCAAGTCAAGTACTGCGGAAGTTTGCAACAGTTTAAATTGGCACTGAAGATATAAATATTCAAATTAGACGCAGGTTGCTACCTACTTGAGTTAGTTCTCTAACTTGTCCGCTTCAATCATTGGTTTTCTCCAGTATAGCACAACGTTTTTTGCAGAATAGGCAGACAGTCATGTAATTGGTGATGAATGTGACCGGGCAGCATAGTGCAAAAGAACCAACCAAGTTATTTGTAAGGCATCATTAACGGCTTCTGCTCGATTCTGGATTTTGGAGCAAAAGTAAACAATGGTTTAATGATGCTTGTTGTTGATTTCTTTGGAAGCAACCCAATACGCTAAATAATTGGAACAAGCAAAATCTTTGGACAGTATATGTCCTAGAGCTGCATCAGCCATCCAGTCTAGAGAAAAACTTTAGCATGTGTTCTACCTTCAAGGCATCACAGTTTTCTCCTCTCCATGAAGCTGCATGTCCTGAACACTTGAATTATCTGGCTGGAAAAGATAGGGCAAGATGAGTCATGCATGAAACAAACACCACCATGAATAAGAGAAGAATAACAACGAAGTGGAACATCATCTGCACCTGGTACTTTACCTTCTTCTCTGCTGCACCCCGTCTAATAGCTTGAACACAACTTTCTTGACTGGCAACTAGACTCTAATTGATTTTTTCGCTGCAGCTGATGCATCCATCCTTCTCAGAGCACACTCAAAGCAGTAACTGAAGATACACACTGTAAAGGTGGCGATCTAGCAGCAGAGGCCCGAGAGAGGTTTTGTGTCTAGTCAAGCAGCAGAAGCAGCAGGTGGTACGTGTTCATCTAACACCTGTCAGTGCAGCCACCCTTCCATCTTACAAGTTACTGGTGTGTTCTTCAATATGTTCTAACCAAAGATATGGACACGGCTCTGAGTCTCTTTGGATTCTTTCGGTGCTGCGTGCGTCAGTGTGAGATTCCCACTGCAGCAGCAGCACGCCAGGTCAAGTCTTGCCCATGCCCTAAGCCATAAGTCTGCTCTTTAGGCAATTTATGCTTTTGTCATGTTTCAGTTAGCTACCTTTGCAGAAAGATATATGTAGTCGTAGAATATAGAATTTGGTTTCCCGTCGATTGCTGTCAAGTGTAATGTCTTTACAGGGATGGTGTCGAGAATTTCAGATGTTTTGACCTATGTTCACGCAACGCTGTGCATCCAATATATGTATGTATTTTCTTGAACAAAACAAAAGTTGGCATTCATCCAAACAAAAGAAAACAAAGTTGACCATGACCCAAATAATGGTTGTGTTAATTTTGATCACTAACCAAACACCCCTATCCTCAACAATGAGAAGCTTTTGCGCACCATGGAATGATTCTCCTCAGTTCCGTGGTCAGTTTACCAAGCAGTCTCTGCATTCCCACTGCGATGTTGGCAGGTGCATTGTTGAGAATCTTATTGCGAAGCCGGCAGGTGCATTATTGTGATTCCCACTGTTAAGCAACGAAGACAGCAATGCAAATAAGCAATAATGTACATCAAGTCCAAGCTTACGTCCCTAAGTGATAACGTCCCTAACTGATAATACATGAATCCTGCTAAGGACGAGAAACTCCAACGGGGCGGCGGCGCATTTTTTCCGCCCTTTGCCTGTTTTTCCGGCGTGAATAAAAACCTGATCCAACGGGATTGTGCGGCTGCTCCAGACACGTGGGTCACCCATGGTGTCCTCCTCCTGTTTCCTTTTGACCCGCTCACAAGCCTACGCACTACATATCGCTCTTAGCGAGCGCCTACACTAACTTGCCCACATGGTTGCCCTGGGGCCGGTCCATTTTTTCTTTTGTTTTTCTGCATTTTAATTCTTTTTTTGGTATTCATTTTTTCCTTTCCATTTCTTTTGTACTTATTTACTATTTATTTTTATTTTTCCATTTTTCCTCCTTAGTTTTCGAATTTTATGTATTTTTTCTTCTCCTTTTTCAACCCGGTAAAAACACTTCCTTGAAAGTGGTGAACATTTTTTCAAAACATTGAATCATTTTTATTTTTGTTAACATTTTCTTTGATCCGTGAACATATTTTGAACAGTATAAACGAACAATTTCCTTAAACACGTCAATGTTTTAACTCTCTTAACATCTTTTTTTATCCGTGGACATTTCCTTGAGCATTGTGAAAATAATTAAAACATGTGAATTATTTAACTTCCTGAACATTTTTATCACAGTGTGAATTTTTTAAGCACGTGAACATCTTTTACCACCTAAACTTCTTTAGCCCTGCGAACTTTGTTTTGTCAAAACATGAACATATTTTTAATATGTATGAAAAAACTTTAACGGTTGAAAACTGTTCACCCTTACCAAAAGGGTTCACCAACCATATAATAAATGTTTGTGTAGGTTTAAGAAAACCACTCAAGTTTTTGAAAGTCTCGTGTTGTTGCATTTGAAAATGTTCACACATCACAAAAAAAATCCATGTTTTGTGAATTGTTCGCGAATTCGTAATAATGTTCATGTGTTCAGATTATACATTTTTTGTAAGGGATAAAATATTCATATATTTATCGGAAAATTGAAAGTAGAAAACATATGAATAAAGTGAAGCAAAAATAGACAAGGAGCAGAAGAAAAGAAATCAACAGCAAAACAAA
This sequence comes from Poa pratensis, assembly GCA_947311845.1. Classification (NCBI taxonomy): domain Eukaryota; kingdom Viridiplantae; phylum Streptophyta; class Magnoliopsida; order Poales; family Poaceae; genus Poa; species Poa pratensis. Next base: position 3,039,537 of record CAMZMU010000038.1, read on the forward strand.
AACAAAAGAAACGCAAAATGCCAAAACTAAATTCGGTCTGCCCAGGTTATCTGGTGCACCAGCGCTGCGTGTCCGACCGTACAGCTCGTAAGGACCTTACGAATTACGATATGATGAGCTCCTCAACCAGGGGCACACCATCCCTACTTGAACCCTTTCCTCTCCAAGTCTAAGCTACCACGCCTTCCCTAGAATTTTTTTATGGCCGACGCACTACCCGAAGCTGACACCACTAGTGAAGCCGCCCCGTCCACCCGTGGCTGCTGCGCCATGGCCGTGGTGAAGCCCAAAAAGATCTCACTCCGGAGCAGAGAGCTATCGAGACGATGAAGCGGGGCAACTAGAGGAAGAACAAAAGATGCCATTTGATGACCCACAAGTGTAGGGGATCACAAAAGTTTTTGAGAGAAGTATTTCAACCGAAATTTATGGTTCGACACGAGGGGAGCCAAAGATTACTTATAAGTATTAGCATTGGAGTTGTCAATTCAACTACGCCTGAAAGTGATCTTGCTTGAAAGAATTTATTATTAACAACGGTGATATGACAGTAGTGGAAATGGGTATCAGAAGTAGTAACAAAGTAATAGTAGTGCGAGCTACCGTGAGAGCGAGAGTGATTAACGAAAGCGACATGATTAAAAACACCATAGGCAAGGGATGGATAAACGAACGTTGGATGGATAAAATATTTGTAATACATGGCATGGATTAAAAACACTTAATGAATACATGAAATTCTCAAGTTATAGCCTTCCCCTTTGATATCCCAGTCATGTCACTCTCCGGTTCTGGACAAGTAACAAGTGCATACAACTCGCAGGTGCGATTCAAAATAACAATTATATTCATGAAAACATAAAAGATTCAGATCTAAAATCAGGGCACTCAGGTCCTAGTGTCACGAATAAATCATAGCAAAGTCATAGAAACAACAATTAACGAATATAATGGATACCAGACATCATGCCCTAACAATTTTATCATCTATTACATGAACGATCTCATCCAATCCCGACCAGCCCTCGTGCCTACATCAGGGAATTACTCACACATAGATGGGGGTAACATGATGGCATGGTGGAGGGGCGTTGGGATGACGGCGATGACGATCTCACCTCTCCGGAGGTTGTAAACATCCTCCAGGATCACCTCCGCGGAAGAACAAGGGTTGACGGCGGCTCTATATCGTGAACAGGAAAAATGAGCGGGGGTTAGGCTTTTTCCTGTCGAGATGAAAATATAGGCCGAAGTGGGCACGAGGCGGTGTGCCAGGGCCCCACGGTCCATTGTGGACTCGTGGCTGGAACCTGCGAGGCCACATTGTCGCCCCCCCCCCCCCCCCCCCTCTATCTCATATTTGCTCTTTGTACGCATTTTCTTCTAAAATAATTACCGGCATGGTTTTTGGAAATTTTTGGAGAACTTTATATCCCGCATAAAAAGAAGATACCAGTGTAATTATGTTGAAACCAACGTCAGTCTGGGTTAGTATTATTTAGACCATGCAAAATAGTGAACAAAACAATATAAAAATGTTCCGTCAAGTAGATCCGTTTTTGATATATCAGACACCACCGCCGCCGCTCACGCAGTGACGACCACTTTGGACACCGAGGCCATCACTAGCAAAGCCACACAAGCTACCCTTCTCATGATAGGGTACGTCTGTGATCCGACATGGTACTCACCAGCTCGGTGTCTTCGGCGGTCCGCCCGCCTAGGAATCTGGAGTCACCCCCGTGTAAGCACCGCCATCACCTCCTAAAGTTGTGTTTGACTATGTTGGGGATACCCAAAGTGGAAGGGAATGATGTAGACATCAGCAATAATTTCCATCGGTTATAGATCCAATGTGTATCCAGTAGGAATACGAAGTTCTTAGAAAATTAACGGCACATGCACACAAGTCCTAAAACCGCTTGTTCCCGACATTCAGGAAGGTTGTCTAGCTCCCTGTTCCGTTAGTTACAAGAATTAAACACAACGGAAAAGAGAGTGGATTCGCTACCCATGGTGGTGCGTACGCACCCTGTCTAAATTCGATTCAAGCCATATAACTTCATTGTTTAGCTTGGTTTCCTAGTAGAACGTGAAATTCTAGTGCACAAAAGTGGTTTCGGAATTTTGGGAAAAAAATATTATTTCATCAAAGTCGACTCTATTTTCTGACCTTTTGTCCAAAAAGTCAACATGCCGTTGACTTGGATGAAAAAAATATTTTTTCGAAATTCCGAAACCACTTTTGTATACCAGAATCATTTTTCGAAACAACATGTCATATAAAACGGGTTTATACAGCTCGAATCGACATTCACAGGGGGTGCGTACGCACCACCATGGGCAACGAACCATTTTTTGTAAAAAAAATATATGGACCTCCCTAGACAACATCTATAACTAATACTTCTCTTCGAGACCCTCTTCTATGCTTGTATCTTTAGGAATATTGCTTTAAAATCAATACATATGTAAGCTACATTAAACATCTCGGGAGCTAGGAGGTGGTAACCCATGGTCGCCCTCCCTTGGATGCAGGTGGGGCCACAACCCCCCTTGGTACACCTTCTGGATCTCCGTTTCGAAAATTTATGGCGATTTCTTATTACTCCGGAACTCTCCCCGCAACTTTATTTATGGCCTTTTCTGCAGTACACAAACAATAAAAAAGAAGTAGCGCTTAGCACTGAGTTAATAGATTAGTCTAATGAAAACACTGTAAAATGAATATAAATCATGTGAAAGAACATTCACTGATCCCTTTAGGTTTTGTGTGTTAGGCAACAACACTAGTGATTCATTTAATATGATGTCTAAGTGATGCAGGTTATTAGTTGTGAAAAGATCATATGCATCATAGCCAAAAAGGTGGAAAAGTTCCCAATATCCGGCCTACAAGTTTGGCCAAACGAGAAACAACTAAGGACTCGAGGCGCGAGCCGCTGGACTCGGCCGTATATTTAGGCGGGACATTCTGTTGTGACTGGAATATCCGGTCGCCACATCTACTGGCCAAGAATTTTGGCTACGGAAGAATTGCGCGGGCAATGCGCGAGCCACTGGAGTGGCCCAGATATTGTGACCGAAAATTTCCCCAGGGCCGGAATATCCGGCCCTCACTTAAACCGGAATATCCGGCCTCCCTGTCTTCCAACGGCTAGATTTCTGTTTATACCCCTCTACCTACCTCCAGCCAACTAGCTCATCGAGAATTTATTGCGCCCCCCATTGTTGTAAGACCAAAGCTCATCGATCTCCCAATCCCTCTACCCAAACTAACTCATACTTGGAGGATTGAAGGAGAAGGCCACGATCTACAACTCCACCGAATCTTTCGTCATTCCCCCCTGATTCACTTGAGCGATTTGAGCGTAGGGTTTCCACTAGGAAAATCTAGGCATCATGTTGTACTTAATTGATTGCTACTTTTGTGTAGCAAATTCGTGGTGCTTGTGAGCCCCCAATAATTTTGTTGGTTGAGGCTCAAGTTGTTGTAAGGGCTCCGGATTGCGCCTTGAAGGATTCCGACAGTGGAAGGTGAACCAATCTTTTGGGTAAGGTTCATCGGAGAATAGGCTGAGGCTATTTGTGGCGTATTGAGTTTGAAACTCACACCCCTCCAACGAGACGTACTCCTATAAAAAGGAGGAACTCGGGAATACATCCTTGTCACCGTGTGCTTCCCGTTCGGTTACTCCTTACTCTCTAGTTATTATTTGTTTCTTGTCTTGTTTAGGCACAACTTGTCATATATGTAAATTCACCTTTGTTGCATATCTATAGAATTTACATTTCTCTCAAGCCTTAATTGATAAAGAATTAAAATCTGGAGTAGCACCTATTCATCCCCCTCTAGGTGGCCATATGATACCCACAAGTATAGGGGATCGTTGAAATCTTCGTTGGGAAGTATTACCCAAATTTATAGTTCACTCGATGGGAACACAAGAGTACCAATAAGACTTTGGCAATTGAGGCGTCACTCTCAACCACACCTGTATATCAATAAACTTGCAGCAGTGATAGTGATGGCAATAGTATGATTCAAGTAGCAAATAAAACAGCAGTAGTAAACAAGTGTTTCCCAGTTTTCACCGGAAAAGTGAAAGTGTAACTCAGAGATTTAAAACGTAGGCATGAGGTGACGGCGGGGTGTTGCATGAATAAGATTGATCATATAATAAGATATAACTAGCAATGGGACTTATCTCTAACCTCCGATATATGTAGGTATGTGTTCCATAATAGTTGTGCGTACTAACCAAGAGAATTTGCACAACATCTATTGTCCTACCTGCCCATTTCACCGGGGCCAACTTGGAACTACAGGTAATTAAGGTCTACCTTTCGAATAGCCCGGAACAATGCATTAACACTTCATGAACACATAGAATCCTCAAACTAAAACATCTCCCCCTGTTTTCCCTATATGTCCTTTTAGGGTTTGCAGGTTCAACAAAATAGCAGGTGATACACTTTGTAGATAAATACCAAACTCAATTATATGATGAGCAAAATAAGTTCGTATGAAATCATGCCACTCGGGCCCTAGTAGAAAGCATTAAACATAGCATAAGTGCATCAACACAATACAAAAATATCCTCAAGATAAACCCCTAAATCTCGGACAACGGGTATCATTACATGATCAATCTCATCCAATCCCCATCCACCTCATATGCCTACAGCGGACTACTCACACATGGTGATGGTGAGGGAGCTCATGGTCGATGGAGATGAAGGAGGTGAAGATGGCGGTGAAGACGGCCTCCGATCCCCACCGGAGGAGAAATCCTGGATCAATCTGTCTCCAAAACGAAGATCGTGGTGGCGGCGGCGTTGTTTCGCGAAAGCTCTCCTCCTCCTAGGGCACCCACTTTTTCGTATATATGAGGGGGTACGCGAAAGACCGAAGGAGAGGCGGTGCCCGAGGCCCAATTAGGTGGGCCCACGCGGCCAAGGAATCTAGCCGCGTGGGGCCCACTCTTTTGGCCCTCGATCGCTTCCTCGTGTCCATCTTTGCTCGATGTCCTCCTTTTCCATAAAAAATGACGTGGTATTTTCCCATTTAATTTCCTGCAAAAATAGCCAGAAAGGAGACTTTGCTAAAAACAACGTCAGATTCAGCAGTTTTATTCAAATATGGGAAGATTCCGGAACAAATTATGAAGCAAAGTGATTGGAAAAGTAGATGCATTTTAGGTGCATCAACTCCCCCAAGCTTAGCTCGTTGTTTGTCCTCGAACAACTCAAACATAGTGCAGAAGCGATAAAAGACTTTGACAAGAACTTTGCATTGCATATGTAACACCGTTTAATACCAACAAGTATTCAAAATATAATTCCATAACAAATAACAAAATGCTAGCAAAGGTATATCTAATCAGTGTTAAAGCATTTATATTTGTTGCAAGAGAAATATCATGAAGTGTCAATACTTGGATGAGTTTGCCCAACTGTAGAAATAAACAAAGGTTTTGCATCGCTTTTATTGAATCAAGACAAGATTTTTGAGATCTTTTGATTCTTTCTTTTATTGACTAGTGAACTCATTGTGCTTACAACCTTGCTCTCAGTTTTATCAAACCATTTGGTGTTCCCTATTATGACTCATATGCTTGACCAACTAAGGTTGAAAGCTCATGCCCCGTGAATACGAGTACCTACACCACGTGTACTCAACTCGACACTAGCAAGTTTAGTTTTTAGTCATTGCAAGTAATAAAAGCGTCATCAAGAGCGTCAACTGGGGTACCTCTTGTCCCAGACATGGAACAAGCCCATGTCCAAACGACAAGACAAACAGACAATGAACAATCTCAGCACTCTTTTATTTACTATTTGTGTAGCTTTTTATTATGATGCATCACTGAATGTTCACTATGGTACGCTGTAAATTTCCACCATGAATGATGCATGGCTTAGGTTGGCGGCCCAGGCGTCTCTCTAGCCAATTATTCCCACTCCTCAAACTTACTAAGTTTCCACATTTATTTGCACATGATAAGCATCCATAACAAAAGTACATGATATCAACTAAATATAATTTAGTGCAATGTTGAAAGCTTTCCATGTGTCAGCACATTTAAGTTAACTCCCAACCCTAAGCTTGTCAAGCATATGACTTCATGTTTATCATTTGAAAAATTCTTTTACTTTATCTTTGGTTGGGATGCGTAGACCTTTGTTTAAGCCACAATTACTCAATCCATCCAAGTGTTGTCACTAATAATATTTCACTTGCATCATATATAACATACTAGAACACGGAGAAGATAAACATTTGCTACCACTTCCCTAGATGTTAAAGAAACTATGATGTGCTCACTTGCTGTTATTAAAAAGTCCACATAAGCAGGCAAAGGTGTCATACCTTTCATCCACTTCACGCACATCAACTCATCATTGTTGTTCTCCTCTCCCAATTTGAACTGCGCAATAAAAACTCAAATCTGCCATAAACGTACTGCATACAGTACTGTTTTTACCCTACCTAGACACCTCAGAAAAATCTCATAATTTACGGTGTGTAGGTTATGAAAAGTTGCAGTAGTGGTTAAAATTTTAGCTCATTCGGAGTTACAGAGAAAAAAAAAAACAGTGAGCAGATTTCAGCAATTCCTGCACCTCCGTTTTTGCGTTGGATTCAATAAAACGAAAATGTTTTTGTTCTTTTTAGTTTTAAGATGCATAAGTAAATAACCAGAAGTAACTAAACAAAAGAAACAAATAAATCTTTTTTGTTTTTGTGATTTTTAGAACAAGAAACTAAAACATAACAAGATAACAGTGATATAAAACAACGAATGGAAAGGGAGAGAGTACTCCCCCAAGCTTGCGATCAAGCTAGTATCCCGGGTAGTAGTTGTATCCACTTCCACCTCCAGGGAAGTAACCATATGGTAGCCTTGCATTCCTGGTCTTGGGGCTCTCTTGAGGTTGGTAGCCTTGCATCCCTGGATCTTGTGGCTCCTCTTGAGGCGATCTCCTCCACAATCCATTTTCCGGTACTCCTGTCAAAAAGGTCAGCACGGGGGAGCCTAATGGGCACACTTGTCCATTAGTGCTCAAATAGTATACCAATAATGATCCCCATGCATCAACTCATTTCCATGCGAGAGTCAAAGCAAAATCGAGTAAATTGGACTCTCTCACAAGTACCCATGTTATCACCAAAACCTCTCTCATCTTTAATGTATTCATACACTAAAGTAGCAATAGCACCAGCATAAATAGGGTTTGATCAGTATATTTCTACTCACAGCCGATGCAAGGATCTAGCAAGAATGACTCCCAAGTTATACTCACATGTGTGTTTTCTTTTGCACATTTAAGCAAATAAACCATTGGTCCCGTGCAAGCAGAAGTGTTGTCCCTAGCAAGAAATCCTCTTGCAAGGAACAACACAAAGTATCTCAAACTGGGTGCTGTATATGAGTAAATTTACCCCTATTCAATCTATCAAGGAGTTAACAGAAATAATGCCAAAATGCAACAAGCTCCTGGTTGGAGTCAGCACGGGTTTCATCCAACTACCCGTGTTTTCCACATGAATAGCTTTGCAAAACTCCTCCAAAGACATAACAAGGCGCTCCTCTCATAGTAAATTTAAAACAAAGGTAGGAGTGGGTGCCTTACTCTTCTTACTGTGCTTGTAGATCTCAGGGCCCTCAAACCTGAATGTGGAGAGGAATTCTCGCGAGAGTTCCTCGTATGTACGTGGATTTTGGGAAACTCAAGCAAGCCAGCTGCATTGGCGAAGGCGTCGAAGTCTTCTTTATCCCCCATGCTCAAGAACATAGGGGTCTTGCCATCTAGTTGTATGGATCTTCAGCTCTCTCCCCCATAAACTGCATCATCCTCCCATGGTTGTCATCATAATTATCGGAGACTTTAGATGCTCTTCTCTTGGTCTTGAGCTCATCCCAAGCAAACCTTGCCTTGCTCATGATGACCTTGCTGCCCATAAATAATATTCAAAAAAATTAAGATGTAACACTCTAAAACAACATTGAGCCATCCATAACTAGTCTCCACATCAATATCATGCATCAATATCAACTAGAAAACTTAAATCCATGGATTTCTCAAGCATATTAGGTGACACCTAGTGCAGCAAAATACTTCATACATAAGCATAAGAACAAAAAATAATTGGATGGGTGGAGGAGTCACATACCAAGGAGCAATCCCACCAAAGATTTGAAAAATCTGCCCTAAACTTGGAGATCCAAGGATAGCAGGAAGAGAGCTCGGGAAAATTTGGGAAAAATACCTGGAAGTGGTTTTCTGTCGAGGGGAAGGAGATGGGCACAGACACTCACCTAACTCCACCTGGGGCCAAAGTTAGTGGGTCCCACGCGGCCAAGGAATCTGGCCGCGTGGGACACCCCATTTTGGTCCCTGGTGGCCTCCTGGTGTCCCACTTTGGCTGTTGGTCCCTCTGGTAAAATAACTTACCTCCAAATTTTTCTGGAATTTTCGAGAAAATTTTCTGAAGAGAATTTTTCAAACTTCATATTCTGGAATTTCTGAACTCTGAAATAATTATGATTATGCATATACTCTAAAATTCTAGATAAATAAAATTAAAATGCAATACAAATTTTTATGGGAATCAAGTTTTCATCATTTCCACATTAGTAATGAGGTTGATCAAGTCTCATTAATAATATGTAAAAGATATAATACATGATTCTTATTTATATATATAAAGAAGAAATTCAAGATACCTCATATTTGATTGGAATAGTTCCAATCATCAAGTAGCATATTTTGGTGCAGGAGGTGGTAGTGCAAATTCAAAGCTTCCAATCATAATAGTATTTCTTTGAATAGAATTCACACTCTTGTTTACATTGTAACAGATTCTTCTTGGGAAAATAGATAGTATGCTCATTTCCTTTGACATTAAATGTCACTTTGCTCTCAGTGCAATTTATCACAGCTCCTGCAGTGTTTAAAAAGGGTCTTCCAAGAATAATAGATAGATTATCATCCTCAGGCATTTCTAATATAACAAAGTCTGTAGGAATTAACACATTAGCAATAGAGATAGGAACATCCTCACATATACCTATAGGTATAGCAGTTGATTTATCAGCCATTTGCAATGAAACTTCAGTTGGAACCAATTTGTTTAGGTTAAGTTTCTTATATAAAGAAAAACATAACACTAACACCAGCTCCTAAATCACATAGTGCATATTTCACATAAGTTTCTTTAATGACAAGGAATAGTTGGAATACCAGGATCTCCACGCTTTTCAGGCATTTTCCTTCAAATGAATAATCAGCAAGCATAGCAGTAATTGCATCAGTAGGTATCTTCTTTTATTAGTGACAATATCTTTCATATATTTTGAGTATGGAGGAATTTTAATAGCATCAACAAGAGGAATTTGCAAACATAAATTTAATCAACTCAAAAAATTCTCAAACCTAGCATCATCCAAAGATTTCATTACCTCTTGGGGATATGGTATGGGTCTTTGTACCCATGGATCCCTCTCTTTACCTTTTTGTGGATTTGGATGATTCTTCTTTATTCTTCTCAATAGATGGTTGAGGGTCTTCTTTTCAGGAGGTTCAGGTTCTTCAATATTTTCAGCTTCATGTTGTTCTTCTTCAGGTGAAGATGATTCCTCTTCTTCAATATTATCATCTTCAGTCTCAGCATCAGAAATAGAAATATCCTTATCTTGTTCTTCAGAGTCATCAATCTTTGTTTTCATTGGGAGATTTTCCTGCAGAAGATTTCTTCTTGAGAGCCTCTTGCTCTTTTCTCTTGGGATGGTTTCAGGATAGTCAGGGATCCTGAGTACTTGCACCACCTCTAGTATTAACTCCACAAACCTGTTTCTTCTCAATAAGATTTTCATACAATTGATTTTGAAGAGAAACCATTTGTTCAACTTGATTATTCATCATTTCACAGTGTTTAATAATTCTTCTAACCTCTCCCACACTAGCATTTAAATTTTCACGAAGAGATTTAATTTTGTGAGAGTTTTCCATAATACTCATTCTAATATCATGCTCCTCAGGATTATTATAATAAGCAAAATCATTCACGTATGATACATCAATAGGAGGTGTTACCTTTTCATTACCTTCCATGAGCTAATAGCATTGACTTGGATTGGAAAACATGGTTGATCATAGGAAGTTTAACACCCATTTCAGATAATTCCTTGAGATGAGAGGTTTTAATTCCCTTCTCTTTAATATCCTTGGAAGCTTCTTTCATTGTCTCTTTGTTAATTAGAATGCCTCCTTTCTTCTCTGGAAATATCTCTTTTCCATCTATCTCTTCAATATTCCAATCTTCATAATTTCTAGAGATAGTCTCCAATAACTCAGTTGCTTCATCAACGGTCCTTTCCCTGAAAACATTACCTGCAATACTATCAAGATAGCCTCTAGGTTTTCAGTTAGTCCATTGTAAAATATATCAAGTATTTCATTACTTTGAAGCCATGGGTAGGACATTTCCTAACCATCTTACTGTACCTCCCCCAAGCTTGGGGTAAATCCTCCTTCTCTTTCTGTGAAAAGTTGCTAATCTCAACAGTTAAACCATGAATCTTATCAGTAGGAAATATTTATTATAGAATAGCTGCAAGCATTCTCTTTGCTAGTAATAGATCCAGGTTCTAAACGATTATACCAAGTTTTAGCATTTCCTCCCAAAGTAAAAGGAAACAACTTTAAGAAATAATAGCGTTGGTGGATTTCATCTTTACCAAATAACACAGATAAATCATGCAAAACAGCAATGTGTTCAAAAGGAAACTCATCATCTCTCCCATAAAACTAAACTTTCAGCTTTTCAATTATTTCAGGATCAACACTAAACTCATAATCTTTATCTTTAATTTTAATAGCTGGAGCATTCATTTTCTTAGTAACAGGAAATAATCATCAAGAGGAGAATTTTTATAGCTATCAAGTTTATCCAATTTATCAAATTCGAATCCATAAAAGCCATAGTAAATGCATCTTCTTCCTCAGAAGAAGTTTCATGATCATCACAATATTCATTATCTTCTAACTCAGATTCCACATTTTCAATAATAGAAGATTCAGGTGTTTCAGTTATCTCAGATGTTTCAGGTGTCTCAGGTGTCACTTCTTTGTCTATGCTACCACATATTAAATCATTTTCAATACTAGTAGACATCTTAGACAATGGTGAACTATTAAACTTTTCCTTTTTTCTTAGGAACAACAGCAGAAGCAACATTAGGTGAAAAGTTTGGCCTACTTGGCAAATCCGTACCTCTACGAGTAGTTGAAGGCCTTACTTCTTCAGAGTCTTTTCCTTCCCATAGTTGGGAACAAGCAAGTGCAGCAAATAAATGATAACAAGTTGTCTTACCAATAAAGCTAGGTTCCCCGGCAACGGCGCCAGAAAATGTCTTGATACCCACAAGTATAGGGGATCGTTGAAATCTTCGTTGGGAAGTATTACCCAAATTTATAGTTCGACTCGATGGGAACACAAGAATACCAATAAGACTTTGGCAATTGAGGCGTCACTCTCAACCACACCTATATATCAATAAACTTGCAGCAGTGATAGTGATGGCAGTAGTATGATTCAAGTAGCAAATAAAACAACAATAGTAAACAAGTGTTTCCCAGTTTTCACCGGAAAAGTGAAAGTGTAACTCAGAGATTTAAAACGTAGGCATGAGGTGACGCGGGGTGTTGCATGAATAAGATTGATCATATAATAAGATATAACTAGCAATGGGACTTATCTCTAACTCCGATATATGTAGGTATGTGTTCCATAAATAGTGTGCGTACTAACCAAGAGAATTTGCACAACATCTATTGTCCTACCTGCCCATTTCACTGGGGCCAACTTGGAACTACAGGTGATACACTTTGTAGATACATACCAAACTCAATTATATGATGAGGCAAATAAGTTCAGTACTGAAATCATGCCACTTGGGCCCTAGTAGCAAGCATTAAAAATAGCATAAGTGCATCAACACAATACAAAAATATCCTCAAGATAAACCCCTAAAATCTCGGACAACGGGTATCATTACATGATCAATCTCATCCAATCCCCATCCACCTCATATGCCTACAGCGGACCACTCACACATGGTGATGGCGAGGGAGCTCATGGTCGATGGAGATGAAGGCGGTGAAGATGGCGGTGAAGACGGCCTCCGGATTCCTCCACCGGAGGAGAAATCCTTGATCAATCTGTCTCCGAAAACGAAGATCGTGGTGGCGGCGGTGCTCTGTTTCACGAAAGCTCTCCTCCTCCTAGGGCAGCCACTTTTTCGTATATATGAGGGGGTACGCGAAAGACCGAAGGATAGGCGGTGCCCGAGGCCCAAATTAGGTGGGCCGACGCGGCCAAGGAATCTGGCCGCGTGGGGCCTACTCTTTTGGCCCTCGAGCGCTTCCTCGTGTCCATCTTTTGCTCGATGTCCTCCTTTTCCATAAAAAATGACGTGGTATTTATCTCCGATTTCATTTCCTGCAAAAATAGCCAGAAATGAGACTTTGCTAAAAACAACGTTAGATTCAGCAGTTTTATTCAAATATGGGAAGATTCCGGAACAAATTATGAAGCAAAGTGATTGGAAAAGTAGATGCATTTTAGGTGCATCACCATACGATCCTTTCATCATGATGAAAGCATGCATTAAATAGTAAAATAGTAGCATGAAACAATTTGAGACGCTTCATTGTTGTATGGCTACGTACCAGGGCACGCCCCGACCACGTCCCACTTCTCCACCTCACCTCGGCACAGCTGATGACCCACAAGTATAGGGGATCGCAACAGTCTTTGAGGGAAGTAAAACCCAAATTTATTGATTCGACACAAGGAGAGCCAAAGAATATTTATAAGCCTTAATAGATGAATTGTCAGTTCAGCTGGACCTGGAAATAGACTTGCTCGACACGAATTATCAGTAGCAACAGTTTTATAGCAGCAGTAGTGAAATAATAGCAGCAGTAAAATAAAGGCAGGACTAATGATTGAAGTAGACAACAGGATTAAAATACTGTAGGCATGAGAATGGATGAATGGGCGTTGCATGGATAAGATAATTCATGAAATAGTCATACATAGGGCATTTGCAGGTACGTAATAATAAAGCATTCAAATAATAATCAATCATAGGCATGTGTTCCGTATTTAGTCGTACGTGCTCGCAGTGAGAAGCTTGCACAATATCTTCTGTCCTACCAGCCCGTTTGCAGCGGGGCCTCAAGGGAAACTACTGGTAATTAAGATACTCCTTTTAATAGAGTACCGGAGCAAAGCATTAACACTCCGTGAACACACGTGATCCTCACATCACAGCCATCCCCTCCGGTTTTCCCAATTGTTGTCGCTTTGGGGCCTCGGGTTCCGGACAATTGTATGTTTATACAACTTGCAGATATGATCTAAAACAATAATTATCCTCATTATACAACAACATGTTCAGATCTGAAATCATTGCACTCGGGCCCTAGTGACAAACATTAAGCATAACAAGTTGCAACAATGACATAGAGTACTAACAACGGATACTAGGCACCATGCCCTAACAATCTGATATCTATTACATGAATGATCTCATCCAATCCCTACCATCCCCTTCAGCCTACAACGGGTATTACTCACACATGGATGGGGGAATCATGAAAGGTCGATGGAGAGGTGTCGGTGATGATGATGGCGATGATCTCCTCTAATCCCCCGTCCCGGCGGAGTGCTAGAACGGAGTTTCTGATCACCGAATTAGGGTTTTTGGTGGCGGCGGTGCTCTAGAGGTCTTCTGGAAAAGTGATCGAAACCCCCGTGGGTTTTAGGTCAGAAGGGGTTATGTAGTCGAAGGGGGTCGCCAGGAGGTGTCTGGGGTGGCCACGCCACCCCACGGCACGGGCCCACCCCTGGCCGCGCCGTGCCCTGGCGTGGGACCCTCGTGGCCCGCCTCTTTCTCATCTTCTGGCGCACAATGTCTTCTGGAAAAATAGGAGCTCCAGGATATTTTTCGAGGATTTTCCCGAAACTTGACTTTCTGTACAAAAATAAGACACCAGGGTAATTCTGCTGAAAACAGCGTTAGTCCGTGTTAGTTGCATTCAAAACACACAAATTAGAGGTAAAACAACAGTAAAAGTGTTCGGGAAAGTAGATACGTTTTGGGCGTATCAACTCCCCCCAAGCTTAGCTTATTGCTTGTCCTCAAGCAATTCAGTTGACAACTGAGTGCGATAAAAGAAACTTTTACGAACACATTTGCTTCATATGTTGTATACATTCTCACTATATGATCAAGTACTTAGGCAATTCATAATAATAAGCATGTAGTTAATGCCACCTAGTAGCTATGTGAACTATGAACAAGATACCAACATACTAAGAGTAAATAACTGAAATAAATCTACCCGCAAGATTGCAATGTTCATAATAAGATATGATAAAGTGGTATCTCGCTTGCCTTTATCTCTAGAGCAAAACATAAATGCCAAGGCAACTCTGAAGTTTAAGTGAAGACTAGACGTAAAAATATCAAAGATAAGAGCATCAAAGTTATGTCGCAATTAACCATATTCTGGGACAAGCACATTACACTAAGAATGACAGTTATGCTCTCGAGAAGGTGCTCAAAGAAACGATGGTGACTCAACATAAAAGTAAAAGATTGGCCCTTCGCAGAGGAAAGTAGGGATTTATCATGTGCTAGAGCTTTTCATTTATAAAACAGAGGTAAAAATATATTTTGGGTAGTGGTTGTTTCTGTCAACGAATGGCAATAGAGTTCTTGTTATCTTCCATACTAAACAAGTTGAGAGCGGTTTCGAGTTATTGATATTAGGCATTTATAGCATGCACTTTTATATAGTATGCCACTCCTCCCAACCTTTGCTTTCCCAAACCATGACTAACCGAATCCTCGGGTGCCTGCCAACAATCACATACCATGGAGGAGTGCCTATTTTAATTTTTTAGCTTTTTGATGTTATAATGGTCTAACCAGCTCTCTGCAAAATTAGTGACGAGCAGATGAAGCATGAAAGTCAGGGTACTTAATTTAGTATGGAAGATAACAAACCCAACTACCACGTCCTCATGAGCTAAAAACTGTGTCACAAAATGAGAAGTATTTTGAAGGTTTTAAAGGTAGCACATGAAAATTTACTTGGAATGGTTTGAAATGTCATGCATAGGAATTTATAGTGGACTCTTTGGAATAACTTGGTTTTCAGGGATTTGGATGCACGAGCAGCATTCCCGCTCAGTACAAGTGGAGGCTAGCAATAGACTGGGAAGCGACTACCAAGAGAGCATTCACTGTCATAATCATACTTGCGACAGAATAAAATTAACTGGGACATAAAGGTGATACTAGAATTCTGAGGCAAAATAAATCATCAAGGCTTAATTGACTTTTGTTTTTCAGTCATGAGCATGCGTGAGCATGTGCCAAGTCAATTCAATTAAATCATTCATAGGAGGCTACCACTGTGTCATACCCTTTTATGAATAGAACAATGCAAGCAAATATCTATATGACATGTTATCTACTATTAGCAAGTTGGCACTGATCATAAGAAAACATTAACTACTAAGCATCCATTAAATAACATACTTCTCACACGAATCAGCTAAGCATGTGCACATGAGTGAGTATATGTACAAAAATGAAAACAAATAGAGTTCATACCAGCCTCTCACCACAACTCGAGTTTCGTAAATCATCATTATTGCCTTTCACTTGTGTGGTTGAATGATATGGAATGATAACCAAGCTCCAATGGAGTCACGGAAGACTGTTGAACTCTGCAACAACTATACAAAACCAAAGAAGAACAACAAATAGTTTTGGGTTTTCGGTTTTGAAACAAGCAAAGAAAGGAGCAAACAAAGAAAGCAAAATCTTTTTGGATTTTATAATAGCAAACCGAAATTAAAGATAAAGGAAACTAGTACTAGAAAGTAAAAGAAGGAAATCAAAGAGAAATAACAGAAATATTTTTGGTCTTTTTGGGTTTTGGAAAGTAAGATCAAAATAAGAAACAACAAAAGAAAGAAAATCGAAATATGGATATACAAAGTACCGACAAGATATGAATATAAAGTTGAGTGAGATGTCGGTGTACCTCCCCCCAAGCTTAGGCTTTTGGCCTAAGTGGAGAGCAATCAATCCCATGAGGACCAGCCGGGGCGCCTCCAGTGTACGACGAGGAAGGTTCCTCGCCCTGGTATGAGCTCGAGGATGCACCGGGGTAGTACACGGTATAATCCTCAGTGGGAGCCACGTACGTGCTCTGCTGGGGCGCGGGGTAATGCTGCGAGTGGAAACCAAGCGCACCCAGATGCTCGTCAAACTCGTCCTTTGAAAGCGACAGGGGGCTCCTGAAAATACTGAACAAACTGGGCTGCGGCAAAGGAACTTCCTTTTCAGCCCCATCAATGAACAAAACTTTATAAACTAGGTTCCATGCGCAAGAGTTACGAGAAACAAAATGATGATCTTTCATAGCAGCAAGATCGAGCTTTTGTAGAGGCATCACGACATCAGAGGGATCAGCAGTAAGGCCTAATTCAGCTAAAACACGTGAAGCAATAATTCCCCCAAAGATTGGTCCTTTGTCGGCGAGGAGGCGAGCAATCAAAGCACCAAGGTTATAGCTCTTATTATCTTTAAGTGCAGCAGCCAGAAAAGCTAGATGATAATTAGAAATGTTACTAGTGTTTTCCCTAGCAAGAACACTAGTGGCAAGATAATAGGTAAAATATTTAATGGTTGGGAATTTAATGTTCCTTATCTTGCCACGCCGTGTTATGCGATCATCCTCATGGGTCACCTCCCGGTAAAGTTCCATCAGATCACGAGGTTGCCTTTGGATCCTGCTTGTTGTCCCAGATGGAGCAATACCTATGACTCTGCAAAATCTTTTCAAATCCATAGTGTATGGTCTGTCATAAATTCTAAATGCAACAGAGGGATTAAACTGAGAGTTATGGAAAGTGCAGCTCTCAACAAAAATCTTAGTGAGCATAGCATATTGCTCACTCTCATCCTGCATAAACTCTGTTAGGCCAACTCTGTCAATTTATACCAAAAAGTCATCAAGAATCACTGCATCTCTCAAAAAGTTGGTACAAGGGAAAATAGATGGATGTGCAACACCATCATCCTCCTCCGCACCAATCCTTGGTGTAACAAGGTCCTCATTGTAGGATGGCCTACATCGATCTGTTGTTCTTCTAGGCCTTGTTGACCTTGGTGTTTCCCTCTCAAAGATCTCTCCATAGGTGTGATTATGCATCTTCCTTTTCTGAAATTTTAACAAAACCTCATAAAAAATGATTTTGGAACAACTAAATAAGGGGAAAGCACTAGAGAGACTTGCTAGAGGGCTAAACATGCATCAAAACTAATTAATCTCAACAAGAACAAGCATGCAAACACATATAGCATGTCAAATACAGTACCAAAATACTCAAGAAATACACAACTAAACAAAATTCTACTTGGAAAATCAGAGGAGTCGCATACCGAAGAGCAAACGATCCAAATCTCAGCAACAAAGATGGGCTGAGCAAGGAGATCGCAAATTGCGAGCAAGAACAACAAGAGCACGGGTTTGAACAATGGTGGGGTGTTTGGTCGGGAGAGAGAGAGAGGTGTGGGAGCTGGATGGATAAGTGGAGGGCCAGGTGGGGCCCACGCCATGCCACGGCGCGGCCCACCCCTTGCCCGCGCCAAGGGGTGGCGTGGCGGCATGGTGGGTCCTTTGGTCAGCCCCGGGTGCTCCCACACTCCATTTAAAAACTAGGATTTTTTATATAAATTTTATAAAATTTTGAAAACATTCAATGTGCACATTTTCTGGGCATTTAAATAATAAACTCAAGTGGAAATAAATTTATAAAGAACCAAACTCAACTAAATTTTTGAAAAGCCCAGCAGCAAAACAGTAGGTAAAATAAGATGGGAAAGAAAATGGTGTTCAATACTTTTATGCATTTAAAACATATTTGTTGACAAGGTTGATCAAGTCTTATCACCAAATAAATTTTATATGACATCAAGGAATTAAACCACATGAGACAATCATGTTACCTTGAATTGTATTGCTATAGATCCAATCATAATATTTTGATATCCCTCTTGATGTTCATATATAGGGCAATCAATACTTCCCACTTTGATAGTTCTAAAATTAGAAATTGTATTAACTCCATATACTTTGTCCAATTTCTTGGGGAAATAAACAGTGTGCTCTTTGTCATTAACATTGAAAATTACTTTTCCTTTGTTGCAATCAATAACAGCACCTGCAGTATTAAGAAAAGGTCTCCCAACAATAATAGACATATTATCATCTTCAGTCATTTCAAGCACAACAAAATCAGTTAAGATTAAACAATTATAAGCCACTTGAACACGAACATCCTCACAAATGCCAACAGGAACATCAGTAGATTTATCAGCCATTTGCAAAGATATATCAGTTGGTATTAGTTTATCCAAATAAAGTCTCTTATAAATAGAGAAAGGCATAACACTAACTCCTGCTCCCAAGTCACATAAAGCAGTTCTAACATAATTATTTTTGATGGAATAAGGAATGGTTGGTATACCTGGATCTCCAAGCTTCTTTGGAACCTTGCCATTGAAAGAATAATTAGCAAGCATAGTGGAAATCTCCTCATTAGGAATTTTCCTTTTGTTGGAAATCATATCTTTCATATATTTTGAATAAGGAGGCAATTTGATAGCATCAGTCAAAGGAATTTGCAAAAACAATGGTTTCATCCAATCACAAAATTTATTATAGTGTTCTTCTTCCTTTGATTTAAATTTCTTACTAGGAAAATGCATTTTCTTTTGAACCCAAGGTTCTCTCTCATTACCATGTTTCTTAGCAACGAAATCTTCTTTAGTGTAGTTTTTATTTTTAGAATGTTTTTCAGGTTCCTCTTCACTTTCTTCTTTATCAGAAGCATTATTCTTATCTTTATCATTTGCATGTTCATTACCACTCTTAGTTTCAGCATCATAAATATATATACTATTAGGATCATTAACAGGTTCATTGTCTTTAATAAGTTCAGAAGATTCTTCAACATGTTTATGTTTCTTCTTCTTCTTTTTCTTAGAAGGAGTGCTAGTTTCATTAACTAGTTGAGAATATTGTTCAATTCTTTTAGGATGTCCCTCAAGATATAAAGGATCCTGAGTAGAAGCACCACCTCTAGTTTCTATTCCAAAAGCAGGTTTATCTTTATCTCTAGAAGCATTAACTAGTAATTCTCTTTGCACCTTAGTAAGTTGATCTATTTGAGTTTGAACCATATGGAAATGTTTAACAAGCATTTTAACATCATTAGAAGTTCTTTCCACAATATCATGCAATTTACTAATAGCTTGAGAATTTTCTATAAGATGATTATGCACTCTCATATTAAAATTATCTTGCTTAACAATATAATTATCAAATTCATCCAAGCATTTAGAATAAGGAATATCTCTATCATCAAAGCGTTGGAGAGAGTGTACCTCAACTGTAAATGGGTGAGGAATTGGCTTACATAATTCTTCTATTGGTGGTAAATTCTTCACATCTTCACATTTAATACCCTTCTCTTTAAGAGATTTCTTGGCTTCTCTCATTCCTTCATCATTTAATTCAATTATCCCCTTTTTTCTTGGTGTAGGTACTGGAGTCGGTTCAGGTATAGTCCAATCATCATGATTCTGACTTATTTTAGCCATTAATTCCTCAGCTTCATCTGGAGTTCTTTTCCTGAAAACACAACCATCACAACTATCTAGGTATGTCCTAGATTCAATAGTTAGTCCATTATAGAATATATCAAGGAGTTCATTTTTAGCTAGTTGATGTCCAGGCCAAGCCCTGAGTAAAGCACAAAACCTTGACCAAGATTTGGGCATTTTCACTTTCTCAACTTGCTTAAAGTTAAAGATTTTCTGCAAGGCAGCATGTTGAGCACTAGCAGGAAAATATTTCTGAAAGAAAACATTGACCAAATCCATTGGACTTTTAATTGATCCATGAGATAAATTATTAAACCAAGTTTTAGCTTCATCTTTCAATGAGAAAGGAAAAAATTTAGTAACGAAGTAAGTGCGTTTCTTAATATCATCATAAACAAACTACTTAAAGTAGAGAGGATGTTCATGTGTTCTACAGCACTTTCATTTTCAGTTCCTCCAAAAGGTTTTTTCTCAGCAATAGATATATGTGACAAATCCATAGAGAAATCATAATCTTTATCTTTTATATCAATGAGAGATGTAACAAAGTTAGCATCAGGACACAGTTTATAATTGACAGCGCGTCTTTGAATAAGATTCTTAATAGCATTAACATCCTTAGAGGAATCACATTTTATGCATTCATCAATAAAATCATCATCAAGTTCAACATAAGTTTCCTCAAGATCATCACTAGTATGTTCTCTCGACTCAGGTGAACTAACAGGTGTAATGGGACTTCCATTAGGTGTTTCAGCATTTTCAGTTTGTCTAGATTTAGCAATTGTAGGATCTAGAAAAAGACCTAATGAACCTCTCTCATCAAGCACAGTAGAAGCATCATCAAAATTATCAGAAGTATTTTCAGATTTAGCAGAAGTAGTAGCTCGTGGAGCATGTGGTGGTGTAATAAGTTGACTCATAACAGACGGTGAATCAAGAGCAAAATAAGTACTCAGAGCCATACCTCTCCTTGTAGTGGATGGCAATATAGGGACCTTTTCATCACGAGGTTTACCCATGATGAATAAATTGCAGCGAACAATATCACTCTCAGGTGATAACAGAGCTATGCTCCCGGCAACGGCGCCATAAAATAGTCTTGATGACCCACAAGTATAGGGGATCGCAACAGTCTTCTAGGAAGTAAAACCCAAATTTATCGATTCGACACAAGGGGAGCCAAATAATATTTATAAGCCTTAACAGATGAATTGTCAGTTCAGCTGCACCTGGAAATAGACTTGCTCGACACAGATTATCAGTAGCAATATTTTTATAGCAGCAGCAGTAGTGAAATAATAGCAGCAGTAAAATAAAGGCAGCAGTAATGATTGCAGTAGACAGCATGATTAAAATACTGTAGGCATGGGAATGGATGAACGGGCGTTGCATGGATAAGATAATTCATGAAATAGTCATACATAGGGCATTTGCAGGTAGATAATAATAAAGCATCCAAGTAATAATCAATCATAGGCATGTGTTTCGTATTTAGTCGTACGTGCTCGCAATGAGAAACTTGCACAACATCTTCTGTCCTAACAACCCGTTTGCAGTGGGGCCTCAAGGGAAACTACTGGTAATTAAGGTACTCCTTTTAATAGAGTACTGGAGCAAAGCATTAACACTCTGTGAACACACGTGATCCTCACATCATAGTCATCCCCATCCGGTTGTCCCAATTGCTGTCACTTTGGAGCCTCGGTTCCAGACAATTATATGTGTATAACCCTTGCAGATATGATCTAAAACAATAATTATCCTCATGATACAATAACATGTTCAGATCTGAAATCATGGCACTCGGGCCCTAGTGACAAGCATTAAGCATAACAAGTTGCAACAATGACATAGAGTACTAACAACGGATACTAGGCACCATGCCCTAACAATCTGATATCTATTACATGAATGATCTCATCCAATCCCTACCATCCCCTTCAGCCTACAGCGGGTATTACTCACACATGGATGGGGGAATCATGGATGGTCGATGGAGAGGTGTCGGTGATGATTATGGCGATGATCTCCTCCAACCCCCGTCCCGGCGGAGTGCCAGAACGGAGTTTCTGATCCCCGATTTAGGGTTTTTGGTGGTGGCGGCGCTCTGGAGGTCTTCTGGAAAAGTGATCGAAACCCCCCGTGATTTTTGGGTCAGAAGGGGTTATGTAGTCGAAGGGGGTCGCCAGGAGGGCCCACCTTCTAGCGACCCCCGTGGCCACCCCACGGCGTGGGCCCACCCCTGGCCGCGCCGTGCCCTGGCGTGGGGCCCCCTTGGCCCACCTCTTTCTCATCTTCTGGAAAAATAGGAGCTCTAGGATATTTTTCGGGGATTTTCCCGAAACTTGACTTTCTGCACAAAAACAAGACATCAGGGTAATGCTGCTGAAAACATCGTTAGTCCGTGTTAGTTGCATTCAAAACACACAAATTAGAGGTAAAACAACAGCAAAAGTGTTCGGAAAAGTAGATACGTTTTGGACGTATCAACAGCTCGCAGAAAATCGGTGATTTTGTGCCAAGTTTCTCCATGGTGGCTTGCATAAATCTCAACGCCACACCTATGGCCGGTGACTCGCCCGTGAAGCAACGGAAGCCGATGCGGTTCATCTCTTGGCCAACTTCCCCGAGGGTTCCTTGGAGGACATGCATGATCAATCGGCGTGGCCAAGGGACTGGGCGTGATGGCGGCCAATAGACTTAAGGCCATGTGCGTGTCCAAATCGAGGATGAGCCATTGTTCCCGATGAGCTAACTCAACAAGCCTCGACACAAAAGAGGCGACAAAGCCTTAAGACCAGATCATACACTAAGGAGGAGAACAATATACTTTGCGAGGCATGGATTAAAATTGTACAAGATCCAGCTATGGGCGCCGGAAAAAATGTCAAGCATATTAGAAGTGAATATCTGAATTCTTACATGAACAAATGAAGTACGAGCCCCGCAAATTCGAGAGTGATCGGAGTGAATGTCATTTCAAAAGAGGTGGAGTTTTATCCAAGAATAGAACAAATTGTGTGTCTGATATGAACATGTGGTTGGCTGGGAACTGAGCATTGACGTCAAGGATTTGTTATTTCCCTTCCCCTTCTTCTGTTCATATGAGTACATATGGTCCTGCTGTACATATGAATGTATCTTGTTGGTTTCATACCCACATATATGCTGCGACCTTTGGAAACCTTCAAGATCCAACATGGGGCAAGGCATTTACGTTGACTCATTACTAGCAATCAAAGATTTTCAAAAGTTGCCAAACCTCTATGGGTCACTCAAAAGAGGCCGGCACCCCAAAGTGAGAAGAGGCCAAGAGGGAGGACCAATTCCAAGCTAGATGCAAAGCGTGATGCTTCGACACTCGCTTTATAAGAAACATTGAAGGGGTTCATAACCCAAAACAAGGTGTCAAATGAGAAGAGGAAACAACGGACAAGTTCTTTGAATTAGAAAAGATGAAGCTCGAGATCGATGAAGCAAATGCACGCTGAAGGGCCAAGGGAGTGGATATCAATGAGGCCAATGCTCGGTCAAGAGGCAAGGAGTGGAGCTCAGGCAAAGGAGCTAGAGATCGCGCTACTCCTGAGGAGGCCCGGATTATGGGGCCTGACTTTAGCACCATGTCCCCAACAAAAAGGGATTGCTTTGTGAAGAGGCAAAAGTTCATCATGATCGATCGAGATGTGTGCTTCTGTTGATGCTCGTTGCGGTTGTTCCATTGATTGCTTTTTTCTTTTTACTATTTTGTGTATTTGATTTTAACTCGTTTTTTTACATCATTCTCGTCGAGAGACCGAGCTTTGTTGATACCTTCTCGGTATTAACATATTTCTTGTATGAAAGTATATACTTCCTCCGTACACAAAATGATGTCTCAATTTTGACTAAATTTGCATGTATCTCACTAAAATATGTCTAGATAAATGCAAATTAAAATAAAGTTGAGACATCCATGAAGTAATAAATTTTTAGTAACTGATAGTGAGAGACTTGTTCAAAGAGGAGTACGTCGACAACATGCATGTGCATTCAGAAGTCAGACCTAACGCATCGAAATGTACCGGAAAGACAGTATATTAATTGTTGATACTAATCTAACCATTAAAGATCGGATCTCGTTCAATTACAGTACGTAACTTGACTTTGTAGGCAGCTAGCAATAGGATCAAGCTGGCACCTCACTTCTCGTTCCTGTTGATCATCAAGTCGGTCCTAGCCTTGCTAGGTCAACTCGGACACCGTAATTTTTTGCGATCAACATCTCTCGTTGTTTGCGTCGCCATAACTATCCCGAGAAAACCTAGACAGCGTTCATGTCTGTGTTTACTTTGTCAAAGTTCTGGACCCGGCGACGCGTTTAACCTAGCGAGCTGCAGTTAATCAATTAGGTCAACACCCTGCTTCGTCGCTTACCGCAAGATTAACTTAAGTCGCCGCGTAGCAGCTGAGCTAAGCTAGCTATGTCGAAGCTCGAACCCTGGTTAGCATAGAGAGCAAAGCTCATTTGCACCAGTACTGTGGTGTAAATTTAACTAAATCGACGTGCTTCCCATGCATGCATTCGGCGAATCCATCCATTCATGCATTACCAAATCGACGAGATTCAGATTGCATGCAAAATGCAAAATGTGCAAATTAATATCGTTTTATAAACGGGCAGTTTGAAAATGTTGACCATTTCTGTGGTGCCTATGGTTAATAATGGCCACTACAACTGCAAGGTGAAATTACGAGGCAAATGCATGCCAATGTCAAAGGATCAGATTCGCGTGTGATCATTAGGATCCAGAGGACTTCACGTACATGCGCCCGCTGGGATCTAGCATGAACTTCCTACGAAAGACCCGCTCTTCCATATCTAGGAGACCGAAAAGATGTCAGGAGCCGGGAATCTCAATCTCATGCATGCTAATTAATCTGGCCTTCTCTTTCCACACTTGTCTCCATCAACTAGTTACGAGGTAGAGGGAAGAGAGGATTTGCATTACATGTTGCATGTCTAGCGTCTTGATCGATACAGTCAACGGTACCAGCACTCTGATTAGTATAAAAAAATTCATCGAATAACCCACTCAATTCACAACCAAAGTGCTCGATCGCCGTAAGATATCCCACCCATGCACAAACCTCAAGCACTATATATACACACCCAACCTGTTCTATTATCAGCACCCAACTCATCTCACTCCACTGAGCTCACTCATTCACGATGGTTATTAGCACTAAGCTTGCAGCTCTTGGCTTTGTTGTCTTCCTGAGCATTGGCTTCAGCGATGCTGCAAGGATGCTCGGTAGCTCCACCAGTGCCTCGGGTGGTGGAGGCGGCGGGGGAGGTGGAGGTGGTGGCGGTGCGTCTGGTGGGAGTGGATGGGGCGGAGGATCTGGATCTGGTGGAGGCTCAGGATATGCTGCAACCGGTGGTGATTGGGGTAACAAGTGGAACTTTGCCAAGGGAGCCGGTGGAGGAGGAGGAGCTGGTGCTGGAGGAGGATCAAATGGTGGATACGGTTCTGGCTCTGGATCCGGCTATGGCTCCGGAAGCGGTGTGAGCGGCTCAGCATCAGCACCTACCGGCAATGGACACGCCAATGCCGATGGTAAGGGTGGGGGTGGTGGAGGAGGTGCTGGTGCAAATGGGTCTAGTGGATCCGGAGCCGGATCAGGTATTGGTGAAGGATATGGTGAAAGTGGCGTAACAACCGCACCAGCTCCTACTGCTGGTGGTGTCAGCCACTCTGACGCTGGCGGTAGTGGTACCGGTGGTGGTGGCGGGAACAATGGAAATGGAGGTGGTGAGGGCAAAGGAGCCGGACAGGCCGGCAGCGATGACACTTCTGGCAGTGCCACTGGAGAAGGTAGCGGCAGCGGTGGTGGCATAGTTAAAGGTGTCGCACAGGGTCCAAGCGTCGGAGTTGGGTCTGGCTCTGGCTCCGGGGCTGGACAGACCGGTAGCAGTGGCGGCTATGCCACTGGAATTGGTGGTGGCACGGGCAGTGGCATGGGCGGTAGCCAAAATGGCGGGACTGGAAATGGTGGAGGCAGCGGATCTGGATCCGGTGGCGGTGGATTCCATTAAATTGCCATTTGTCGAATAAGTTAAGAGGCAAGCCTATATGAATTTTATCTTAGCCATTTTCCCTTTTCACTTCAAACTTCAAGCTATTCATGCGCGGAGGGGACTGTTGCACGTCGGTGCCAAAGAACTAAGTAGCATATCTGGATTAGCATTTAGCTCCTATAGACCGTGTGTTGTTCATAGCTACGAGTACAATTCTGTAGTTCCTTATAGCTATGTAATTTACGGCCTTGCTTTCTAATAAAATATTTTCCCTCCGTGTGAACTGTGAACTATGAACTTGAGTTCGTTTCAGAATCATTCTTTTATCACATGATGTGTAGTATAAATGTTATTTTTGCTTTATTTAAAACATCGCAGTTTGTAAGAGTTGATAGTCGAGCTGTTATCTTAAGGACCATGATAACATGATCTTTTGGGTTGTGTCGATACACGGGCCTCTAAATCTAGAGCGGTTATTTTAAGGAAAAGCAGTGGAATCCCCCGGGGGAACGGATGCGTCCCATGGACCCACCTTATCTCCTCCCGTTGCGTACTTCCTTTGGATTCGTCGCTCACCACCGCTGCCACTACCAATCGATTCAGTGACTGCCCAGCCTGCTGCTCTCCTCCCCTCCCGTCGCCGACCGCCGTCCGCCGTCGCCCCTCCTCGACATCCCGCGTCGGTCGTCGCCCCTGTACGACCTCTCGTGCCGGCGCCGCTCCTCCCCGGGCGCCATGGCCGAGGCCTCAAAGTCCTCTCACGCCGCCGCCGCCCCTCCACGACTTCCCACGCCGGCGCCACACCTCCACGACCTCCCTCGGCGCCGCTCCTGCGACCTCGCGGGCCGGCCACTGCGCCTCCACGACAGCCCGCGCCGGCACCGGCCGCTGCGCCTCCCCGACCTCGCGCGCCAGCCCTCCTACTCGCCATCAACACCGACGAATGCTTCGAGCGTGGGGACGCCATGGCCGAGGCCTCAAGGTCCTGCCGCCATGGCCACCGGCGTAGAAGAGCTCGCGCCTGAGCCACCGGCCGGCGTCGCCCTCAGCCTCGAGTACGCCGCGGCCTCCTGACCTCGAGCGCCCAATTTTGCCGTGAGGGGAACAGCCAGGTTGCTGCCAGCGTTGCCGCGCACCAGCTCAGTGCTGACCGGGCTCGGTGGCGCTGCTGCAACCAAATATACGTCGCTGCTACCAAGGCGGCACGACGGTGCTACCATTGAACAGACGCGGTGCTACCAACGATGACATTGACATGGTGGTGCTGGCATGGCGGTATGGTGGTGCTCCCAAAACACAGGCGTGATGCTACCATGGTGACGTGGCGGTGCTACTATGGTGGCACGATGGTGCTCCCAGCGCCAGAGGCGTGGTGCTACTAAAGTGACACGATGGTGGCTCGATGATTTGTTTCTGCCAAGTGGGGAGGTGCCGGTGCTACCAAGGAAGTTACATCGGGGCTATGAGACCATGCATCAATTCTTTTTAATTTGCATTATAAAAAGAGTTTTTTGCAACAAATTATTCATATGTTATGCATCTCATCGGGCGACCTCGCCAGAAGTATATTTTGCTACAATGTTACAATGTAACAAACATTTTGCTATTATAGTTATGTGGGTTTGCTATAATAGTAAGAAGATTTTGCTACGATGTCTCAGACAAGATGTTTTTTGGTGAAATCAGTTTTGCTACTATAGCACAAAATTTGCAAAGTCAGTTTTGCTAAAATGTCACAAACATTTGCTACGACTGAAACATCCTTTTGCTCCATAGAAGCATTTTGTGAGATTTGGGAGAAAATTGGAGATTTGTTGCATTAGTACGAGTTCTTATTACAAACGAAACATTTTTGCTTAATAAAAGCATTTTGACGGCACGTGACATTGCTACCGACGATGCTACCGACGCGCGGTGTTGTTAACGATGACACGTGATGATGCTACCGATGGCGAGAGGAGGTGCTACCATAGCTGGGAGCTGGTGCCGCTAACCAATGGCCGAGGTGCTACATTAGTTGGGTGGTGGTGCTACTTTAATTGGCCAGCGGTGCTACCATTAGTTGGACGACGATCGACGAGCCCACATTCGAATGTTAGAAGGGCGACGTTGGTGGTGATGCTTGCCGTGGGCAGTGCTGCTACCAGTGGTGGTCGCCGCTACTACCGTCCGCGGGAGGTGCTGCTTCCGTAGGTGAAGGGCGATGCTACCGGTCAGGGGCGGCCGTGCTGTCGTAGGTGGGAGGCGGTGCTCCCGTAGGTGGAGGGCGCTGCTACCGGCTAGGGGCGGCGATGCTGCCGTGGCCGGGAGCACCGGTGCTGCCAGCCGTAGGTGGGGGCGCTGCTACCGGCTGCTGGTGGTCGTTCTGCTGTAGGTGTGAGGCGTTGCTACTGGCCGGGGGCGTCGTTGCTGCCGTATGCGTGAGGCGTTGCTACCGTTCGGGGACTGCGTTGCTGCCATCGGTGAGCGGCGTTGCTACCGGGGGCGGCTCAGTGACGTTGAAGTTGCGAGCGGCGAACGCCACATTCGTGGAAGCTCGCGGCTCGGCGGCGTCGGAGCTGCGAGCGGCGAACGCCACCGTCGTGGAAGCTCGCGGCTCGACAATGTCGGAGCTGCAAATGCATACTAGCGGAGCTTCAAACGAATATTATCGGAGCTGCAAGCGACAAACGCCGCCGTCGCGGTGGTCTAAGCCATCCATGGTCGGCTCCGTGGCGGTGCTGCAAGCCGTTCGTCGGTGCCGCCTCCGTGTTGTGAGTCCGGCGCCGCCATGGTGTTGGAAGCGTCTGTTCGCCCCGTCGCCGTGCCGCCACCGTGCTGCAAGCCCGCCATCAGGTGCAGCCGCGGTGCTCCAATCCAGTTGCCGGCGCGCCCCCACGGTGCTGCAAGGCAGTTGTTGCTTCCGTCGCGGTGCTGCAAGCCGGCCGGCCGGGCCGCCCGCGGTCAGGTGCAACCGCGGTGTTCCAATACGGCCGTCGGGGCGCCGCCGCGGTGCTGCAATCAGCTGTTGCGTCCGCCGCGGTGCTGCAAGCCGGCCGTCCGGGCCGCCCGCCTTCAGGCGCAGCCGCGGGGCTCCAATCCGGCCGCCTTGGTGCTCCCGGCCACCGTGATGTCCATGAATTTCTTATGCTGGAGCGAGCTGCGAGAAAACGCAGGGGATCGAAGGAGGTAAACGGGGTGCCCCCAAGGGGCTCTCACAGCGATTAGCGACTCTCGACCGTCGGATCCAGCAGCTACCGCGCGATCTGGACCGTCCGTTTGCGGTAGAAGTTCACTTCTTTCCTGCGCCGTCGTGGTGTGTGTTTGAGGGGTAGTATCGACATTTCCACGCAGCGCCGCCGTCCACAATCGCTTCGCGCATCCTCCTCCCCCCAATCCGCTCGTGTTTCCTCCTCCTCCAATCCCCTTCATCCTCCCGCCGCCGCCACCGTGCTTCTCCTCCACGCCCTCCCTCCCTGCGTCTTCTCATCTGCCTCCCACGCTGGGCCCTTGCCGCCGCCTCCTCCTCCAGCCCTGGACTCGGCAGCCTCCTCCTCCATCCCTGGACTCGGCAAAGATGTAGAGGACCGGAGGACGGAGAGGATGAGACCCCCACGCCCGCCCCTGCCCATCCCCTCTGCCTCCATGGCGTCCAAGATGACGAGCGACTTCTCCCTCCTCCTCTGCCTTGACCTCGACCCCGACTGCAGCGGCGGCGTGGTGCGCAGCCCCGAGCGCGGCGGGATGCTCCTCCCCGACCACGGCGTCCGACGATGGTGACTGTCTTTGGTGATGCGAGATCTGGTCGTGGAGTGTAATCAGATGCAGCCCTTCGCCTCGGCATCGTGTGCACCGGTGTCATTGTAGGTTCCTCTCTCTCAGTTCCGATCCCCTTTTTTTTGCAGTTTTTCTCTCTGATCCAATAATTTTTCTGCACCGCTTCTCTCTCTCTCAGTTCCAATCCTTTTTTTCTGCAGTTCAGTACAGCGGAGATCGACACTGGGAGCTTGCCATCTCGATTACTTATCAGGTATGAACTTCTCGGTGCAGTGTGCATGTACAGTTTGAAGTGAACAACCTAGGTTTCTTCTTTTAGTTGGATTCGTTACTAGGTACAATTTCTGCCATTTTGACGGATGTTGTTTAGGCCTGCAGCATATGGCATTCATTTGAAAAAAATAGATCATTTACTTGCCATTTTCATTGTAAAATTAAATTTGCGATGATAAATCTGATGTGCTTAATCATGTTATACTAGCTATTTAATGCTTGGTAGGTATTAGAGCCTGATCTACAAATTATATTGCAGGAGGAAGATGGCTGTAGTCAAGTGGGCTATTTTTTTCACTAATTAGCTGCTATTTTTAATCATCAAACTGATTATCTTTCAGGTATCATCAAGCACTCATGGAAGGTCCCTCTTCCCATATTTGCTTGAGGGCAACCTGAAGCCCACCTTTGCTGGGATGTGATTAGCGTTGATCCCAAGCATCATCAAGCACTCCTGGAAGGTCCCTCTTCCCATATTCCTGGTACATATATGTTCAGACATACAACACTTCAATGTGTTCAGTAGAAAATTGCTTCTTCCATTTTTTTTCCTCTTTATATTATTATGTATTTTGCTTGACCTGTTGATGATTC
Source organism: Poa pratensis (assembly GCA_947311845.1). Lineage (NCBI taxonomy): Eukaryota > Viridiplantae > Streptophyta > Magnoliopsida > Poales > Poaceae > Poa > Poa pratensis. The sequence goes on from CAMZMU010000038.1 coordinate 3,069,984, forward strand.
AGTGATTTCTCTTATTTTAGGTTACATTTTTTTTGACCTTTTGGTATTAAACACAGTATGGATGTGTCAACCAGTGAACTGCCATTGCTATTAGATTTGCACTGACACACATTTAGTTCCCTGACGTTAGATTTTTATAGCTTTTGTTGTTGATTATGCAGCAATGTTGCATTAGTTTTTGAAGTTTTGTTAATACATGTTGCCTGACATGTCTCCCTCCGGCGCTTCATGACTATTTTTTTATTGTGCCGGGTTGCAGGTTCTTGGTGTCGTCATATGTGTTTCAGCTGCTCGTGAGAGTGTTTCAGTTGAGAAGCCACATAATAAGGTCAGCATCAAAATGCCAGCTTTGTAATATGTACAATGCATGCTTCATTATTTTACATTGATATTTTCATACAAATAGATGACCCACATTTGTTAATTGCTACTGTTTTCAATGGTTGGCTGATGCTTTTGTCTATATAATTATTAGCTAAGAATAAATATTAACATATTGTGATCCATGCTTTTACTAATTGGTGATGTGTGATAAATCCATTGCTCCAATGCTCAGAATAAATATAAACAGATTGTGATCCATATTTTTACTGATTGACTTTACTATTTTGTTTCCATCTTAGGATGAGAGCCCATAGCTCACATTTGGGATTCATAAGGTGTGTCCCTCCCAGATTCATCTGTGTGAGCGAGCCACACCAGGTACATCTACCACGGCTCAATTTCTTTCTTGAATCTTGCTTCAAAATTTGTATGACCTAGGTTGGTCGCAATTTGTTCATGCTTGCTTTTTATTATGGCAAGCCGCGCCAGGGGATCTTACCTTCTTTTCCCTTTAACTTTCTTAACTTTTTCTTTACTCTACAAAAATAGGGGACTTGGCATCATGAACTGAGCAACTACAATGGCTGCTATACTCCATCCCCTCCAATATAAGCCTCCGAAAGTAAGCAACCCATATGCTCTTTTATGTGTGCTAGCGTGAATTCTATACAGCAGGAGGCACAAAGTGACTTTAGTGATACAAAAATTTGATGGCAGTTCAACAAATTGTTTGAGCTTGGTGAACGACAGAAAATAAACAGTAGAATCTTTTTTGGAGAAAGGGATCATTTTGTTCAACTTCACTAAGTACATATGGTATTTGAATTCTGAATAGTTATATATTTCCATATCTAATTCACATACAAGCTCATCATAGGATGAATGTTATTAAGATTGGTGTAATGCAGGTTATCAAACCCATTTATGTTCTACGTTTGGTTTCACGTGAATTACAAAACATTAAATATTGCATCACACATGAGGCTATGTTGTAACTTAAATTTTATAATGATTATGTGATCTGTTCGATGTTAATTATTGTTTCTTGAATTTTTTGTTCTCAAAAGTTGTCGTCACAACAATGCTTTCTGTAGGTGGATATGTAAGGATATTTGGTGCAATAGTTATTTAATCTAGATTTTTTTGAGCGAGTTATTGTGTCCTAATTCATGCTCATATCTAGCGTTCTTTTACTTTGTGAATTTAGATACTGAGCTGTTATTACCAGGAATTCAGCTAGGGCATCCAGGAAAGAAAAGTTTGTGCAAATAATTGTGTGCCTTTTGGTGCAGCGATCTGCAAGCTAGGCACTAAACCACATTGTTTGTATGTTGCTTTTCTAAATTGAGAAGAGCATACATTTTGAGATATGTCTTTGTACCATTTCTTAATGATCTGGCTTGCCTTTTGTTCTCACCTGGGTTCCTATAATATAGAAACTAGTTTGTGTTTATTAAGATAATTTAGCTGGCTTGAAAGTGTGTGAGATGCACACTGTTTATATTACAGAAATCAGGTTGGTCCTGATTCAGATGATTTCTGTTTTCGGTGTACGCCTAGACTATGGTTTATGGTGGGGGGTAGGCCCTTCAGAGTGCAAATTGCGGCTGATTAGTTCCTTTGTACGAATTTTATTTTCTTATATCATTTCTCTGTTGCTTAGTCAACTGATAGACAGTTAGTTGAACACCATGATCTATTATGCTCACTAGCAGGTCTGTGCTCGGTTATCCATGATCTAATCAAATTATCATGTAATGTTTAAGGAAAGTTTACTTTTTAATTTACTCTGTAACTGATTGGAGAAAATCATTGGTGTAAATTACCTAATGCAATTTGGAGCATGTATGTCGGTAGGCCTATTTGGAGCAACGCATCTCCAGTTTGCTTTCATTAGATAAAACATAGGAAGAGTTGAACCTACATGTTCTTCACTGATTGTTAAATAAATATCCACAACCTAAGCTGTTGTTGTAATATATGATTACATTTCAGTTTCAGTTACAACATGGGCCTTAAAGTGTCTATGGCTAGCTACACCAACTCCAGTCTGCTGGTTGCTTTTTTAATCATCGTGTTGATATAAGACTACGTATGCTCGAGACAATGCTCATGTGACCTTATGTGGATGCTTATTTTGTTTTGCATTCACATTGCTGTTTCTTGATGTGTTATGGTTTGGTACCCTATCGGATTCTTAGTTAAACTTATGTATGGATCTAGCTTATGGTAGACACTTAAATTAATCAAGAGACAAACATCTGTGGACTCTTGATTCGGTGTCACTAGCATCTTATGTATGCAACTGTTTTATTTGTGTTTTCAGCCATTTTCATTCTATCTGAGCAGGAACGTTGTTACATTTAAACTATTTGTCTTTCTTAGTTGGTATAGTGTCAAAACATGCTGTTGTTTTTACCATTTCCTAGGCATTTTCTAAATTGATTATTTACATTCATCCTTCATTGTGACCCTGCCATACATGTGAATAGATTAGTGTCCCAAAGTGTAAGACATTTTGCAGCAGGAACGTTGTTAATAGTGTTTATCATAGCGTTTTGCACACTGAATACCAGTGTCATCGGCGGGTGGCGTGCGGCAAAGCCGCGCCGGGGATCTAGATCCTTTACTGCTATGATAAACACACGGGTCGCAGGTATATCAGCCGTCCTTACTGCCCACCCCTTCCTTGAACACATCTTCCTAATTCTGCCCCTGATCTGCAGCAGCTTTCTTGCTCTTCTGTTCCGAGGTTGCAGGTGTGTATACAAGCTGTTTGTGTAAATGCCCAAGGGGAAAGACTGCTCCATGAAGAATGCTTTTGTTTCTTTTGGGTATTGTCTTGCTTTTGTTAATATGTCATGCCTGTAGCTCTGTACTTCCTTGGCATTGAAGAAACAAATAAAATCTGATTATTAATATAGTCTATAATTTACAGTCCAGAACTAACTCCTACTGGTTGTTCTGTATCCTGTTGATTATGCCATGTTTTGCTGCCTGGCCCATAGAGGACATGCCGCAATAGCTTACCACAATATCACCCATGGGATGGACCTTCAGGCACTTGATGATTTTCCTTTGCAGGTTTGTTGCCTTCGAGTATATCTAATGCTCATACACACAAGCTTTTTTAGTTAGTGAGATTTTGTAGGACTTTTGTAATCTAAATCAATGCTAATGCTACAGGCATTTATTTGCAGCAATATTCAAGTTTTTCTGTATTATATGTTGTGTTACTAAATTATGTGTGATAATAAAAGCATGCTTTCATCTTTATAACATGATTTTGCTTTTGATGCTCATGGCATTTAACTTTGTGCCTTCTAACCTTTTGGGATTGTGCTTCTTAAACTGATAGATTGAAGTGATGGGCTCGAGAGGCAGAGGAGGGTGGCGGCGAGAGGTGCGGGTGCGGGGACCATGGCCACAACGTCTCTCCAAACCAACGAGACTGACCATAGATTCGTCATTCATCTGTTGCAAATTCAGATGTTGCAAGTCTGAAACTGGTAGCAACAGGTAGCTTTGTATAGTCCTACTGTACACTAACTTTTCCTAAGAATATCACAATTAATGATGAGCATCTGTTGCAAGTCCTTTTGTTTCTTCCACTTTCTTATTTCGTTTTGTATGTACATACAAATTGCATCTGCTCCCAATAGTTTTCCTCTGTTTGTAAAATATAATTTTGTACCATGCTTAAAATTTTCATTGGTGTGCAATTGACCAGAAATGTTTGACCTAGAAATCAATCGGGCAGGAAGCTCGTGGTGGTTGCTACCAATTGTTGTGTTTATATCTGCACAGTTGGCTTTGATGCTTTGCTAAATTGTGGACAATGATTATTTCTGCTAATAACATGATTGTTTCATTATTTTCATCTTGAACGATAGTTGTTTTACCATATGGGGCTCCCGACTAATGTTTCTCTGTCTCTTTAGCAACCTAGGTGCATCTACAGAGCCATACAGGTCAATGTTCATGTGCCCGCTGCTAGAGAGCTGCTGGTCAAGGTAAAATTGTAGTTTTTTTGCTTCTTTATGTCACAGCAATATTCTTCGCTACAACAAATCACAAATCTCATATGCTCCAAGCTGTCAATTGGATAATTGCAAGTAGCACAAATTATTTGGATATTGAATGGCTTTCTGACATAATTTAAACTGTTATTATTTCTGCTTTGTCTTCCTTTAGTTTTGTAAATGTCTCTCACATATTGACAGAACTAATAAATTCTTCCTGTAAATATTTGGCCCATAGTTTACAGGGACATTTAATTTATCGCTGGGTTATTCCGTGGTGCGTCAATTCTAAGTTGGATCATATATTTGGTTCATAATTCTAGGCGCATGTTGTTTGGAAAATGTTGCACTAATTTGTCTTCATGCAGTCCAGCTTATTTCCTCTGTGTTTGGAAAACTGGTTGTTAGAACATGTAACTTCAGCTTTGATTTAGGTATAAATGATTGAGTTCAAAATAATAAGATGAGTTGGATTTTCCCTAGCATCAGCTTTGATAGATTAATATCCAGTTTCACCAATTTAGCTTCTCTATTACAAAAAAGAGAGATAGAATATTAGAGATTTCTACCAATTATTGTTAGTACTTTTTAACTTCCCAATCTTTTCAGTCCTTTACATAACACAGTTATAAAACTCTTGACCTAATGAGCCTGACTCTATACATTGTCTTGCAGGATTATTTTGCTCTACTCATGTACATAGTCATCAGTGCTACCACTCTGATGTCGTAGATCAGTTTACTTTTGGATCTTCACTCTGCTTGAAGCAGGTGGTGTCTACCTGTTTGTACTCAAGTCGAGAGACCAAACCAACCGCCTCTTGAAATACAACGCTGTTCGTTGCAAAAATCCAGTCTGCGTGTGATTGTGTCATAATATGAATGTTTGGTGTCTATATTACTACTGTTTATCATACCATTTTGCACGCTGCATACCAGTGTCATTGGCGGGTGGCGCGCGGCGAAGCCGCGCCGGAGGATCTAGTTTGTTTGGAGGAGACGAAGCAAAGGAGAGAGAAATCACGCGTGAGAAACGGTCCACACACGTGGAAAGCTGATGGACGAAAGTGACGTTAATCTAACGGATCAATCCGACGGTCGTCGACCCGGGGGATCGGCGCGCGAGATCCTCCGGGGACGCCTAGCGCTGCCCTTCCATCGCCTGCCCCAGTAGACCGATTCCCTGAATCTCCCATATTTATACTACGGAATACAGTAATTAAGCGTGTGGGTTGGCGAAAGGATTAGGTCCAATTATTTTCCAGCAGGGTTGCAACTTCTAGAGGATGAACATTATCCGGTCTATCGTCAAAGAGAGCCTATAGTTCGATGACAGTATAAGTAAATTCACAAGCAGAAATACTACAAGTTGACAAGCAACAAGAAAAGAGTGAATTCACGAGGATTCTTGGCGAATTCGCGCTTCAGAAACTTCTACACTTCCTTGATCTCAGCCGACAGCCGTGAAGGGGGTTGTAGCTAGTGTGCGTGGTGGAGGAATGGGAAATCCAGGATCATAAGGTGATGCCAGATTATGATTACGAGGGTATGTGTATACGACATACTTCCTCTGTCTGAAATTATAAAACGTTTTGGAATGCTAAATTAGCATACTAAAACTTCTTATAATTATTAGATACTAGTGGTATTTTTGCGCGGCGTCACGCCGCGCCTTTTGATATGTTAAGTTTAATAGAAGGAAATTTGTATTGAGGTATGTTATGTGTCTTACGTTTCAATTTTAACATGTCAGTATGTTCACATCCGTAAGGACAGTCGATTTGCATGCCATGTTTAGTGGCTTGTTGCTAGTGAGTATGCATAACGGCAGTGGACATGCATTTGGTGTGTAGTGGCGTATTGTTGGTGTTAGTGTCATTTGCAAAACGTGAGAAGTACAGTACTGGCAAAGATCATTTTCATTAAGAGTTATGTATAAAGCATTCTTAGCTTACACATAGACAGTCTGATAAATTTACAGAGAGTTTACTTAGGTAGCCACATAACATAAACGACTACTGACATTTGGACGTGCACAGAAGGCTTTGTCTATATGCTGAACTGGTACATTATGGCGATCCTGTCCTGCAAGCATAAGTGAATCCTTTATTAGTAAGACAGACGGTATTGTTTTCTCTTAAAAAGGGGAATACAATTATATAGTAACGTTGACAGCCTGCTTTGCCAGAGTAGAATCTCTATGCACATTTAGTTGTCTAGCTAATGGTATTCACTTTTCTATCTAATAACAGATTGTTGATACTGCACTTCTTTCAGTAGATATTGTAAACAACATGATGCATAAGTCTCAGTAAATGCTATAGACAACATGAAAGCAGTTTGCAATGTTGGAGCAAATTAAGAAGGCAATGGCATGTTCCATGGTCGATGCCAGAAAGCTAACAAAAAATTCTTGAACTGAAAGGAATATGACACAGGAAAGTGTACCAACATTGCCGTCGTATCCTAGCATCCAGAGGTGAGTCACCTGACTGTATGATTCCGACCTTCCAATCCACCACTGGCCTGCATCCACTTCCTGTAGGGCATGATGGAGTCAAGATCAGTGCATATGTAGCAAAGAGTCAACATCAGTTTTGAGGCAACTTTCTGGTTCCTTTCTGTAGGTACATGATTTCTCTAAATAAACAAAAAAAGGTAATTCTGTTCACAGTTTTTTCCGCTGTACTCACCGTAGTAAACATGCTTTACAAATTAGCGAACACTTCACGGTAGACAATATTCTTGGTTTGTAAAGTAGGCTGTCCATCCTCGTCAAAAGCAAGAATTTTAAGCCCTTCTCTGGATGTCACCCGTGACACAGCTACATAAAGTTGATCGTGAGAAAACACCGGTTTTGGCAAATAGACACCAACCCTATGAAGCGCCTGGCCCTAACTCTTATTAATTGTCATCGCATAACAGATACGAATAGGATATTGGCGTCGCTGAAGAGTAAAAGGCCACCTTTTCGAAGGCGCATATAAAACAATTCTTGGTATACACACATGTTCTCCAACATTAGCTCCAGTCATGATCTTAGCCTCAAGAACCCACTGCCCTAATCTTGTGACCAGCAAACGGGTACCATTGCAGAGACCAATAGACTGGTTAATATTTCGAAGCAACATAATTGGAACACCCACCTTCAAAGTAATTCTATGCTGCGGAAAATTAGGAGGCTCAAGTTTGTGTAAAAATTCAGGAGGGTACAGCAAATCTGCGTCTGCCACATGATCCAACGTCTTGCAAATGGCGTCACAGCCTTCAAATGTGACTTCTTCACCTGGAACAGCATCAAAAATTATATCATTGATTGAGTTAGCCACCTTATTAGTTGGACATATTATAGCTCGTTGTGCTAAGTAAGACACATCATCAAAGTTGGCTTGAAATGAATTGTATGTTGCATCGATAAGCGCCGAGACATAGTTAGATGACGGCAATAGTGCGACATCAGACGGCAATGTAAGCCACGATGGACTGGCCTCTCCTTCTCGAGTATCCATTGGCACCGATCCATCTCCCACTGCCAAAACCCAGCGCGCAAACAAATCGAGCTGAACCTTTTCATTTTCAGACAAATCAGGATTAGACAGCCTCATGTTCCTTTCAAGTTTCAAAACAGTGACATGCTGCCAAAGAGGAGACATAATAAGAGACGAATTAATAATTTCATGCCTTGTCGCACCCTCCACAACAGGAAGCACTTGTCAGAAATCTCCGCCCAGAACCACTGTTTTCCCACCAAATGGAAGATTTCTTTTAGAACTGTCGTCCATAGAAAGAACGTCTCTCATGCTTCTGTCAACAGCTTCAAAACAGCGCCTATGTGTCATCGGTGCTTCGTCCCATAGGATTAGTGCTGCCTTTTGGACTAACCCTGCTAGGTTGCTTCCTCTAGACATGTTACACATGGTTTGGTCGCTAGCATCAAGCGGAATTCTGAACCGGGAATGAGCAGTTCTCCCTCCTGGAAGCAACAAAGAAGCTACACTGGAAGAAGCAACAGCTAAAACAATATAATCATCTGCTCGCAATGCAGTAATGATAGCATTCCAAAGGAAAGTTTTTCCGGTGCCTCCATGACCGGAGATGAAAAACAACTTTCCAACTGAACCGGTGGTAGCAGCAACAACTTGATCATAGATGTTTGACTGTTGAAGGTTCAGTTTTTCATGAAGAGAAGAAGCTGTTGATCGAAGATCTTCTTTGTCGTATTGCATCTCTTCAATAATCAATCTATTTCCAAGCATTCTTGCACCATGCAAACACGCAGTAGATATATTAAAACTTTCCAAAGAATAACCATTTCTGCTAAACATGATAGAAAGTTCTTGCAAAAGCTCAGCTTGTAGGTATTGTGGAGGGATGGATAAACTGTCATCATCAAGAGAGCGACGAATTCGAATCACCAAGTCATCTGCCATATAGTTGGAATATTTACTAAGGAGCCTCTGTGCACTGATGACACCGCAAAAAAGTACAACAGTCATGAACAAATGCCTTAACTGAAAAGAAGAGGCCCATGTAATAGCTTCATCAAAGAGAAGAAACCATTCGTTGTCGTCACCAACCAACCCACGAGCTAAGCAAGCTTCCTTGAAAGAGCTGTATAAAGTGCCGTTATAACTTTTAAGATCAGCAAAACTTGTAGCTCCAGCCACCTTAGTTAGCAACAGACGCAGGAAGAAAAGCTCATTTGTTGTAGGATGGCAGTTATAAATCCTTCCAATTGGCGCACCAAACCGTCCTTCTTCTAGGACCCTTCTTTTCCATTTTTTGGAGCTACCATCCCACCTCCATTTGGTTGGGAAGTCAAGGTATTTTAAAGATCGAGCGTCAGGATAACGTTGATTAGCAACAAACCATTCCGTCAGCATTGTCTTATACTTGTTTGGATTGTTCACAATGTCGGCAAGGCTGTCATCTTCACCGTAAATAACTCTGTTCATATTGGGAAGATGCACGGTTAATCTTTCCACAGAGGGCTCACGAACGTGAATGTCAAATGCAAACGTTCGCCAGCATGACTCACATGTTGACAGATACCTACAAAGTGGCAAAACATGTATATAAATAGCCAGAAAAAATGATGATATTGTAAAAATAAGGGACCATACGAATCAACAGCCGGAAAACCATACCGGCATTTAGCATAGTCACTTATTTCGTTCCTGCCTCCAGCTTCAGTAGCTGTAGTCTCATACATGGAGTGTAGGCGCGCATGAGCCATGTCAGGACCTTTAGCAAGATATTTAAATAAGTACTTAAGGAGGTTTGTCTTGTTGCACCATTCAACATTGATGTGAGCCTGAAACTTTTTGAGCAAAGCCATATTGTACGGAACAATCCACTTATTGTCTAGCCGGTATCCCTTTTTTGTGACAAAACGTCCATTATTGGGACGACGGTAAACAGGAAAACCCAATGCATCAACAGTAGTTTCTTCATTAAATTCTTTAGGATAATGCTTTGAGCATACACCGTCTTTCATACATGGCGAGTGTGGATTGTATACACCACATGGACCATGCACCATGAACTCCTCTACCAATGCATAGCCAAGAGTATCGTCATGGTAATCAGGTATTTCAGCTGAAATATAAGAGTCTATAGTCGCCGGAGTAGGATCATCCGTGTCAACCTTTAGCCACACAAGTGAATGTATATGAGGCAAGCCTCTTTTCTGAAACTCAACTACATACAAATCTGGAAAAAAATAGTAAGGCAACATGAACATCGACTGAATAGTCTCAATAAATAACAACTAATAAGGACTAACAATATAATGTTTAAGCAACACCTAATGGGCTAGCACAACCAGGAAGTACAGATATCCCATGCAGTACGAAAACTAAGAGGAAAAACAGTTTGCGAATGGCAGGAAAAATAGACAATTAATCAATAGTGAATGAACAAAATTGAACGACAGCAACACATAATTAATGTCTGCACCAATGTACGTGGAAACATACATATTTAAACAGAAGACGCCAACAGTATTCACAAAAGGAAACCATGAAAAATAATAAAGCATAAGTACAGAAATATTGTAATATTACACTGCAAACAGGGAACAGAATGGACAACTAAAAAATAAAGAATGAAGAGAACTAAAGCATGTCAACATATAAATGAATCTATGTACTAATCTGTGCTGGAACATACATGCATTCACAAGACCAAAAAAATCTCCCTCTCTAACTCCTTGCCTAAACTCGTCGATCTTCATCTTGAACACACGAGTTTCCATATCCGGCCTGTCCGAATGAATCTGTCCAGGTTCAAGAAGAACAGCTTCAGATATTTCATCCCACTTCGGATTGCATGTAAACGTCACAAAAAGGTCGGGAGGCCCGTAAACACAACAAATAGCCATTCCATCTTGATAATTTTGAATCATGTATCGAGGACCTCCTGTGTAGCTGGAATGCAATATGTACTCAACACCAACATTTTTTCCAGTTGGAGTACCTTCTCCAAGAGCATCAGACAAACCTTGGTAAGTTTCAGAGCGCAAAGTGTCTTGATTCCAGAAATGATAATTAAGTCTAGATGACTCCACACATGAGAAAGAATCGACCATTATCTGATTCGATAACCTGCCACAGCAAGTGAAAGGATTGGGTTCACCCTTTCGATAATGAAATCTATAACAATAATATTCAAGCATCGATACATCTTGTCTTCCAGCAGGAACAACACCATCAACAGGCTGATACTTGATTCCAAGATGGAAACCCATGGAACCATGAGGAAATAAAAGCGGGTATTGCAAAGCCATAAGCAAGGGATTAAGAGGTGAAACCCGCTGAAATAAACCAGCATCTTTCTGAACAATTACGTCAAACCTGTTGGTTTCCGTAGAGAAATCATCAACTATCAAAGCAGCCAGTTCAGGAGCCGCAGGCAGAGAATAACGATTCCCATGTTCCGTCCCTTCATGACCATACAACTGAATGGCAACATTTGGAGATTCAGGCGAGAACAGTCTTCTCTCGGTCATGCGAAATGTCCGCACAAGCGGATTATGTTCATTAAGCATACTCCACAGTGAATCAACTATATCACGGTCAGGCTCTTCCCTACGGGGGCACACACGACGACCAGAAGGACCAGATTCCTCCTCGTTAGCATCATCATTGCCTGAATGTCTCCTTCGGCGACGGCCACGGGGCACGGAAGAGAAACGGTCATCCGAAAGACTCAAATCAGGAGTATCAACATCACCAGAGGAAAATATGCCAAGCCTATGATCCAATTCATGTAGTGTGTCAAAAATATATAACTGAGCAAACCTAGGAACTGGATTATGAGAAGGTGGTAGAAGAGACCCAATTTGATGGCAAACCACTCCGCAAATCTTGAAGACATAAGGACCACCACCAGTGTTGATACTGTCATCTATATGAACACCAAGCGACGTGAAGGCAAACATAGAATTGTACTCTCGAATTAAACGCAAGAAACGTTTGCATTCAGGACCACCATCAAATCTTAGCAACTCTGACAGGGGAGATGGCCAAGCAGGAAATATAAGAAGGGACACCTTGCCACAACGACAGCATCTAGTGTACACAGGCCGCCTCATCTCACGGCTGGCTTTCTTCTGCCGCTCCTGAAACCAGAATGAAGCGGAACAACGCCTGCATATATGATGGGGACCCCCATAGTAGGAACGACCGGGCCAAGCACCTAAAAACATAGGAAACAGTCTATTACTGTTGCAATAAAAACAATATAGACATGAAAAAAATGGCAGAAAGAAAACAGAAAGAGTTACGTTTTAATAGAGCAACAAAATCTTTGGGCAACGGCAAGTCAACACGGCCAGGAGTATAACCCGCTCGAAGCAATGCTCGATGACAACGGAGAGCCCTGCGCATCCGACGATTGTAGGAAGCTCGGCAAGCAGACACGTGAGGTGTCGCAAGAACTGTAGAAGGCAACAATAAAAAATTAATAGCAGCTACAAAAACACTGAACAAATAGAGCAAGTTTGAGAAAAAGAGTAAAAAGGATTGTGGCAATACCTCGCGATAGATAATCCAGAGGATTAGCTCCAGCGGGCAATGGCGGCGAAGAATGAACATGACTACCAACATCAGAATCATTATCCTCCGGAGAATCAGAGTCAGAATCATTATCCTCCGAAGAACCAGAGTCCGTAACACGCTGCGCCTCAAAATCACAAGAATCAGAAGGTAACTCAGAAGACTGACGAACAGAGCGAACAGGAGCCCTAGAAGCATAAAACTCATCAGTCGACATAGGAGCCCAAGCTGACAATCCAACATCAGGCAAGGCAGCAGAAACACCAGGCTGCCCCATGTCAGTACTAAAACCATTCGCAGGAGGAGAACCAAAAACACCAAGCAAAGCAGACCAATTCGGCAGTACATCATCATCAGAGGAATCGATCTCCTCAGGCATACGACGGAACACAGGCTCTGTGAAGGAAGGCACCGTAGGGTGTGACACCCCTCCCTGGCACATCTTGCCAGAGAGGCAGTCGTCCCGTGCGCCATGCCAAGATAACTGGCCGCACGTCACAACAGTGTAACATAATGGAAATCATTACACAATCAGGCACATCAGTGCTACAAATGGTTTACAAGGCCATCAAGGAATGACAAAATATCAATCCTAGCATGGCACGATACAGAGTTTTAACTGGTGATACGTCTGCAACGTATCCATAATTTCTGATGTTCCATGCCTATATTATACCAATTGCTACATGTTTTATATACACTTCATATCACTTTTATGCATTTTCTGGGACTAACCTATTAACAAGATGCCGAAGTGCCAGTTCCCTGTTTTCTGCTGTTTTTTATTCCAGAAAACTACTTCTGCGAATATTCTCGGAATTGCACGAAACAAAAGGCCAAGTCCCTATTTTTCCAACACGTACACGGAGTCCGAAGGAGAGACGAAGGGGAGCCACGAGGTGGCCAAACCACCTGGCGGCGCGGCCCCCCCCTTCTGCCGCGCCAGCTGGTGAGGAGGCCCACCTCGGGCTCCACCGACGTTGCCCCTTCGCCTATTTATTCCCCCCGAGGCGTAAACCCTAAAAAACGAAATCATATTTCCAGAAGAGTTCCGCAGCGCCGCCGCCATCGACGACAAGTTTCGGGGGATAGAAGTCTCTATTCCGGCACGCTGCCGGGACGGGGAATTGCCCCCGGAGCCATCTCCATCAACTCCATCGCCATCTTCATCGCCGCCGCTGACTCCCATGATGAGGAGGGAGTAGTTCTCCCCCGAGGCTGAGGGCTCTACCGGTAGCTATGTGGTTTATCTCTCTCTCCCATGATGTGATCTTTATGTGATCATGAGCTTTGTAATCTAGTTGAACAAGTAGATGTTACTCTTTATCTATTATGCACTCTAGAGGTTACTTTAATATGAACTCCGGATTCACTCTCCACGGTGTGAAGGTGACAGTGTGCACATCGTGTGTGATTCCTTTATGACGTTGTGGTGTTTGTTTACTCAGACTTGAGGTGTGCTTTTGCAGCCCTACGCAATGAATGGTGTTTGTTATCCAACAAGAGAGTGTTTGAGAGTAGTTTTATTTATTCAATTATGAGTCATTGTTGAGAGTGTCCACTAGTGAAAGTATGATCCCTAGGCCTTGTTTCTAAGCATTGAAACACCGTTTACAACAAGTTCTGCTACATGTTTGCTTGCTGCCATTTTTATTTCAGATTGCAATTACTACATAATCATCCATATTACTTGTATTTCACTATCTCTTCGCCGAACTAGTGCACCTATACATCTGACAAGTGTATTGGGTGTGTTGGGGACACAAGAGACTTCTTGTATCTTAATTGCAGGGTTGCTTGAGAGGGATATCTTTGACCTCTACCTCCCTGAGTTCGATAAACCTTGGGTGATTCACTTAAGGGAAACTTGCTGCTGTTCTACAAACCTCTGCTCTTGGAGGCCCAACACTGTCTACAAGAATAGAAGCGTGCGTAGACATCAAGCTATTTTCTGGCGCCGTTGCCGGGGAGGTAAGCGTTGGAAGGTATCTCCTTTAGATTCTGCAATTTTATCTTTTTGTTTCTTGTTTTTATTTTCACTAGTTAGGCTTAATGGAAAACAACAAAAAAATTAGAGATCTTTATGAACTTTATATTGAATTAGGACATGATGCTTTTGAAGAGAAAATTAAAAAACCTATGGAGGCTTGTTTGCATGATGGTAGCAATGGTATTACTATAAATTCTTTGAACACCATTATTGCTAATGCTATGGAAAAGTCTAAGCTTGGGGAAGCTGGTTGTGATGAATATGATATTTTTAGTCCCCAAGCTTTAAGGAGGAAATTTGCTTTGATGATACTTTGCCTCCAATATATGATGATTATAATCATTGTGATATTTTCAGTCCACCTACTATTGAGGATATAGTTTATGTTGATTATGATATGCCTCCTATATATGATGTTTACAATGATGAATATGATATTTCAGTCCATCTACTATTGAGGATAAAATTCATTATGATTATTCTATGCCTCCAATTTTGATGATTGCAATGATGGATGTGATACTTTTACTCTCACTATTACTAATGATAATGTTCATGCTTATGTGGAGAGTAATGATACTTTATGCATATGGATCATGATAAGAATGCTCTATGTGATAGCTATATTGTTGAGTTTATTCATGATGCTGAAAATTATTTTGAGAGAGGAAAGTATGGTTATAGAAATCTTCATGTTACTAAATTTCTTCTCTTTATGATGAATGTTTTGAGCTTTCTCTTGATTTGCTTTTATTTGCTGGGTACTTTAAGACCTACTGGTCCTTATGAGAGAGGGAGACACGATTTCATATATCACAATAATATTAAGTCTTCTCTCTTTATGTTGAAATTTTTGAAGTTACACTTGTTTTGCATTTCTATGCTAGTCACTTTGTTCTTCATTGACTTGTTTTCTTACAAGACTCCTATGCATAGAAAGAGTGTTAGATTTAAACATGTTTTATATATGCTTCTTGATGCTCTCTTTTATGTTTCAACTCTCATCTTTATGTGGGCATCATAAAAATCACTATGCCTAGCTAAAAGGCTTTAAAGAAAAGCGCTTATGGGAGACAACCCATTGTTTTTATTTTCTGTTATTTTTGCTTTTCTTTTTGTTTTGAGTCAAGGTGCTTGTTACTTCTGTAGCAACTCCTTTGTATCTTTATTTTATTGCATTGTTGTGCCAAGTAAAGTCTTTTATTGAAAGTTGATGCAAGATTTGGATTTCTGCGCAGAACAGATTTTTAGCTGTCACGAATTTGAGCTTTTCTCCTGAGAAAATTCAAAAATTCTGTAAAAAATCACGCATCTTCCTCAGATATGTACGCAACTTTCATTAAATGGACCAGTTCCATCTGAGCAACTTAAGTGCCTCGAAAAAATTCGTCTTCAGACTGTTCTGTTTTTGACAGATTCTGCCTTTTGTTTTGCATTCGCTCTTTTACGATGTTTTGTGGATTTCTTTGCTCCACAAAGCATTGGTGGCTGTAGCTAATGTCCAGAAGCTTTGGGAATGATTGTATCATACAGAATATGAGAATTTTTATTATGCACTAACCCTCTAATGAGAACTATTTCGAGTTTGGTGTGAAGGAAGTTTTCAAGGATCAAGAGAGAAGGATGATATTATGTGATCAAGAAGAGTGAAAAGCCTAAGCTTGGGGATGCCCCCGTGGTTCATCCCTGCATATTCAAGAAGACTCAAGCGTCTAAGCTTGGGGATGCCCAAGGCATCCCCTTCTTCATCAACAACTTATCAGGTCATCTCTAGTGAAACTATATTTTAATTCTTTCACATCTTATGCGCTTTACTTGGAGCGTCTGTGTGCTTTTATTTTTGTTTTTGTTTGAATAAATTCGGATCCTAGCAATCCTTGTGTGGGAGAGAGACACGCTCCGCTTTTTCATGTGAATACTCATGTTCTTCACTTATATTTGTTGAGTATTCTTAACTAGCTACTGCAGTGCTTTTAGCTCCTGTTTTTCATGCATCTCTTCGAGCTGTTAGCACTTGTTTATAAATACTCTCTTGCTGCATTATATTATCATTTGGAGAGTTTATGTTTAAATAAATTGATTGGTGTTTGTTTGGAAGAAAGAAAATGCTACATGTGGTAGTTGGTATTGGAAAAGATATGCATTCTTGTAGTACATGCTATTGATTTGTCTGTTTCGTTTGACACTTTGCAATTGTTTTGAGCTCTCAAGTAGATCATGTTTAAGCTCTTGCATCATGTAGTTAAAGCCTAGTAGTGGAGAACTACCGTAGAGCTTGTTGAGACTTGGGATGCATATTTGTTCTCTCTAAGGTCTAGATATTTTCTGGTAAAATGTTTGAGCAACAAGGAAGACAGTGTAGAGTCTTATAATACTTGCAATATGTTTTTATTTGTCTTGCTGTACCGGTTTATACTTGTGTTTGCTTCAAACAACCTTGCTAGCCTAAACTCTGTACTGAGAGGGAATGCTTCTCGTGCATCCAAACTTGAGCCAAAACCCATGCCATTTGTGTCCACCATACCTACCTACTATGTGGTATTTCCTGCCATTCCAAGTAAATACTTCATGTGCTACCTTTAAACTATTCAAAACTTTATTACTCCTTATTTGTGTCAATGTTTTATAGCTCATGAGGAAGTATGTGGTGTTTTATCTTTCAATCTTGTCATTTACTTCTGACAGACTTTCACCAATGGACTAGTGGCATATACATCCGCTTATCCAATAATTTGCAAAAAGAGCTGGCAACGGGGTGCCCAGCCCCAATTAATTACAACTTTCATTAATAATTCTCTTCACATGTTTTGCCCTGATTTATCAGTAAGCAACTTAATTGCAAATAGACACTCCTCCATGGTATGTGAATGTTGGAAGGCACCCGAGGATTCGGTTAGCCATGGCTTGTGTAAGCAAAGGTTGGGAGGAGTGTCTATAAAGAAACTAAAATACATGTGTAAACAAAAGAGAAGAGGGATGATCTACCTTGCTGGTAGAGATAACGTCCTTCATGGGAGCCGCTCTTGAAAGTCTGGTTGACAAGGGGGTTAGAGTGCCCACTACCATTCGTTGACAACAACAAACACCTCTCAAATACTTATTTTGTGCTCTCTATATGCTTTCGAAAACTTAAAAAGCTCTAGCACATGATTTAATCCCTGCTTCCCTCTGCGAAGGGCCTATCTTTTACTTTATGTTGAGTCAGTTTACCTACTCCTTTCTATCTAGAAGCAAACACTAGTGTCAACTTTGTGTGCATTGATTCTTACATGTTTACTTATTGCACTTGTTATATTGCTTTATGTTGACAACTATCCATGAGATATACATGTTACAAGTTGAAAGCAATTGCTGAAACTTAATCATCCTTTGTGTTGCTTCAATGCCTTTTACTTTGAATCTATTGCTTTATGAGTTACCTCTTATGCAAAACTTTTTGATGCTTGTCTTGAAAGTACTATTCATGAAAAGTTTTTGCTTATATGATTCATTGTTTACTCTTTATCTATCTGTTAGCAAACTATAGACCATTGCTTTGAGTCACTTCATTCATGACATGAGCCTAGCAATATTATGATCAAGATTGTGTGAAAGCATGTCTCCTCAGAAATTATTTGTTGTTATCGTTTTACCTACTCGAGGACGAGTAGAACTAAGCTTGGGGATGCTTGATACGTCTCCAACGTATCCATAATTTCTGATGTTCCATGCTTATATTATACCAATTGCTACATGTTTTATATACACTTCATATCACTTTTATGCATTTTCTGGGACTAACCTATTAACAAGATGCCGAAGTGCCAGTTCCCTGTTTTCTGCTGTTTTTGGTTCCAGAAAAGTACTTCTGCGAATATTCTCGGAATTGCACGAAACAAAAGGCCAAGTCCCTATTTTTCCAACACGTACACGGAGTCCGAAGGAGAGACGAAGGGGAGCCACGAGGTGGCCAAACCACCTGGCGGGCGCCCCCCCTCTGCCGCGCCAGCTGGTGAGGAGGCCCCTCGGGCTCCACCGACGTTGCCCCTTCGCCTATTTATTCCCCCGAGGCGAAAACCCTAAAAACAATCATATTCCAGAAGAGTTCCGCAGCGCCGCCGCCATCGACGACAAGTTTCGGGGGACAGAAGTCTCTGTTCCGGCACGCTGCCGGGACGGGGAATTGCCCCCGGAGCCATCTCCATCAACTCCCGCCATCTTCATCGCCGCTGCTGACTCCCATGATGAGGAGGGAGTAGTTCTCCCCGAGGCTGAGGGCTCTACCGGTAGCTATGTGGTTTATCTCTCTCTCCCATGTGTGATCTTTATGTGATCATGAGCTTTGTAATCTAGTTGAACAAGTAGATGTTACTCTTTATCTATTATGCCACTCTAGAGGTTACTTTAATATGAACTCCGGATTCACTCTCCACGGTGTGAAGGTGACAGTGTGCACATGTGTGATTCCTTTATGACGTTGTGGTGTTTGTTTACTCAGACTTTGAGGTGCGCTTTTGCAGCCTACGCAATGAATGGTGTTGTTATCCAACAAGAGAGTGTTTGAGAGTAGTATTTATTTATTCAATTATGAGGTCATTGTTGAGAGTGTCCACTAGTGAAAGTATGATCCCTAGGCCTTATTTCTAAGCATTGAAACACCGTTTACAACAAGTTCTGCTACATGTTTGCTTGCTGCCATTTTTATTTCAGATTGCAATTACTACTCATAATCATCCATATTACTTGTATTTCACTATCTCTTCGCCGAACTATTGCACCTATACATCTGACAAGTGTATTAGGTGTGTTGGGGACACAAGAGACTTCTTGTATCTTAATTGCAGGGTTGCTTGAGAGGGATATCTTTGACCTCTACCTCACTGAGTTCGATAAACCTTGGGTGATTCACTTAAGGGAAACTTGCTGCTGTTCTACAAACCTCTGCTCTTGGAGGCCCAACACTGTCTACAAGAATAGAAGCGTGCGTAGACATCAACTGGCAGCGGAAGACATATGAGAGGCTACGGCTTGGAGCGGCTCCACTCCACAGGTATCTGGCTGGGCTACTGATCCTAGCACACTCTTGCTCCATCTCCTTGCTAAGGTAGAAGATGAATCCTCGACAAAACCTGGCCACAATCACAAGGCCCGTGAGTACATTTGTATGCACTCAGCAAGAATCGCCACTCACTACAAACAATCCAACAATCATGCAGCAAGATATACATTAATTGGAAATAAAATCCTACAACATGACAAGGTGTAATCTAGGTACATGACATAAAAGTAGCATGGCATTGACAACCAAACATGTCATAAGCAAGCAACGGGGGTATCACCAGTACAGAGTCCAAGCCAAGTGGGGTTGGATCGTGCACCGGCAACCATACAAAGAGCTTACCTGTGACGTAAACGAGTGTACCAGTTGGTACCAAATAATTCACAACAGCACCTGTGATCACTGCTAGGCCCACTGGCCTTATCTTTCCTCTCTGGGCATGCACGGTTGATGTGGGCTCTAGCCTAACTATAGGCTCCCCAACGCATCACACCGCCATACCACATCTCGGGTTACCATCGATATCTCAAGGCAACATTCCCTGCATCATCTTATTTGTTTATTTAGTGAGATCAGGTCGTTCATTAATTCGTTCAAACAAAACTTAAGTTTAACCTCCTGACACGACAAAGACACACAGTGTGACCGACACTGAACTGTTGTTCCATATCCCAGGAACGGGGCTAGCTTGCTAGGTTGATGCTCTCGAGAGTTTGCTTTCCCACCTATCAGAATGCACCCCACTCAGCCGACACTTCAGGTTCATCACGCCCAAAGTCGTACTAAGCAAAATGCACTCACATGACGGTCCACTTGCTAAGACACTCTCCTGCACCACCCTATGCGCGTGGCACAACGGGCAAGTAAGTCCAGCACATCCCCCGGCGCGACCGAGTATGCCTAGCTCCGGACTCCCTATCACAGTCGAACCCGTGCCTGTCTACCTCTACCCTCGGACAGCACAACTGAATGACTGCGCCCAATGGATGGCACAAAAGGGGCTCAACAACCTACTAGGTCACGGTCCTCCATGAGACGACGATGGTTCAGCTTTCAAAGTTCAGATTAGTGGCACCGTGGACTGACCCTATCGTTGTTTGGAGGGGTGTTTCATTTAATCAGGTTTCATCATTCACAAGTCCAAACAAGAGGATTAGTCCAACACAACAACCACAATAACATAATAATATATATCAACAAATAACAAGACATTAGCAACATAATACTTCAAGAAATAGTAGCATCCATGTCCAAACTTAGCAAAATAAAAGAACGTCAACCGGAAGACTACGGCGGCGATTCCGCCGACCAGCGCCTTCTCGTTCGACAAAAATAAAAGAAACGTCAACCGGATGACTGTGGCAGCGATTTCGCTGGCAAGCGCCTTCTCGTTCGACAAAAGAAAAGAAATGTCAACCAGATGACTGTGGCAGCGATTCCGCTGGCAAGCGCCTTCTCGTTCGACAAAAGAAAAGAAACGTCAACCGGAAGACTACGGCGGCGAACCCGCCGACCAGCGCCTTCACAGATCGACTATAAAAGATAACACAGTTGGTTTGCATCGACCGGGTGACTACGGCGGCGATCCCACCGACCAGCGCCATCACAGATCGACGTTGATATTTTAGTGAGACGGCGGCGGTTCCCCCAGTCCATTGTCTCAAGAAAGGTGTGTGTTTGATAAATATTAACAATACATAATATAAGCAAGCAGGTACGACAAGTAAATATGCAACATGATATGCAACATGGCAGGAGCAATATTACAAGCTTCATACTAAACAAGAACAACAAACAGACATGTATAAATATAACCGTAGACCGACAACAACATAAACACCCGGCATGGTAATAGGCAAATAAGCAAACAAACACTGGTGGGCTGCTCATAGCAAGTGGTTAACTTGCCTTTGAAGATGGTTTTCAAACGTTTCGGAAAGTCTCGGACTTGCCGCGGGTCGGAATCCCGGAGAACGCCTAAACCACGAAATGACAACGGGGTATTAAATAAAGGCCATGAAACTAAATAGCTCCAAAGACAACCAAACCAGTACCACTGGCTAGGTCTCGACAAGATACCAATTTAGAAATTTGAATCGGCCAAAACGGAGTTACGGTTCGAAAACTATGGGCATCCGAAGTTACTCACCAGGAGAAAAAGAAAACTTGCGCGAGAGAGAAAAAAAACTGGATGGGCCGCTTCCGTCGCGCGGCTGGGCCGTGCTGGGCCGAGGATGGCCTGCTGCGCTGCTGCTCTGGGCTGGACCGATAGCGGGTTCCAGAAAGACGCTTTCAGCTCTGGGAGACGTAACGCGCCCGTTACGCCTCCACTTATCCGACGTGGCGGCTGGGCCAGCCGGGGCCCACCTGTCGGTGTCACCCTCCTGCCACGCTGGAGGCCAGCTGGCCTTCATCTTCTTCGCATCGCGGACGCTCGGGGGGAAGCCCGACACGGCGCAGGCGAGCACGGCCACCGGCTGCCACCGCCTCTCCGGTGGGCGCCGCCGGCCACCAAGGGCATGGGAAGGAGCGCCCCGACGCGCCGTGTCTGATCATGGAGGCCACGGCCATGGGGAGGTAAGGGAGGCGACTGCTAGCGCTAAGTTGACGAGGGAATATCTCCCCGGCAACAGCACCAGAAACTCTGCTTGTTGCGTGTAACGTCACACGTCAGTTGGGAACCCCAAGAGGAAGGTATGATGAGTGCAGCAGCAAGTTTTCCCTCAGTATGAAACCAAGGTTTATCGAACCAGTAGGAAAACGAGGTTGCTTCGAAGGTGTTGGTGAAGGAGTGTAGTGCGGCGCAACACCAGGGATTCCGGTGCCAACGTGGAACCTGCACAACACAATCAAATTACTTTGCCCCAACTTAACAGTGAGGTTGTCAATCTCACCGGCTTGCTGAAAACAAAGGGTTAAACGTATCGTATGGAAGATGATGTTTGTTTGCATAAAACAGTAGAGAACAATGATTGCATTAGATTGTATTTCAGATGTAAAAGAATGGACCGGGGTCCACAGTTCACTAGTGGTGTCTCTCCAATAAGATAACTAACATGCTGGGTAAACAAATTACAGCTGGGCAATTGACAATTGATAAGTGCATATAACATGCATGTGCGAGTTGTGGTGTCTACTATGAGATTCATTTGGGCATTACGACAAAGTACATAGACCGCTATCCAGCATGCATCTATGCCTAAATAGTCCACTTTCAGGTTAACATCCGTACCCCTTCCAGTATTAAGTTGCAAGCAACAGACAATTGCATTAAGTAATGTGCGTAATGTAAACAATACATTCATCCTTGAATAAAACATTGCTGTTTTACCCCTAGTGGCAACAACACATCTACAACCTTAGAACTTGCTGTCACTATCCCAGGTTAAATAGAGGTTGAACCCAACTATCATGCATAAATACCCCCTCTTGGAGTCACAAGTATTCACTTGGCCAAGGCTTCAACAAGTAACGGAGAGCATGCAAGATCACAAATGACATAGACATGATAATATAATATTCAGCTCCACATAGGTATCAATATAAGTCGGATCCCAGCAAACACAACATGTAGCATTACAATAAGATGATCTTGATCATGATAGGCAGCTCACAAGATCTAAACATGATGGCACAAGTGGAGAAGACAACCATCTAGCTACTGCTATGGACCCATAGTCCAAGGATGAACTACTCACGCATCACTCCGGAGGCGGGCATGGCGATGTAGAGCCCTCCGGTGATGATTCCCCTCTCCGGCAGGGTGCCGGGAAGAGCTTCAGAACCCCCGGAGTTAGGGTTGACGACGGCGGCGGCAGCGAATATGTTCTAGATGAAAGGCTCGGTGTTTTAGGGTTTTCACGCCTCGGGGAATAAATAGGCGAAGGGGCGATGTCGGCGGACCCCCGAGGGGCCCAAACCACTAGGCGGCGCGGTGGGCCCCCTGCCGCGCCGGCCTATGGTTTGGCCACCTCGTGGCGAGTCTTCGTCTCTCCTTCGGACTCCGTGTACGTGTTGGAAAAATAGGGACTCGCCTTTTGTTTCGTGCAATTCCGAGAATATTTCCAGAAGTAACTTTCTGAAACCAAAAACAGCAGAAAACAGGGAACTGGCACTGTGGCATCTTGTTAATAGGTTAGTCCCAGAAAATGCATAAAAGTGATATGAAGTGTATATAAAACATGTAGCAAATGGTATAATATAAGCATGGAACAACAGAAATTATGGATACGTTGGAGACGTATCAGCGACGCCTCGGTGCGCGTCAGGCGAGCTTGTCGCCGGCGGTCGAGGATGGTGATGAGGCTACGGTCCACCAAAATCCAGACGGATTTGACCGGGAAGTGGAGGGGATCAAGGGGAACATCTCTGTGAGTTTAATTGAGGAATGGCTCGGTCTAGGGCTTGCCATGGTCGATGGACCAACGGCGGCGACCTCGGCCGATTCGGAGCAGAGCTCCACCATTTCGCAACTAAAAGGGCAGAGGGTTACAGGGGGCGGGGGAGTGCGCGGTGCACTGAAATGGGAAGGTCTGGGGCTCCTCTTATAGCCGGGGGGAAGAGAGGTGGGTGCGTGGCCGCTGCGGCCATTAATGGCCAGCCGAGGTTATGGCTTACGCCATTCCGTCCACAGGAGCGGTGCTGCGCTAAGCGCTTACGCACGACGGCCACAGGCGGCGCAGAAGCCACATAGATGCAGGGGAGAGCAGGGCAGGGAGAGGAGAGCACCGGGGATGAGCTTCCGCAAAGGATCCATCACGGTGCTGTTTTGTCGGTGGAGGGATAAGAGCGGCTCCGGTCCGAGCTAGAGGAGCAGGAGGGGGTGCGGACACTGCTTGCTTGGTCTGGAACGGAGGAACGGCGAGGGGGCCAGAGGAGCAGTGCGGCGACTGCAGAGTGGCGGTGCCGTCTGGCTGGGTCATGCCAGCGGTGACCACGCCACAGGCCATGCCAAACTCGGCATCGGGACGACTCTCTCGTCCCAGGGCCCTGGAGGAAAAACTAACCGTGTTACCTCGTGCCAAATTGAATTTCCAACAAGATTGCTGACTAAAGTTTTTGCCAATTCTCAAGTTGGTGCGACTAAAATTTCTAAAAAACAGTACTGGTCAAATTTGGAATTTGTTGTTTGGAGAGGCAAACGATTTTTGGTTTGATCAAGACTTGGTCCAGAGGTGTAGGCTCTCCTAGTGCTTGCATCTAGGTGCTCACTTCCCACTCCAAAAATCATTTGGCTTGTTTTTGAAAACAATTGGGTTTTAGGGCAGAAACTTGCACAGGGAAAAAGTCCAACATTTTCCTAACAAGGTACCAAATATTTTTACATAAATGGGTTACATACTGCCTAGGGACCATTCCCTAATTTTTGTAGAATTTTTGGAGACATAAAATTAGGGGTTCCTTGGAATTTGCTAATAGGCATGAAAAGAGCATTACAAAGGAAGTACCTCAAATATTGCTCAAATGGATTTGGCACCAAAAGATGAAAGGTAGGGAATGCCAAAATATTCTTCCCCTGAATTTATCAGAATTTATGGAGATTCCTATCTTGACTCAAACATTTCTGGACCAGAAAGGGCATTTTGGAAAATAACGTCCAACTTGGAAATATTGCATTGAAGTATGCAATATTTTTGCATGGAATGTCTTCATATGGATATGGGAGTCCTCTGGTATTTTTAGTGGAATTTCTCCAGCTATGGAAATAGGTTTCCCTTTGGTAGGTGGAGAAAAGGTTTAAAAAGTTCGATAATTAGGGCTAGGGTTTTCGAGAGAAAACCTAAGCACCAAAATTATCACGGGTGTTGGGGTGGTTCGTGGATCACCGGGAAAATTTTGAGAGAGCAATTCCCAAGTCAGATCATCCTCAAAGATTTGAAGAACAATTTTGGGATAAGAGGAAAAAGTTTTTCAGGTGTCAGAAAACACCGCTAAAATTAGGTTTGAATTTTTGGGGTGTTACAGACCTTCCCCCCTTAAAAGAATCTCGTCCTCGAGATTAAGGAGGTTATACAAGATAATTCTTGAACGATCCATTTATACCCCAATTAAAACTTTTTCCACAAAAATACTAGCACTTAGGATATCCAATGAGATCCACACTCAAACGATTATTATTGAAATCATATATTTTAAAAGTATGATATTTCTACCATACTCCATGCATTTAAAAGAATGGCATGGCAGGGGCTCACTCAATTCAATCAACATAGGATCTACTAGCATGTTTATTAAATTAAATCTATGGTTTTTGCTCAACCAGATACAAACATGGCAAGATCAAACCCGATTTACAACCAAACTATCAACCAATAAAAGAAGATTTAACTTGGCCAAATAATTAACTCAAGTTTGGGAACACAACAGTTTACGGTTTTATTTTAGAAAAGCTGTATATTCATTTTCATGCATACACAGGTTTTGAAAAATAATAGGGTTTCTTTTTAAAAGAAAACATATGTGCCACCAATAACTGGCTCACAGACACTATGGGATGGGATTATCCCCAAAATCATTCGTAGTGGTATGGCATAATTATTTCAACCATACCGGTTAACAAGCACATAACAACTACTAGACAACAACTTTTTACTTGCGTGTGGCACATGATTTGTCCCAATTGGGGAACCATGTATAACACCAAGTAGGTGGTTTTCCAAACCTACACACGAGTTAACATCAAGTGAGCGAGGCGCCGTGGTTACAGTGACTCATTAAATACTTCCACTTAATAGTTAAACTTGTGCAACACACACCAAAATAATTCTCATACTAGAAAATAATATCATTCAAAGTTTGCATTAATTTTTCAAGGCGTGCATATGTGTCTGGGTTCACATATACCACTTCTGTTTTTATGTGATCTGTCATTTCTTCAAAACTTTTCAACTGAAGAAAAGGACATGATATTCCGTCACACGTCAACCAAGTGGTTAACAAGGGAATCAGAACACCAAGTTTTATTACGACTGATTCGACATCGACCAGAAAGCATACAACAAACCTTACATTACAAGGAACACAACACAAACAAACAAACAACCTTGCTGATTCTCACCTACCAACATACAAGCGCCACTCAGGCTATTAAACAGGGGTTCTACTCCGCTTGACGGCCTCTGGTAGTCGGTGGGGTGCGGCCGAGACGAAGAGTGGTGTCCACATCTCCATCTTCCGCGGGGTGGGGAATCGCAGGCACGCCTTCGGGTACCGCACCCCGTGCTTCGATGAACTGGTGAACTGTAGTTGCGGCTCCTGTGGGGACGGCATGGAGACTGGGTCCTGGCGCATCGCCCGGGATTGGGAGCTTCTGACTCCGATCTTGTAGGGGGGAGGAAAGGTTCCTCGATTCCTTAAGCTGCAGGCTAACGTGGATAAGGTTGCGCCTAGTGGCCACGAGTTCTTCCAACAGGGAATCGCAGAGCATCGACATTGCTACTCCGTAGGCGACGGTGCTGATAATGGCAGGGTTGGCTTCTTCGTTGGTGGAGGTTTGGATCAGCTCTGCCCCAGGCAGGGGCCTAGCTGGGAAAAAGCGGAACGCTCGACTTTGCGCTATCGCTGGCTCTGAGTGCCGGAGACGAGCGAGGCCTTCCCAGGCTGCTTTCTGGATGGTTTGACTCAGAGTAGGCATGTTCCTACCACGGATCACGGAGGGTTGCTTCGGGCCTGAAGGGTATGGGCTGATGTGTACTTCTGCTCGAAATTCACCCCCGGGAAACGGGACTGAACTCTTGAACACAACATAACGAGGGCGAGCATGGCAACCGAGGAGATCACAGACCTTTCTAAGGACTAGTGGAAAGCCGAGGTGTTCATCGGCAGTGGTTTCCAGGAGGAAGGAGGGCAGTATCGGCGGTTCACTCGGGGTTTTGGGACTGGGGCAAGACATGAGGGCAAGGTTTCGCAGCGGGATTCTACTTCGATGGGGTTGGGTTGCCAAGGTTAGCAGGCGAGGGTGGGGATAAATGGCAGATAGGACTGGGGTCTCATATATGCTGGGTTGTGTCGGCTCCTTCTCTTGGAAGAAACCGGCGAGCCTCTCTCAGGGAATGGGACACGTCCTACTGCACCTTACTGTGGACCGACACCAGCCATGCCAGTTAGGCGGGGATGGGTTAAATCCATCGGGCTCATTGTCGGGCAAAATAAGGCGGGGCTTTCCATGCTAGGGTAGTCTACAGCCAGCCTGGTGCTCTGATACCACGTCTGTGACACCCCTCCCTGGCACATCTTGCCAGAGAGGCAGTCGTCCCGTGCGCCATCCCAAGATAACTGGTCGCACGTCACAACAGTGTAACATAATGGAAATCATTACACAATCAGGCACATCAGTGCTACAAATGGTTTACAAGGCCATCAAGGAATGACAAAATATCAATCCCAGCATGGCACGATACAGAGTTTTAACTGGCAGCGGAAGACATATGAGAGGCTACGGCTTGGAGCGGCTCCACTCCACAGGTATCTGGCTGGGCTACTGATCCTAGCACACTCTTGCTCCATCTCCTTGCTAAGGTAGAAGATGAATCCTCGACAAAACCTGGCCACAATCACAAGGCCCGTGAGTACATTTGTATGCACTCAGCAAGAATCGCCACTCACTACAAACAATCCAACAATCATGCAGCAAGATATACATTAATTGGAAATAAAATCCTACAACATGACAAGGTGTAATCTAGGTACATGACATAAAAGTAGCATGGCATTGACAACCAAACATGTCATAAGCAAGCAACGGGGGTATCACCAGTACAGAGTCCAAGCCAAGTGGGGTGGATCGTGCACCGGCAACCATACAAAGAGCTTACCTGTGACGAGTAAACGAGTGTACCAGTTGGTACCAAATAATTCACAACAGCACCTGTGATCACTGCTAGGCCCACTGGCCTTATCTTTCCTCTCTGGGCATGCACGGTTGATGTGGGCTCTGGCCTAACTATAGGCTCCCCAACGCATCACACCGCCATACCACATCTCGGGTTACCATCGATATCTCAAGGCAACATTCCCTGCATCATCTTATTTGTTTATTTAGTGAGATCAGGTCGTTCATTAATTCTTTCAAACAAAACTTAAGTTTAACCTCCTGACACGACAAAGACACACAGTGTGACCGACACTGAACTGTTGTTCCATATCCCAGGAACGGGGCTAGCTTGCTAGGTTGATGCTCTCGAGAGTTTGCTTTCCCACCTATCAGAATGCACCCCACTCAGCCGACACTTCAGGTTCATCACGCCCAAAGTCGTACTAAGCAAAATACACTCACATGACGGTCCACTTGCTAAGACACTCTCCTGCACCACCCTATGTGCGTGGCACAACGGTCAAGTAAGTCCGGCACATCCCCGGCGCGACCGAGTATGCCTAGCTCCGGACTCCCTATCACAGTCGAACCCGTGCCTGTCTACCTCTACCCTCGGACAGCACAACCGAACGACTGCGCCCAATGGATGGCACAAAAGGGGCTCAACAACCTACTAGGTCACGGTCCTCCATGAGACGACGATGGTTCAGCTTTCAAAGTTCAGATTAGTGGCACCGTGGACTGACCCTATCGTTGTTTGGAGGGGTGTTTCATTTAATCAGGTTCCATCATTCACAAGTACAAACAAGAGGATTAGTCCAACACAACAACCACAATAACATAATAATATATATCAACAAATAACAAGACATTAGCAACATAATACTTCAAGAAATAGTAGCATCCATGTCCAAACTTAGCAAAATAAAAGAACGTCAACCGGAAGACTACGGCGGCGATTCCGCCGACCAGCGCCTTCTCGTTCGACAAAATAAAAGAAACTTCAACCGGATGACTGTGGCAGCGATTCCGCTGGCAAGCGCCTTCTCGTTCGACAAAACAAAGAAATGTCAACCAGATGACTGTGACAGCGATTCCACTGGCAAGCGCCTTCTCGTTCGACAAAAGAAAAGAAACGTCAACCGGAAGACTACGGCGGCGAACCCGCCGACCAGCGCCTTCACAGATCGACTATAAAAGATAACACAGTTGGTTTGCGTCGACCGGGTGACTACGGCGGCGATCCCACCGACCAGCGCCATCACAGATCGACGTTGATATTTTAGTGAGACGGCGGCGGTTCCCCTAGTCCATTGTCTCAAGAAAGGTGTGTGTTTGATAAATATTAACAATACATAATATAACCAAGCAGGTACGACAAGTAAATATGCAACATGATATGCAACATGGCAGGAGCAATATTACAAGCTTCATACTAAACAAGAACAACAAACAGACATGTATAAATATAACCGTAGACCGACAACAACATAAACCCGGCATGGTAATAGGCAAATAAGCAAACAAACACTGCTGGGCTGCTCATAGCAAGTGGTTAACTTGCCTTTGAAGACGGTTTTCAAACGTTTCGGAAAGTCTCGGACTTGCCGCGGGTCGGAATCCCGGAGAACGCCTAAACCACGAAATGACAACGGGGTATTAAATAAAGGCCATGAAACTAAATAGCTCCAAAGACAACCAAACCAGTACCACTGGCTAGGTCTCGACGAGATACCAATTTAGAAATTTGAATCGGCCAAAACGGAGTTACGGTTCGAAAACTATGGGCATCCGAAGTTGCTCACCAGGAGAAAAGAAAACTTGCGCGAGAGAGAAAAAAAACTGGATGGGCCGCTTCCGTCGCGCGGCTGGGCCGTGCTGGGCCGAGGATGGCCTGCTGCGCTGCTGCTCTGGGCTGGACCGATCGCGGGTTCCAGAAAGACGCTTTCAGCTCTGGGAGACGTAACGCGCCCGTTACGCCTCCACTTATCCGACGTGGCGGCTGGGCCAGCCGGGGCCCGCCTGTCGGTGTCACCCTCCTGCCACGCTGCAGGCCAGCTGGCCTTCATCTTCTTCGCGTCGCGGACGCTCGGGGGGAAGCCCGACACGGCGCAGGCGAGCACGGCCACCGGCTGCCACCGCCTCTCCGGTGGGCGCCGCCGGCCACCAAGGGCATGGGAAGGAGCGCCCGACGCGCCGTGTCTGAGCATGGAGGCCACGGCCATGGGGAGGTAAGGGAGGCGACGCCTCGGTGCGCGTCAGGCGAGCTTGTCGCCGGCGGTCGAGGATGGTGATGAGGCTACGGTCCACCAAAATCCAGACGGATTTGACCGGGAGGTGGAGGGGATCAAGGGGAACATCTCTGCGAGTTTAATTGAGGAATGGCTCGGTCTAGGGCTTGCCACGGTCGATGGACCAACGGCGGCGACCTCGGCCGATTCGGAGCAGAGCTCCACCATTTCGCAACTAAAAGGGCAGAGTGACATGGGTATGCCTATCGGGTACCCTACCATGAGGGTACCTGGTGCACGTATCGACTAGGCCCAACTATCAGAGCCTACATGAAGCCCATGAAGGGAGGCCCACGAAGATGAAGTATCCTTCAAGTTTGGCGAAGCAATAGTCGGTTTAGAGTTTCCTTACTTGTAAATCGAGTCGGTTACGAACACCCGGGACCCAGCCTATTACTTAAGGACTGGGAGGGCCATCGAACCAGACAACGAACCACCAGAGCCACAAACCCTAGCGAGATCAACATCTCGCCGGGATCCTTGTAACCATCATATCCACAAATCAATAACAGACAGGCAGGACGTAGGGGTGTTACCTCCACACGAGGGCCCTGAACCTGGGTAAAATCTTTGCCCTGCTTGTCAGCCGACGATACTTCCAGCTCTACCACGTTCTCTCCCTCATATTCATAACCTAGGACCTTAACCATGGGTCTTGATGAGTCTACCCCTCGTCAAGTGGCGCCGTCTGTGGGAAAGAATAGCGCTGGACTCGAAGTTTCGCCGGTCCCAATAGCAAACGGCAAATCGCCGATCTCACCAGCAAACGGCAACTCGCCGATCTCATCTGCAAACGGCAACTCGCCGGCCATGTCAGCAAACAGCAACTCGCCGATCCAGGCGACACACGGCGACCCGCCGATCTACTCGAAAAGCGGCGGCCTGCCGCTTCACCCACAAAAAGCGCATCTGCTCTTCCAATGAATTTCAATCCGCACTCGCCGGAGCTTCAGGAGACGTTTTCTGGCCTTGAATCAGGTTTGAACTTAACTGTTGGAGCATTCAATTTTTTCGTAAATAATCTTGGCACGCAGGACTCAGCAGATCCGCAACAACTGGCGCTGGGTACACTCGAGGCTCCGTCGACTGCGCGCGCCCCATCTTTGAATCCTGAAGCCTGCTCGCCCGCAACAACCATGTCGACCGGCGAGCTCGATAGGTTCATGATGACGGAGCTCCAAGGCGAGGAAGTAGAATCAGCATACAACACAAGCAACATCGACTTCAACATACCACTCGACGAGAGTTTCGACTGCGGGATCTCCCTCGATGACTTCTGCGAGCCCGCGATTCATAACGACAACAACGTCGACTCGGAGATCTTCACCAACACCAACCTCGACTCCGAAATCCGTAATGACTTCGCCAACACCGAGATGAGCATAGGTGATGAGCACATCGACAACGAGATTCGCCTCGAAGATCTACTCGATGAACACACTGGCTCTGACATGAGCCTCGATGGCGATGTCGAGTCCATGACTGGAATCGACAGCACATACACCTGTCCTCAGGTCACGCCCCATCAGGTCTACGTGGCCTTCACCGCAGAATCATCCGCAGACGCTGCCGCTCGCAGGCCTGCACAATTCCCATGCACGGTAACCATGCCAGATGGGGTCACAACATTGACAATCACGGAGGAGATGGCAGCAAAAGCAGATAAAGTAATAAAGGAGTGCACTATGATGCCGCCAAACTCCACTCCAAAAGCTGGCATACGCTGTATTCATGTCCTCAAGGAAGCTGACACACTACTTCACCGAGCATCCGATTACCGTGGTAAGCAACTCAGCAATCGGTGATATACTCACAAACCCCAATGCAACGGGTCGAGTGGCAAAATGGCTCATCGAGCTGGCTCCAAGAGATATCAAGTACGAGCACCCGAAGGCTATCAAAGCACAAGTCCTACCCGACTTCACAACCGAGTGGATAGAAGCCCAATTACCTGGAGCACCAGACGTGGCCAATTCCTGGACCATGTACTTCGATGGGTCCAAGAAACATGAAGGCGCAGGCGCAGGCGTCGCCCTCATATCACCAAAAGGGGACAAGCTACGTTATGTTTTGCAGATGGGATTCAAGCTACCCTCCAATAACGAGGCTGAATACGAGGCTCTGATCCATGGCATGCGGATGGCAAAGGCACTCGGGTGCACTCGACTGATGATCTACGGCGACTCCAACCTCGTGGTGCAGCAAACAATGAAGGCCTGCGACGCAATCGCGGACAACATGATCGCTTATCGCGATCTGTACAACACACTAGAAGGCAGCTTCGAGGGCTGCGAGTTGAGGCACATAGGAAGGGAAAGCAACGAAGAAGCAGACATGCTAGCCAATCTTGGCTCAACTGGCGCACAAATTCCACCTGGTGTCTTCCTCGAGCGTATTGAACACAGATCCATCAAGGAGAAACGAGAGCCTCCTCCGTCGACTACGCCACCCAAAAGCAAAATGCCTAGCACAGAGGACCCCCCTGTCGAGGTATTTCTCATTGAGCCAACCTGGACTCAACCTTTTCTGGCTTACATACTCCGTAGCGAGCTACCAGATGACATAACCGAGTCCCGACGCGTGACTCGAAGATCAAAAGCATACACCGTTATCAACGGCGAGTTATACAAGCGCAGCATATCAGGTATGTTCCAAAGATGCATCGCACTCGAAGATGGCCAAGCCATACTTCGAGACATTCATGCAGGTACCTGTGGGCATCACGCCAGCAGTCGATCACTCGTAGCCAAAGCCTTTCGCGCAGGGTTTTACTGGCCTACAGCACTCAAAGACGCGGAGGACATAGTCAAAAGGTGCGTCGGCTGCCAGAAATTCGCAACAAGGCCGCACGCACCCGCATCGGCGTTGAAGACTATACCGCTGGCCTGGCCTTTCGCCCAGTGGGGGCTCGATATGGTTGGGCCACTCAAAAAATCATCGCATGGCGGGCATACTCACCTACTGGTGGCAGTCGACAAGTTCACAAAGTGGATCGAGGCGGTCCCCATCACAAATTCGACTGCTACTACGGCAGTCAACTTCATAAAGAGCATCATCTATCGCTTCGGTGTCCCAAACAGTATCATCACTGATAACGGCACAAACTTCACGGCTGAGGAGTTCAAAACCTTTTGCAAAGAGCAGGACATTACGCTCAACTACGCATCCGTGGCGCATCCGCAATCCAATGGCCAAGTCGAAAAGGCCAATGGGCTTGTGACGAGTGGGATCAAGAAGCGCCTCCTGGTGCCACTCAAAAGAGCTGCAGGTGCTTGGGTCGAAGAACTACCGTCTGTGCTATGGAGCCTACGCACAACTCCCAACACTTCTACGCAGTTCACCCCATTCTTCATGGTCTACGGTGCAGAGGCGATTCTGCCATCAGACGTAAGGTTCAACGCACCACGAGTTGAAGCATACAATGAAGAAGACGCAGAAGAGGCACTCGAAGACGCAGTCGACTTGCTTGATGAGGCGCGCGACACGGCCTTAGCCCGCACAGCTGTTTACCAGCAGGACCTTCGCAACTACCACAGCCGTCGACTGCGCACCAGGTCCTTCGTCGTTGGCGACCTGGTTCTTCGACTGAAGCAAAAGAAGGTGCACAAGCTCGCTTCCCCATGGGAGGGCCCCTTCATCATCACGGAGGTCCTTGGTGGAGGTGCATATCGACTGAAGCACGCGAAGACAGGCGAACCCTCTCACAATCCGTGGAACGTTGCGCATCTGCGCCGTTTCTACGCATAAAGTGCTCACAGTCATACAATGTAATAGGCTATATGTCGGATGGCTGCAGGTTTCAGACGCGCTCTTTTCCTTACCAGGGTACCTAAGGGGACTGGAAGGTTTTTAATGAGGCGGCCTGCAGCCTAACATTCAAAAGAGGAATAAAATCAATGTTCCTTCGACTCCTTTGTGGCTACCACCTGCATAATTCATACCTTAACCGCACCCGAGACCCTCGGGGGCTGCGTAACAAGGATCCGAACAAAGAACATAAAAACTTTGCAGCCGCACTCGAATACTCGGGGGCTGCACAGTCATCGGTTCATAACCAACACATATTTCACAAACCCCGCTCGATTGACTCGGGGGCTCGGCAAAAAATCAAAGTATACAAACTATACAATATACAAAGAGTCAAAAATTACACTCGGGGGCTGCCCCCTATGCAAAAATTGCACTCGCAAACCATTCTAATCCTCAGGCTCGTCTTTTACGGGCAGCTCGGGGCCGCAAAGTTGTTCGCGAGTGCACTCGATCAGTGTCTCCGCAGCTTGGATCGTGTCATCCAAGTCTTTTTGCTCGAGAACCTCTCCGGCTGCAGGTGTCCGCAACACCAACCTTGGTTTTCGACTACGCATATACGCCATTGCAGCGTTGGCTCCAATTACAAGTCTTTGAGACAGCAACTCTCGAATGGGATTTGTTTGGCGGAAGATGTTCAACACAGCACGAATCCCTTGTGGTTGTGGCCCCGAAGGAAAAAGAGTCTCGTTCAGACGAATAAACGATGCCCGGCATAACTCCAGCAGCTCAGCACTTCGCCAGACGCGATCCTTCAGGGTGGCAAGTATGCGGGCATGGTACCTATCAAGCCAAAAGTGTTGACGCCCAGTTGTAGGGTCGTCAACCACGCTATCCAGGCGTCCTTCCACGCGAATCTGTTCAGCCTGGAAGTTGTCGACAAAGCCTACAAATACGGGCGCACCAGTTAGATCAAAAGGACAAAAGCTACACAAAAAGCTTGTAAAACAAAGCAAGATTCGAACTTACACTCGAGTTGCCTGTTCACAAGCTCCATCTCCCCGAGAACATAATCCTCGCGTTGGGTGGCCAACGCGGGTCTGGCCCTCAATCGACTCAGCTCAGCCTGGGCGTCCTTCAGATCTTGCTCCATTCTCAATATTTAGCCTTCATATACTCCATCACCTTGGCATCATTTGCCACCTGACCCTGGGATCGGGTGGTGGTTGGAGCCTGCGAGGAACCAGTCGCGGCAGCAGGTCTCGTGACTGTTCAAAGAGCATAATCACAAACACAAAGTTTGTAAGACTCGCGTCATAAGCATACAACTCTCCAAATGAAAGACATTGGCAAAAGAAAGTTTGCATAAACAAGGTAGCAAAAACAAAGCGCAGACTCGCGCAGTTCAGAAGGTATCATTACAAGGCATAAAAAAGCAAAAGGGTACAGCTACCCTAAGCCTAAGATTTCGATTTCCTAAGCAGACGATTGGCAGTCTCGAGTGCCCGGCGCTCCATGGTGTTCATGAAAACTTCAGCCAGTCGCGCGGCTGCTCCGCTCACCCCCTTCAGCGAAATGGGCTTCCCGTCTGGCTTCTGAGGGAACGCAGACAGTGCTGCCTCATAGTCGCAATCTATCCCATGTCCCATAAGAAGCTTGATGGTGGACTCGGATCCGCGTACCGTGTTGGCGCGAGCAAAACCCGCCATGGTGGACGTCCCGGGGCCAAACACGTTGGCGAAGTCATCCACCGTCGACGGCACCACGCCAGTAGGGAACACCACTTGGTATACAGCACCAAGTGTGCTCGTTGATTTGGCGAGTGCTTCTTTCGCCTGGTTGCACAGAGCGCCTAAGCCGCCCACAGCCTGTTCCAGCGAAAGATCGTCACTCGCCACGTCTGCAGAGGCCGGTGCGCCAACAGCTTCTGCACAATTCAAAACAGGCATAAGTACGACACTCGACAAGCTATATAGTCATATCAAAAGGAGAAAAGATTACTCACCTCCCATGGCCTGCGCGAGTGCTGCGAGCTGGTCAGCATATTCTCGCTCGCGTGCGGCAGCTGAGTTGGTGGCGGCAGTCAGCTCTTTCTTCGATTCTTCGCGCTGCGCGGCGAGTGCGTCTTCCAGCTCCTTCTTCTCGCCTGGCCCAGCAAAAATTACGTGTATTCAATACTCGACAAAATCAGGCATTGCGAAAAGAAGTTGGGCAAAACAAAAGCAAAAAGGAGAACTCACGACTGAGCCGCTCGAGCTCGGCGCGCATGGTGTCCCTCTCCTGCTCCACCTGGACATAAGCCTTGGCAGAATCTGCCAAGGTGTGGTAGAAGGGCTGCGAGCACACGGATTCAGCAAAAATCGAAAAATTCTCACAGACCTACAACTAAACGGGTCAAGCAAAAAAGTTACTCACGTGGTTCATCCACGGCTCGGGAGCCGCGACCGATGTCCCGACATCTGGAGTTGCCGCCTTGGCTGTTTCAACAACAGCGTCAGTGGCCATGGGCTGGGCAGCCTCGTTTCCAGTCGGTGCAGACTTCGAGTGCTCCACGGCTGGAACGTTCTCGACTGGAGGAGTCCCAGGCTGGTTGTTTTCAGCACTGTGAGCAACACAACAAAACAAAGGATGGTCAGCACAAAAACATGACAGCACAAACATTTTCATATCATACTCAAAAACATACATACCTGTGCTCCTCATCTTCCTCGTCTTCGGAGTCGCCAAAAATTGGTCCTCCAAAGGCTGGGGCACCACTCGACTGAAGCGGAAGAGTCGAGCTTGTTGAGCACGCACGCAAAGGAGCGGCTTGGAAAACAGGAGGTGAATCTGATTCCTCGTCATCCTCCAAGACTTGCTCCTTCGCGGGCGAACTGGCAGCAGAAGGCGCCTTCTTGGCCAGTCGACGCCGCTTGGCTGCGCGGTATCGACTTCTTGGTCAGAAGGAGCCTTGTCTTCAGATTGGACTCTTCTGCTGCTTCTTCCTCGCATCCTCTACACGTGAAGTGGTGGCGGAAGGGATGGGCGACTGATCCCCTTTCGGGTCCACCACCTGTGCCTGTGTTTCTTCAGTCTCGCCATTTTCAGGCAGAGGAGGAAGGGAGGCAGCAGTCGAGTGACCCTGCATAGCACACATCACAAATTGCAAAGTCAGAATCAAAAATCGCGTATCACAAAACATGCGGATGGCAAACTCTTCATTGCAAGCAGGCTATAACACATACATACCTCAAGCAAAGGGTTCTCCAACCCATATGGTGCAACAGGGCAGTCGACGTTGCAAGGGTCGCCTGTCGTCAAATTGGTGATGTGACGCACATGCGTCAGCAGCTCACTCCTTGAAAGCTCCTCTGCGTTCATTCGGGTGATGTCACCCGCGCCTTCATACTCCCACATGGGGTGCGCTCGGGCACGGATGGGCCACACCCGCCTCTTCACAAAGGTGGCGATCAAATGAATGCCGTGACCTTGTCCAGCAGTCCGTCGATTCGAGTCAGCAAAGGGCGTGCTTCCTCCATTTCTTCGGCTGAAAGCTGGTGATCCCACGCCTTGGTCCTGATGTAAGCTGCAGTCGAGAAGGTGGCGACTCCTTCTTGCTCGACACTCGCATAAAACCACCCTTTCCTCCAGCCTTGCGCGGAGTCGACGGTCTTCAGGCGGAAATAGCGGGTGTCGCTGCGCACCTGGATGCCGCAGCCGCCCACGGGGTAGGTGCGACCACCTCCTCTGTTGGGTCGCACCATGAATATGGTCTTCCATAGCGCCCAGCTGGGTGCGACGCCAAGGAAACACTCGCATAGCGTGATAAAGCACGCAATATGCATAATACCGTTCGGGGTGAGATCGTGGATCTGCACCCCGTAGGCATAAAGGAGGCCACGAACAAAGTCGTGGAGGGGAAGCGAGAAGCCCCTAGATACAAACTCCGCAAAGCAAACGCGCTCGTTGGCGCGTGGTTCGGGGCATACCTCCTTAGGCGAGGGAGCGCGGACGGCGAGTTGCTCCGAGGGAGGCAGATATCCCTGCTCGCGGAGCTTGAGCAGATGGGCGTCCTTGACGGTGGACTTCGCCCAGTCCCCGCTGCCCTTCTTCAGCGCGGCGGATGCAGATGTACCCGCCACGGCCTTCTTGCCCTTGGTCGCATCGGTCGCGGCGGCGGCAGCAGCACCACGCTTCGCACCTCCACCTTTCGCCATTGCTAAACTGGAGGAGGTGTGGGGCAAAGAACTTGGGCGCAGACAATGGAGGGGCAGCGCGAGGAAGGAGACGAGGGGCGGCGCAGGGGGCAAATGGCAAGTAAAAAAATTTGCCAGCGCCGTCCCCCCTATTTACCACAGAGCGCAAAAACGATCGTAGCCGTTAAAACAAATCCATACGCTCCGCGCGAAATCTGGCCATACACGTGGCGGCCACGGAGAGCAACCGTCGCCGGCCACTCCGCCCACTACGCACGAGAATCCAGGAAGCCATCATCACGCCCCGTGAAAATCGGGCCGAACGGTCAAATCAAGTCCACGCGGCATCATCCCTGGTCAGCTCTGCAAAAACGGGCCCACAGAACAGGGTCACGTCTTATCAAAGCCTCTCCAGGCACGCCATCGCTTGTCAGAGATAGCAGTCGCAAAATGCGTCATTGCTGACGTTGTTCTCTTTTTCACAACTGGCATAAAACGTCACTCGATGATATCTTCGGGTGGTCTCTCGCATAAGTTTCGGTTGGTTTTTTAGCAAAAGTCATAGAGGCCAGTCGAAATTCTTTCGACTGCAGCATCCTACTCCCATCGGGAGCGTATCAAAAAATTTCTTTGACTAAAAATGTGCAGGGTAAAAGAATTTGAGATTATCCTCCATTGCAAGCAATAAAGCACAATCTCGGGGGCTACTCCCATCGGGAGCGCTGTCGCGCACCCGATAGAATAATGGCCAAAGTACAATCGACGGAACATTCGACTAAGTTCATAAGCAAAATCACACTCAAAATATTCCCGAGTTGATCCGACGATCCTTGGATGCTGCATGCATAAGTGCAAAGGTAAGACCCGCCGATCAGTCGAGCTGGGCTAAGGACCGCTCCAGCAGCGTTATCCTTAAATGTTCCATGTCAGCAGACATGATGAAAATCCCCGACGGACGCGTTGGGTAGATTCAAAATTATACTGCAGTTCGATTCAGTAAGACCTCAACGGCCGTTTCGAGTCTGTCCAGTTTGTTCCAGATTCGAGTCCGGGGACTCGAGTTTGATTGAAAGCTAGTATGGTTTTGCCACAAATGGTAGTTAACCGGCCCGATCCGTCGTGTGTGCCGGGCCTGCTAAGCTAATATCCCTTGATTATCATAAGCAAAAACTCATAGTCGATGAAAACACTCGGCATTGCTAACATGTGTTATTTCATAAGAATTCTAAATACAGATGTAAAAAGTATATATAACGTGCATGATGTATGAGTCCATGCCCGACTCTTCGAATCAGACAAGTACTCGGGGGCTACTGACATGGGTATGCCTATCGGGTACCCTACCATGAGGGTACCTGGTGCACGTATCGACTAGGCCCAACTATCAGAGCCTACATGAAGCCCATGAAGGGAGGCCCACGAAGATGAAGTATCCTTCAAGTTTGGCGAAGCAATAGTCGGTTTAGAGTTTCCTTACTTGTAAATCGAGTCGGTTACGAACAACCGGGACCCAGCCTATTATTTAAGGACTGGGAGGGCCATCGAACCAGACAACGAACCATCAGAGCCACAAACCCTAGCGAGATCGACATCTCGCCGGGATCCTTGTAACCATCATATCCACAAATCAATAACAGACAGGCAGGACGTAGGGGTGTTACCTCCACACGAGGGCCCTGAACCTGGGTAAAATCTTTGCCCTGCTTGTCAGCCGACGATACTTCCAGCTCTACCACGTTCTCTCCCTCATATTCATAACCTAGGACCTTAACCATGGGTCTTGATGAGTCTACCCCTCGTCACAGAGGGTTACAGGGGGAGGGGGAGTGCGCGGTGCACTGAAATGGGAAGGTCTGGGGCTCCTCTTATAGCCGGGGGGAAGAGAGGTGGGTGCGTGGCCGCTGCGGCCATTAATGGCCAGCCGAGGTTATGGCTTACGCCATTCCGTCCACAGGAGCGGTGCTGCGCTAAGCGCTTACGCACGACGGCCACAGGCGACGCAGAAGCCACAGAGATGCAGGGGAGAGCAGGGCAGGGAGAGGAGAGCACCGGGGATGAGCTTCCGCAAAGGATCCATCACGGCGCTGTTTTGTCGGTGGAGGGGATAAGAGCGGTTCCGGTCCGAGCTAGAGGAGCAGGAGGGGGTGCGGACACTGCTTGCTTGGTCTGGAACGGAGGAACAGCGAGGGGGCCAGAGGAGCAGTGCGGCGACTGCAGAGTGGCGGTGCCGTCTGGCTGGGTCATGCCAGCGGTGACCACGCCACATGCCATGCCAAACTCGGCATCGGGACGATTCTCTCGTCCCAGGGCCCTGGAGGAAAAACTAATCATGTCACCTCGTGCCAAATTGAATTTCCAACAACATTGCTGACTAAAGTTTTTGCCAATTCTCAAGTTGGTGCGACTAAAATTTCTGAAAAACAGTACTGGTCAAATTTGGAATTTGTTGTTTGGAGAGGCAAACGATTTTTGGTTTGATCAAGACTTGGTCCAGAGGTGTAGGCTCTCCTAGTGCTTGCATCTAGGTGCTCACTTCCCACTCCAAAAATCATTTGGCTTGTTTTTGAAAACAATTGGGTTTTAGGGCAGAAACTTGCACAGGGAAAAAGTCCAACATTTTCCTAACAAGGTACCAAATATTTTTACATAAATGGGTTACATACTGCCTAGGGATCATTCCCTAATTTTTGTAGAATTTTTGGAGACATAAAATTAGGGGTTCCTTGGAATTTGCTAATAGGCATGAAAAGAGCATTACAAAGGAAGTACCTCAAATATTGCTCAAATGGATTTGGCACCAAAAGATTAAAGGTAGGGAATGCCAAATATTCATCCCCTGAATTTATCAGAATAGATTCCTATCTTGACTCAAACATTTCTGGACCAGAAAGGGCATTTTGGAAAATAACGTCCAACTTGGAAATATTGCATTGAAGTATGCAATATTTTTGCATGGAATGTCTTCATATGGATATGGGAGTCCTCTGGTATTTTTAGTGGAATTTCTCCAGCTATGGAAATAGGTTTCCCTTTGGTAGGTGGAGAAAAGGTTTAAAAAGTTCGATAATTAGGGCTAGGCTTTTCGAGAGAAAACCTAAGCACCAAAATTATCACGGGTGTTGGGGTGGTTCGTGGATCACCGGGAAAATTTTGAGAGAGCAATTCCCAAGTCAGATCATCCTCAAAAGATTTGAAGAACAATTTTGGGATAAGAGGAAAAAGTTTTTCAGGTGTCAGAAAACACCGCTAAAATTAGGTTTGAATTTTCGGGGTGTTACACAGGGCAAAAAGGTGGAAATGTGCCTGCGAATAAACATCATGTAAAAAACATCGAAATGAAAGCTGCGCATCAATTTTCATCCGTGGGAAGCAAATAATATTAGTAACCACAAATAGAGGACAACACATCATTAAATCACCTTGGCACCAAAATTAGCATACAGAAACTAATTACCCTCATCCATGATCGACACACAATCGTAGTAACCATAAATAGGAAACAATGCACAACTAAATTAATGTGGCAGCACAATCAGATGCAAATAAAATAGTCACAGTAAAAGTGAAAAGCAACGTTAATTAAGCTTCGCATCTTTAAGTCTCCTAGAACTAAAACAGGCTACCACATATGCATGGAGTAACTATTGAAGTCCTTCATTCGGAAGAGGGATGCTTCCTATAGAAAGCTACTGGCAGAAAAGAACTACATTGCCCACTATCTCAGCAAGCATTCTGTGCTCCAGGCTGGTACACCACCATGGAAATTGTATTGTGGCTGATTGCAAATAGCACTTTACATCTAACTCTGAACAATTACTTCTTAAGGCACACCTCAATGTAGTGCATGCCTTTTGTTGGCAGAGCTCAACATTAAAACTAAAGCAGTCTTCTGTTGTACGGTAAGTTTGGAAAAGGGGAAAATTAAGGCGGGGAGAGCTACCTATCTTGATTTATAAGTTGCACATGAAGTTAATATATATGGGACTGCAGCTGAAGCAATAATTTTGTGCAATAGTATGATCTAGTAACCTTAAGAATCATATTTAGCGCACCAAATCTGAAGTTGTAATATATACAATTTAATAAGAGGCAGCGTGACATAGGAGATCAAGCAAAGGATCCAGTATCAAGCGAGGTTAAAAGAGCAGCAGGCTGTGTCGTACCGGAAGTAGAAGCATCGACAGTAAAAGCATCAGAAACATGAATGGAAGCAGCCAAATTTGGCAAAGCGTCATCATCAGAAGAGTCCACCTCGGCAGGCGTGTACCCAAACACATGCCCTGTCAAGCAATACACCCCATCAGAAGGGTAAGGAAAATGCATATCAAGAATGCAAATAAAGAGGAACAATCCCAACTACTACACCTGTCGGGGGTTACCCCCGGGTAGGGTAATGATGAGGTAAAGACATGTAAGGTTAAGGCAGTAAGCTGTCCGAGGGAACGATTGAGCAAGGACGCAGGAGGCGTCATCCGACGTAAGGTGTACGTCCGAGGTATACTTTCCGAGGTATATCCTCGGGGCAGTCAGCTAGCTACCACAGGAATAAGATATTCTCCACCGAGGTATATGATCAGGAGTGTTATCCGAGGTTGGCAGCAAGGATCGAGGCATGTCAGAGAGGTCACGGGTGCCGCAGAGCTCGTAGCCCGAGGCTTCAGAGGACGGCGAGGTCCGTCCACGGGATTCCCGGAAGCTCGGGGGCCTAGGAGCTGACTTGGCCATTTCGGGAAAGGTCTACAGGCTAGACCTCGGCAGGCTACTGAAGTATGACCGAAGAGGAAAGCTAGGCCTGGCTGGCCTGACAGTCCGGCCGTTGGGCTGGCAGGAGGCAGAGGCTTGTCTTCTACCTTTTGGCCATGCCATTGTCAGTTGTAGGCAGGGGTAAAAATGTACTTCGGCCTGTGTATATATGCGGCTTCTCTACCTCCAGAGAGGGAGAGGCACAAACCCTAGCTCATTTCCCCCTTCGTAGTTTCACCTTCTACCTCGAGCTCTCACTTTGGTAGCAACATACAGCTCGAGGAGCACCTTGTACTGAGAACCACACTGATATATTGAGAGAGGCAAGGCAGGAGTAGGGGTTTTACTTCCTCACGAAGGCCCCGAACCTGGGTACATCGTGGTGTCTTTTGTGTTCTTGGCTTTCTTGGTTTCTTGTTCATGTTCTTGTGGTTTCTTGCATGTTCTTGCTTGTGCACGTCTTGAGTGCATAAACCCTCCCCGGATTCCCCCAACGACCGTTCGGCCCCAACTAAGCCATACCCATGGCATCTGCCGTGATCCCACCACGACAGTTGGCGCCCACCGTGGGGCAGATTGAGGCGTTGGGTGGAGTTTCCATCCGGACGGGCTCCTCTGGGTGTGTTCTTTCTGGCCTTGTTACCAAGATTGGCGAGTTCGCCTTTGTGAGCGACAATGCGGGGTGCTTCGCCGGCAAGCCTTTCCCCACCGATGGTTTCCTCATGATGCTCGGCAGCTTCCCCACTTACGTTGCTGTCGAGGTGGTTCGCGAGTACCCGGAGCAGGTGCTCGTGGACGACGAAACTCCTCTCCTGGCGGCTTTGGGTCGGCGTGTCACTCGCCCTCCGAGGTGTGTGGAGGTGATGATGGCTGGTACCAGGCCTGCAGCTAGCAAGGCAGATGCTGGCAAGGTCGCGCTAGCCGAGGTGGAGGCGACGCCAACCGCGCTGCCTGAGAAATCAGGTCGGACGGCGAAGTTTCCGTACGAGAAACCTAGTCAGAATGAGCAGTTGGGCATGCCAAGGGAAGAAGTTCCCTTAGAAGCTATCGTTGATAGGTTAGCTCGGCCACTCGCAGTAGAGGCAAGTGTGGAGCATACGGTGGCCGGGTTAGAGGCAGAGCGCCAGAGGGTGCTGAGAGAAGCTCGGTTGCTGGCCGAGGCTAAGCAGCAGTTCGATATGGAGCAGAAGGAGTACAATGCTGCACATGGTATAGAGGATGGTTTTACTCCGGTTGTGCGGCGTAAGAAAGCTGCTCTGCTCAACCGAGGCAAGGACCTCTATGGGGAGATGGCTAGGGCTGCAGTCTCGGGCTCGAGTAAGGCAACAAGTAGCAGGTCGGCTACTGGTAGGCCGGTGTATAGTTCACCAGCTAAGAACCTTAGAGCAGCCGAAGCAGTAAGGGCCGGGCTATCGGAGTTGACCGGAGATGCATGGCGTGAGCAGCAGAAGCGGCTCAATGAGTTAGTGCATGTGGCCAGCAAGCAAAATGAAGCCCTCCGCAAGGCCGGGCTTGGCGGTTCGCAGGCGGTCCATTCGGTTAGGCCAGTTAGCCAGGGGTCCAAGGGGCAAGCCTCGTCTCCACACGTCGGAGGAGCCGATCGTGCCCGGAGTGTCACTTCAGGTCGGAACAAGGAGATGCAGCTGCAAGTGTACGATCCGGTGTTAGCTGGGAAGCAAAAGGTCGGCAACGCTAGCCGAGCCAATGGAGACCCCGGCCCAGGTGATGCAAGCCGAGCTAAGGGCCGTTCAGCTCAGGGAAATCAGAACGGTGGGCAAGCAGCGT
The DNA here is from genome assembly GCA_947311845.1 of Poa pratensis. Classification (NCBI taxonomy): domain Eukaryota; kingdom Viridiplantae; phylum Streptophyta; class Magnoliopsida; order Poales; family Poaceae; genus Poa; species Poa pratensis. The sequence continues at coordinate 3,114,967 of CAMZMU010000038.1, forward strand.
CGGCTGGCCGAGGTAAACCACCTCAGCCCCCGAGGCATCAGCAGCAACCCCGGCCGCAGGAGCAGTATCAGCAAGAGCCGGAGTATGTTCCGCAGCCGAAGAACGTCGGTCGAGGTGGCGACCGATATGATGATGGAAATTCAGCCATGGAGCGGGCTGGATTCTATAGAGTGGATGGTGCATTGGGAGAGCGTATCGGAGCTCGGACGTTGCCTACAGGTGATGCGCGCTACAAGCTAGATCGGATTTACATGTCCGAGAATTGGAGGAGGAAGGCCCTCCTGGTCCGGCGTGTTTTGGACCTCGGATCATGAAGGAACCACCTCCACCGGTGTCTCAGTTTCAGTTGGGTCGGAGTACCAGGCCGTACAATGGGAGCACCAAGCCGCAAGATTGGCTAGCTGATTATGTTTCAGCAGTATACATTGCGGGGGGCAATCGCCGATGGGCGGTCCGGTATCTCCCGCACATGTTGGAAGGTCCTGCTCGGATCTGGCTGAACAATCTGCCGGAGAATAGCATCGATTGCTGGCTGGATTTAGAGGAGGCATTCAATAGCAACTTCGCCAGCACTTACAGGAGGCCAAACCGACCTCAGCTTTTGCAGGCGTGCAAGCAGGAGGACAATGAGACTGACCGAGAATTCTTGACTCGGTGGAGCAATGTTCGGAACTCCTGTGAGGGAGTTATCGAAGCACAGGCTATAGCGTGGTTTGCTGATGGATGTCGGTATGGTAGCATGTTGTGGCAGAGGCTCCAGAGAGATATGCCAAAGACTCTGGCCGAGACGATTCGGATAGCTGATTCCTATGCCCTTGGCGATCCGATGCAGCCTCTGCTGGATGGGAATGCCCGGAACAGGAGGAATCCGATGAACAACCGCAACAACGGACCGAGGTTTGATAACCGTCAAGAGTTCGGGCAGAAGAGGAGAGAACCAGATTTCCAAGTCAATGCTGTAAACCCAAGTCAGTCCGGACCTGGAGGCGCCCAGAACCGAAGACTGAGGGTCAGGCGTGGACTCCGAACCAGAACCAGAATCAGGGAGGTGGTGCGAAGCAGTGGCAGGAGGCCGGACCACCTGTGACTTACGAGTCATTGGTGAATGGACCATGTATCTATCATGGCAGGAATGGCAGAACACCCAACCATACCACTCTGCAGTGTAGTTTTCATCACCGAACCGCTGCAGAAGGGGCGAAAGCTGGGGCAAACCGGAGTGGGCCACCGAACCAATGGCGTAGACCTCAATATCCGAACACGCAGCAGCAGCATAAGCCGACCATAGCGGCGCAGAATCAGAGCTTAACCGGAGCAAATTCAACCCCGGTGCATGCGGCCCAAAATCAGAAGACGGTGCAGGCGAAACCGGTGAATGCAGTGAGTGCCCAGGGCAACAACAACAACGGTGGTGCCGGCCAAAGCCAAACGTGGTCCTTTGAGAATCAGAGGTATGAGAACCCCGGTAACGATTATAGGGAAGTACATCAGAGCTACGTGGTGTTTGTGACTGAGTCAACTGATAAGAAGAGTATGCTGAGGCGTGCCAAGGAGGTGAATGCAGTATCTCCGGCGGTGGTGAAATACATGAACTGGTCCGAGCAAGAGATCACTTGGAGCAGGCAAGATACACCTCGGATCATGCCGAGCCCTGGAAACTATGCACTGGTGGTGGATCCGACGTTTTGTGGGCCGACCAACAATGTGAGATTCACCCGAGTCTTGGTGGACAATGGGAGTGCCATAAATATCATGTACCGAGACACAATGGTCAAGCTGGGATACTCACCGAACCAGTTGCAGCCTAGCAGCTGTACATTTCACGGTATTGTGCCCGGGGTCTCTTGTGCACCTATGGGAAAGATTTGGGTCGACGTGGGTTTTGGTACCCGAGATAACAGCCGAGTTGAAAGTCTTGAGTTCGAGGTTGTGGACTTGCAGAGCCCTTACCATGCCTTGCTGGGAAGGCCAGCCTTGGCCAAGTTCATGATCTCCACTCATGTGGCTTACCTAAAGATGAAAATGCCGGGGCCCAAGGGAATAATAACCATTTCTGGTGACTACAAGAAGGCTATGCAATGTGCCTCGGCGGGATCCAGTTTAGCCGAGTCCTTGGTGATCGCGGCGGAGAAGAAGCAACTTCAGAAGGTGGTGGCAATGGCGCAGTCTACTCAGCTCGGCATGTCCGGACTAATTACTCCGGACATGAGCGCTTCATTCGAGGTGCCCAAGGAGACCAAGAAAATCCCGCTGGACTCGGAGAACCCGGAGCGTTTCGCCATCATTGGTACTGGCATGGACGAGAAATAGGAAAGCGCGCTCTGTCACTTCCTCCGTGAGAATCGGGACATTTTTGCATGGTCGGCTAAAGACCTGCCAGGTGTTCCGAGGGAGTTGGCAGAGCACTCTTTGTTTGTTCGGCCAGAGGTGAAACCAGTGCGTCAACCGACGCGGCGGCTCTCAGATGACCGAAGAAAGGTGGTACTCGAAGAACTGGCGAAGTTACTGGCTGCAGGCTTCATCATGGAAGTGCTGCATCCGGACTGGATATCTAATCCAGTCCTCGTGGAGAAAAAGAAGGACGAACCGGCGGTAGTCAAGGTGTGGCGCATGTGCATTGACTTCACCAACCTGAACAAGGCGTGCCCGAAGGATCCCTTTCCTTTACCTCGGATTGATCAAGTGATCGATTCTACGGCTGGATGTGAGCTGTTGTCTTTTATTGATGCATATTCTGGTTTTCACCAGATCCCACTGAACACTGATGATCAAATAAAGACTGCCTTTATTACCCCGTACGGGGCGTATTGCTATCGTGTCATGTGTTTCGGTTTGAGAAATGCCGGGGCAACTTATCAAAGGTGTATGCAGAAGTGCTTACATTCTCAAATGGGCAAGAATGTGCAAGTGTATGTCGATGACATTGTTATCAAAACTAAAAAGAAGCATACTCTCATCGAAGACCTCGAAGAGACATTTGCAAATTTAAGAAAGTATCGGTTGAAACTTAACCCGGACAAGTGCACCTTTGGTGTCCCGGCTGGAAAATTGCTCGGTTTCCTCGTATCGAGCCGAGGTATAGAAGTTAACCCGGCTAAGATCCGAGCTATCGAAAGAATGAAGTTGCCGAACTGTTTAAAAGATGTGCAGAAGTTCACGGGATGCCTTGCATCTTTAAGTCGGTTTGTAAGTCGGCTAGGAGAAAAAGCCTTACCATTGTATCAACTTATGAAGAAAAGTACCAGTTTCACTTGGACCCCGCAGGCGGACGCGGCGTTCAATGAGCTGAAGAAGATGTTGTCCACTGCTCCGGTGTTGGCATCCCCTTTGCAGAATGAACCGATGTTGATATACATTGCGGCTACAAACCGGTCGTAAGTGTTGCAGTGGTGGTGGAGCGAGACGAAGGAGGCAAATCGGTGCAGAGACCAATCTACTACCTGAGCGAGGTGATATCCACGTCGAAGCAAAACTACCCCCACTACCAGAAGATGACGTACGGAGTATACCTGGCGGTTAAGAAACTGAAGCATTACTTCCAAGAGCATCCCATGACGGTGGTATGTGATGCTCCAATCTCGGAGATCATCGGATGCAAGGACGCAACTGGGCGAGTTGCCAAATGGGCGATCGAGGTATCTCCATACACTCCGCATTATGAAAGGCGAGATGCAATCAAGTCGCAGGCGTGCCGGACTTTTTATGCGATTGGGCCGAGATGCAATATGAGCCGCCCTTGCCGGACTATAATTATTGGAAGATGCACTTTGATGGGTCCAAGACCAAGGTCGGATTAGGTGCCGGCGTAGTCCTAACCTCGCCGAAGCAAGACCAGTTGAAGTATGTGCTGCAAATCCATTTCTCGGCGTCGAACAACGTGGCGGAGTATGAGGCCCTGATCCATGGGCTCAAGGTGGCAAAGGAGATAGGTGTCCGGCGTATAGAATGCTTCGGCGATTCAGCTTTGGTGGTGCATCAATCCACCGGCACTTGGGATGCGTTGGATGCGAACATGGAGTTGTATCGGTTTCATGTGCAAAAGGTGTCTGGGTTCTTCGAAGGATGTGAGTACAAGCACATACCTCGGGGGGAGAATGAAGCCGCCGACGTATTGTCCAAGCTCGGTTCATCCAAAGAACCGGTGCCACCGGGGATAGCGCTGAACCATTTGAGAACTCCTTCAATCAAGCCCTCGCCTGACTCCGAGTCAATTTTCTTACCGCCAAGTTCGGAGTCTGAGCCTATTCCTATGGAGGTAGACGTCGGATGCGTTTGGCCGGACTCGGGGACTGCTTCGCAGTATCCGAGGACTGATGGAGCTTTTCCTATGGAGATAGATGATGGGAACTTCGGGTCTGACCCGGGGACTTCGCACCAACACTCGGGGACTGGCCGAGCAATGGTGGAGGAAATCATGAAGGAGATCATGGCGACCGAACCAATGGAGATAGATGAGAGGCTTTTTCCTCTGCATCCAGTGCCGGAATGGGCGGAGCAGATCATGAACTTCATAGCCGATGGAAGTTTGCCAAGTGATACAACCGAGGCAAGGAGAATCCAGAGGAGAGCTAAGGGATACACCATCATCAACAAGGAGCTATACAAGAGAAGTGTGACCGAGGTGTTGCAGAGGTGTGTCGAACCAGCTGAAGGCAAGGAGATGCTTTTAGAAATCCACCAAGGAGAATGTGGACATCATTGCAGCACAAGAGCTCTGGTGGCCAAGGTGTTCCGGCACGGGTTCTATTGGCCCACCGCCAATGCCGATGCAGAAGATATAGTTCGGAAATGTGAAGGGTGCCAAAGGTTCGCCAAGCAGCAGCACATGCCAGCTTCGGCGCTCAAGACCATTCCTATCACGTGGCCCTTTGCAGTTTGGTGTCTGGACATGGTGGGAGAATTCAAGCCAGCCCGAGGCAATATGACTCACATACTGGTGATGGTGGACAAATTCACTAAGTGGATCGAGGTGAAGCCAATCCGAAAAGTGGATGGTCATACGGCGGTGACCTTTTTGAAGGAAATAATCCTGAGATACGGATATCCTCATAGTATTATTACAGACAACGGCACGAACTTTGCTGTCGGAGAGTTTGCTCGGTTCTGCATGAGTAAGGGAATTCGACTTGACGTAGCCTCGGTGGCTCACCCACAGGCTAATGGGCAAGTAGAGAGGTCAAATGCATTGGTATTGGCCGGAATCAAAGCTCGGTTGGTAGAACCACTGTTGAAAACACCGGGGTGTTGGATCGATGAGATACCAGCAGTTCTGTGGGGTCTAAGGACCACACCGAACAGATCAACTGGCTATACGCCATTTTTCATGGTCTATGGGGCCGAGGCAATGCTGCCAACCGACATTGAATATGATGCGCCCAGAGTGGCAATGTACACAGAAGCCGAGGCTAAAGAAGCTCGGGAAGATGCTGTAGATTGCTCGAGGAAGCAAGAGAATTGGCCTTATCTCGGTCAGCAATATATCAGCAGGGTCTCCGACGTTATCAAAGTCGGCATGTAAAACCCCGAAAGTTTAATGAAGGAGATCTAGTGCTGAGGCTTGTTCAGCGCAGCAAAGGTCGGCACAAGTTGTCACCTCCATGGGAGGGACCATACATTGTGAGCCGAGCTTTGCACAATGATTCGTACTATCTTATAGATGCACAGGAGCCAAGGGGAGATGGGCTGGACAGACCCGATTTGGAGCTTCAGCGTCCATGGAATGTAGCTCTACTCCGACCCTTCTACTGTTGAAGGAAGTAATGTATGTACCTCGGCTGATCTTTAAATAAAAACTTCGGCACCTCGAGAGTGAGCTCGGGGACTGCCTCGCTCTTATGATTGCATGTTTCTTTTTGTTTGTACTCTTTCTTCGTTCGTATGCCGAACTATTTTGAACCTCGTCTCAAACTTCAAGTACTGTATGCTATGTAACTAATCTTGTGACTCGACTGACGAACGCCAGCATGGCAGTCAAGAGCAAAGACGAAAGAACATGGGAAACATGAAAATGAACTCGGGGACTCGGTCCAAAAAGACAGTTCGGCATATGTCGTTTACTAACCCCTGTTTTTACTTCTTTTTTATGTCGGATGACTTTGAAACATACCTCGGAATTTACCAAGTACTGTATGCTATGAACAACAATCTTGTGACTCGACTGTCGAACGCCAGAATGGCAGACAAGAGCAAAGAATGCCAAATATAGTAAACACGAAAGTAAACTCGAGCAATCATTCAAAAGGATTCGACATAAAGCTTAGAAAAGCATGGTTCGAATGAGCATGATAGTAATAGAGGTAGCAAAGGAACTACTTAAGTTTGATTACATCTGCGTCCCGGCATACCGGGGATTTAATGAAGTTTTTTGGCCAAGCATAAGTTCAGGTCGAGGCATCAGGAATTACGTCGGCAGCAGCCGATGTAGCAGGGATTTCGTCCGGAGCCGAGGTAGCCTGGGAAGTGCTGGCAACGTCGGCAGTAACCTCGGCACCAGGTTGTGGAGAAGCCTCGGTTTCTGCTTCGCGGGTTTCACCGCCGTCACCTTGCTCGGCCTCGACGTCGGATTCTGTTTCGTATTCCTCGTCTTCTGGCTCGTAATCCTCGGCGTCGGAGTAGGTGTCTCCTTCGCTCAAGTTCTTCGTGGTGGCATATCCAGCAAAGTAGTTGGCCATCTTTTGGCGGCGCGCGACAAGGATCGGGTCGGACGACCAAGGGAGCCTCGCCGGAGAGTGTTCATCTTCTCGAGGTCGATCTTCTCGCACCAAGTCATGATAAACCTGAGAGCGGCATCAGCTCCAGCGCGAGCTGAAGATGAGCGCCACTCTCGCAATCTTCTTTCGGTGTCGCGAAGCTGGGCGGCGAGCTCGGGCGTAGATTTGGGAGCGTCGGCAAGAGGCCATAAGGCTCGGAAAGCAGACGCACCTGCATCAAGAAGTTCCGACCCAATGGTTTTCAAGGGATTGATCCGAGCCTTGATGGCCACGATGTGGTCCTCAACGGTCCAGACGGGGTTCGTCTCCTTACGCCTCTCCCTGTGCCGAGCAGTGATACTGCGGGCCGAGACTTGGGTGTAGGTGAAATGCTCTGCAGAAGGATAGCATGTTAATAATGAAAGAGATAGTTCGGCAAAGAGCCGGTATTGTTGAGGACAAAGCAAAGCTAAGGGGGCAAGAAACTTACCGTCCATCTCGCGGTTGATAGTTTGCAGCGTCGGGAGAAACTGGTTGACCTGCGCTTGCAGAGCTTCCAAAGCCTCTGTGGCCGAGGTGGCGCGGGTCTCGGCTAACTGGAGCGCTTCCTGGTGATCCTTGGCGGCATCCTCCCGAAGTTTCTTCTCTGTTTCGACAACACTGGCCTTTTCCGCCTGCAGCTGCTCTTTTTCAGACGTCCGCAGCTCAGTGATGCGCTTGAGCTCCTTTACCAGACGAGCTACTTCGGCTTTCTCTTGTTGTAGCTTCTCGTCCAAAGAGTTCTTTTCTGCAAGGACGGCCTTGTGCTCGTCGTGGAGTTTCTTGTGGTCAAACAAGAGGGTATGAAAGATATCCGTGCGGACGTTCATAGTATTCTGCAAGGAAGAAAAACATAGCTCGGTTAGAAAGGCTATACCTCGACAAGAGTCTCGGGGACTCGGAGTCAAATCATTGGGAAAATGTTGCCGGGGTATGCCTCGACAGGAGTCTCGGGGACTCGTACCCGAGGTGCATGCTAAAGTAAGTAAAATGGTTTGGATACGTCGGATGAAAATGGAAAGTTGAGATTCAAGCCAAACAATTTTAACTCCGGCGGAGCGTCAATAGTTTACCTCGAATCTCGGGGACTGGGAATGGTGGATATTAGATGAGATACTGCATGAAAGTAAAGAGAATAGGACTTACGTCGATGTTTTGAGCAGCACGCAGGGCAGCAGTTTGTAGATCATATACGCTTCGGCCGCAGGCGCTGTTTCCCGCAGGATGCTCAGCCACCGGAGCAGCTAGGGAGGCCGAGGAGACCTCGTCTGCAGAATTCCAGTCTGCATTGTAGTGTTCCAAGGAGCCGAGGCTCTGGTCACTGTCAGTGCGCAGAGGAGGAAATCCCCACGGTCCGCCCTGCTCGATGCCCCTAACCGAGGCCTCCAAGGCCAAAGCAGCCTCGGAGCTTGAAGCAGGCCGGTTATCCAATATAAGAGATGCCCTCCGAGCATATTCTTCGGCCGGAGGGGCAGTCTCATCAACGGGTGCGGCGAATGGAGGAATTCGGCGTGTCACCGGGGGAGGAGACCTCGGTTGCATCCTTGAAGGAGAAGAGATAGTCAGGGTGCCAGACCCAGATGTTGGTTTGGGGGTGACCTTAGACTTCACCGTCTCTTTCTCTTTCTCCTTGCCCTTCTCCAACGGCAAGGTAGTCTGGCGAACTGGTTTTTGGGGCTGTTGCTTGGGCTGTTGCTTCTGCTGTTGCTTCTGCTGATGCTTCTGCTGTTGCTGCTGTTGGTTGCGGGCAGTCTGGCTGCGGGGGGAGAGTCGAGGCTCCGGCAAGGCGGTAGCCGGAGTTCTGGCGCGATTGGTCCCCGCATCCGTTTGAGGACGCGGAGAAGTCTGACCTCGGGTGGGGGCAGATTTCCCCAAGGCCGGGCCAGACCTCGGTGGAGGAGATCCGGGGCGAGAGTTCGTCGGGGTGGTCGTGGCTTCAGAGGCACCAACGGGTGCAGTCATGGAGGATACCTCCTGATCCACGTCTATGGGGTCACTGCAACGAAGGAAGATGGTTAAGTGTTAATACCGAGGTAATATGTTTAAGCAACAAACATTGTTGGCTATAGAAGCAAAGCATTACCCATCCGAGGTAGGAAACCTCTTGCCCCCTCGGGCATGAGGAGGATTTCCGGACTTCTTCAGCCGACGTCTCTTGACCGGAGCCTCAGTGGGTCCGGAGGCTCCAGTGGCGGATGGTTCGGCGGCCGAAGTTGCGGCACCAGCGCGTTTCCGGCTGGTTGCTGGAGTAAAGTTCGGAAGGTGAGGAAGGCAGGAGATAGGTACCGCGTTTATTGGTTCCATGACGAGAAACCCCTCCTCGTCATCCGAAATCTCTTGAACTGAAGCTTGTGCTTGAGGCTTACCCGCGGTGGTGATGCGGGCCGAGGCAATGGGCATATAATCCTCGTTGTCAGGGTCCACGTTGGATGGTGGGTCCTCGACAGGGAGATCCTTGCCGAAGTGGTCCGCAGGATGGACTCCATCCTCGGCGGTCTGGCGGGAGAACAGCTGTATGGCAGACATATGAAAAGGAGTTAGGAAGAAAATTGTCAAGATGAACGTCGGTAGCAAGACCTCGGTGGTAAAGGAGTACGAAGAAAACGTCGGAATAGCGTACCTGTTTCGCTGGCTTGGTCCGGTAGTGGGGTTCCCTTCCCCATGTCCAAGCGTCAGGGATCTTGGACTTGGTGATAGCTCGGACTCGCCGAGCTACCGCGGCGTTGTCCAGTGCAACGTGCGTATGGCGGGTGGGGTCATAAAGACCGCTCATGTGGCAGATCTTGTGAGACCTCGCCTGGAGAGGGGAGACCCTGCGCTTCACGAATGTGCAGGCCAGGTCATCAGCCGTCAGGACTTTCCCGTCGTTTCCGGGGTCCTCCGGGTCCTGCCATTTCGCAATGTACTCATGGATGGACTTGAGTTCGCCGCTGTGAGGGGGAGTGTAGTCCCAGTTGAGCTGTTCTGTAGGAGGGCTGAGGTTAAACGCCGGCAGGTTGAGGAGGTCCTCTTCGCCGGAGTTCTTCACGTAAAACCACGTCCGGAGCCACTTGCGAACGGTGTCCGGAGTAGTGATACGTGGGAAGATGGAGTTTCGGCGAGGAGCTACGGTGGCAGCTCCGCAGGCGGTTAATTGCTTGGGCAGATCCTTGTTCTTTGGATCCGGGATCACTTGCCGCTTGAGTTGGAAGTAGCGAGAAAAGAGGTCTACCGTGGCTTTGAGGCCGAGGTATCCCTCAGAGAAGGAAACGATGCAGGAGAGAGTGGTGATGGCGTTGGCGGGGAGGTGATGAACCTGGAGTCCGAACTTGTCGAGGAAGCTCCGGAAGAAATCACTAACGGGCAGTCCGAAGCCGCGCTGGAAGTGCGCGACGAAGACCACCCGTTCCCCTTCCTTGACTTGAGGCTCGAGTTCGCCCTCTGGCAGGCGACATTCTACCCCGGCGGGAATCCGCCGAGTCGCCCTGAGCCACTGGATTTCGTCCGGAGTTACATCCGAACCTTCCCAGCCGGCTCGTTCTCCGACCTCCAGTTCGAGGTCTGGAACCTCGGTTTGTTCCGAAGTCTCAGGAGGAGACATCTCGGCAGAATCAATCTGCAGAGAATGCACAGAAGTTTAGCAAAGGAAAAAGTAAATCTGGAATCTAAGGCTATATCTGGCTAACTCAGGAGGAGTTGGACGGCTATCTAATGTACATAGAGGCACATATATGCTAGGCGAACGTCTGTCCGAGGTATGAAACTCATTTCTACCCAAAAAAGTATGCGAGTAAGATCTACCGGAGGAGGTAAATAGAATTTTATTCAAGAACATATGAAGAACCAAAGCGCGAAGAGGAAGAAACCTAGGGCAATGCCTAGGGTATCAAGAAAGGGAGTACATACCGTGAAAACGAGGTGCTGAAGGGCGGCGCCGGTGACGCGGTCGCAGCGGCGACGAAGGAGCTGCTCGTCGGCGGCGGCTGGAACGCGTTTCTTCTCAACCGGAAGCGGCGGCGCTGGTGGCGATGGAGGCGAGACGGCGAGTGAATGAGGAAGAAGAGGGAAGCACTGCCCTGGGCCCGTATTTATAACCGCGGGCGGTAACTGCGCACTACCGCGCGGTTATCGGAGCGGCGAGTGGGATCGTTTGTGCACAATGGCCCACGTGGCACGAAGATAGCGGTGGGCGAGCAGGCCACAGGATCGGTTGCAGGAGGCAAACCGTCGTGCGGCGCGGTTACTGGAGCGCGAAGCGGCGCAAGCGGGAAACCTCCGCTGACGTGGGCCGCGTGGTGGAAAGCACTCGAGTGCTTTGACTATCGTGGACCAGGAAGTGACGGATGGGACACGTGAACAGTGTTCTCTGACCGAAGTCAGTAAGGATGCAGAAATCGAGGGGTTGACGTCCGAGATCTCGGCGGATACTTCGGAAAAGCAGCATGGCCCGAGGAACAGACCGATGGATTTCTCGGGTATTGGTTCGGTAACCTGCAAAACATTGTAGCGCATGTGGTTTCGGGTTGAACCTGATGCGGCCTTTCATCCGAGGCTGCGAGACCACATCAGCTTCGGGGACTACTGTCGGGGGGTTACCCCCGGGTAGGGTAATGATGAGGTAAAGACATGTAAGGTTAAGGCAGTAAGCTGTCCGAGGGAACGATTGAGCAAGGACGCAGGAGGCGTCATCCGACGTAAGGTGTACGTCCGAGGTATACTTTCCGAGGTATATCCTCCGAGGCAGTCAGCTAGCTACCACAGGAATAAGATATTCTCACCGAGGTATATGATCAGGAGTGTTATCCGAGGTTGGCAGCAAGGATCGAGGCATGTCAGAGAGGTCACGGGTGCCGCAGAGCTCGTAGCCCGAGGCTTCAGAGGACGGCGAGGTCCGTCCACGGGATTCCCGGAAGCTCGGGGGCCTAGGAGCTGACTTGGCCATTTCGGGAAAGGTCTACAGGCTAGACCTCGGCAGGCTACTGAAGTATGACCGAAGAGGAAAGCTAGGCCTGGCTGGCCTGACAGTCCGGCCGTTGGGCTGGCAGGAGGCAGAGGCTTGTCTTCTACCTTTTGGCCATGCCATTGTCAGTTGTAGGCAGGGGTAAAAATGTACTTCGGCCTGTGTATATATGCGGCTTCTCTACCTCCAGAGAGGAGAGGCACAAACCCTAGCTCATTTCCCCCTTCGTAGTTTCACCTTCTACCTCGAGCTCTCACTTTGGTAGCAACATACAGCTCGAGGAGCACCTTGTACTGAGAACCACACTGATATATTGAGAGAGGCAAGGCAGGAGTAGGGGTTTTACTTCCTCACGAAGGCCCCGAACCTGGGTACATCGTGGTGTCTTTTGTGTTCTTGGCTTTCTTGGTTTCTTGTTCATGTTCTTGTGGTTTCTTGCATGTTCTTGCTTGTGCACGTCTTGAGTGCATAAACCCTCCCCGGATTCCCCCAACGACCGTTCGGCCCCAACTAAGCCATACCCATGGCATCTGCCGTGATCCCACCACGACAACACCCATGTGTGATGACCTTTTATCAAATCGGTATCTATGAATTCATTTATTTAGATATGGGAATATTTACGGAAGCAATGTTTAGCTAGGCTAAAATTAACATGTAGTTCTATATATGTTCCAACACATTGCATCACAAATCATAGCAGCTGTAGAGAGAGATGCATTGTATAAATCAAGAATAATATTACATAGTTAGAAGAAATAAACGTGAAGGGCGTGGTTGAAGCTGCTTGCTTCCCCACCAACCGTTGGACGTCTACGTTGGAGCTATAGGCAAAAAACCAGAACCTGCTTCTAATAATTATGATCATGTTGGCCAACCATGTTAACCGTACGGAACATTTTTTTCCCACGAGTTTGAAGCTACATATGCACAAAATCTTTTCTGAATATTACTGTCAGGAAAAAAAAATCTTTTCTGAATATTATTGCAGGTCCGCAGCGATAATGGCCCTGAAGCACAGAAGAGCAGACACCACTAAACACTTGCAAAGCAAAGCAAAATGTATATGAAGAATGGAAGTAGAGAGATACAATCCCAACGGCTACAAACAACCATATGTAATGACTCTTCATCAAATTAGTATTTGTAACGCTATTTCTTTAGGCATGGTAGTGTTTACCCGAGACAATGGTGGATGACGGTAAAATGAGTAAATGTAATCCTATATATGTCGTGCAACCCAGTGCGCTGCAAATCTTATCATTTGCTGTACAATCAAATGCATTGTGCAAATCAAATCCGCAACCTCTCTTTACAAAATATATAACGGAACTGAAAAAAAAATTAACTAATAGCATAAAAGTAGAGAACAATGAACCCAGGGCAAGACTATGCTAATTAATCCTTGTGCCTTTAAGCTCCTTACGCCCAAGGAAACACGGTACAAATGTACAACAGAACCATGGGCAGAGAAAAAAAATGCCATGCTAAATGGCAAAGCAAAGAAGCATCCAACGACTAACAATTAAGAACTGCATACACAGAGTAATAAGAATAAGCAGAACCGAACCCCTACAAAAAACTGAAACTTGGAAAGAACAACTAATTGTAGACTACCATTTAGAAGCTGACAACAACCAATGCATCTAATTAGGCATACAAATTGAGACCATAAGCACAACATATTGCATGAGCTGTAACCAAACATTGGTACCACAACAATCCTAAGTAAAGAGAAAGGCAACGAACGAAGAAAAAAACACAGAGACAAAAAGTAGGACAAACCAGTAGGGCCAAGGTGAGCAGAAGCATGACGATGAGAAGAAGCATCATCAATCGGGCGTTTGCCTAAACGAATTTCCCTCCTTCGTGCATCATCCTGAGACGGTATAGAAGCACCAGGTAAATTAGCATCCAAACCTGAACTCGTAGCAAGCAAATCCAAATGGGGGAACGTATTCAATGCAGAAGGACCCTCAGACGGAACAGCAACGGGAACACCAGCAGACAGCCCACCAACAGGACGCCCAGCCAGACGATCGATAGAAGCCGGCACAGAAGGAAAACCGTCGGCAAGGCCAGCAATAGACAGTCCAAAAGCTGCATCAACCAGACGTTGCCAATGCCGCGCTGAGCTCTGATCCCGCCCAGAGCGAGGGCGTCGCACCCGGCGAACAGACTCGGCCGGCGGCGATGCAGCATCCAGCTCACGACGGCAACGGCGCAACGGACGATCAGGCACCTCCGGCGACCAGCGGTCCGGAGGACGACGGCGGCGACGGCCAACAGCATCAGGCAGAACATCAGCACCCAGGGGATAAACCGAAGCGCCGCAACCTGGGTCCGAAATCCCCAATCCGGCCACATCGACGGAGGCAGCCACCGGAGGAGGCGTCGGAACCTGAAGCGCAGATTCAGCCGAGAGTTCTGCATCGGACAGAGCGGAAAAAAACAGAGCTCGAGGGCGAGCACGCGGACGCCGCGCCGAGACGGCAGACACTGCAGCAGCACCACCGGACGGAGCAGCAGGAAGGTCGAGACCAAAAAACCCGACGAAATCACTGCTGTGAGGATCCCCCAATCCGAAGAAATCCGCAGGCACATGAATGGAAGCAGATGGAGAAGAATCAGCCACCGCGCCAGGGAAAGAAGCTGCATCGCGATGTGGGGAGGAGGAAGAGGGCCGAACAGGGCCCCGACGACGACGACGCATTATCGGAGAAGGAAAGACGGAGCTATTTCCAGCGCATGATGGCATCGGCGGACACGAAGACGGCGTCCTTGGGCGCGCTCCAGTTGAGCTTGGGAAGCGCGGCGCCGCCGAGGTCGAAGATGGCGGCCTGGACGGCGACCTCGAGCTCCGGCAGCGGGGCGGAGCGGATTGTCAGAGGAGTAGCCTGAGGAGTCGGAGCAGAAGGAGCCGAAGATGAGGGCGGAGGTGTCGCGGTGGAGGAAGCTGACCGGTCGGAGAGGACGGCGTGGAGCGGCGGCAAGGGGATGCGGCCGGAGGCGATGGTCGGAAGGAGGAAGGAGAGAGAGGGCCGTCGTGTTGTTCCGGCCGCTTTTCTCGGGGCTGGAGTAGGCGGTCTTCCCGGCGAGGTAATAGAGGCGAGAAGAGCGGTCGTGAAGAGGCGAGAAGAGCGGTCGTGGAAAACCAAAGCGCACACCTGACGGGATGGGACGGAGCAGGCAAGCCAAACGGGTGAAGTACTGTAGAACACGGTTCACTGCTACAGTGACCAGGTCGCTGTGAGGCCGCGATTTTGGCGAGCCATTATATAGTGAGTAATAGAGGTAGTATCAATTTGTCCTACGAATTACAACTTCCGTGAGCTGCGGTTACGGAAATTGAACTAGAATTCAATTTTCTCTCTCTACCTTATGGTCCGAACTACATATCCTTTCCTTTTTTTTTCAGGACAAGGTCGTCCCATTTTGTTTGGTCCGTCCATTTTGTGTCCGTGTTTGTCCCGGGGCTAACACTCAACAGGGCATCACACGGGACCGGAGGGGGCAGACATGTTCGGCTCGCCCATTTTGGGCCTAAATTTGGGGGATCAATGCGGACCAGCGGTCAGCGTCCGCCCCTTATTCAGCACTTGCCCAACTATCAACCTCTCCCAACGGCCAACCAGTAACCACCTCTATACGGCGGGCAGCTATTTAATGGACGCCGGTGAGCCATCCCTAGGGCTCTAACCGTAGCGTTGCCTCTCCTCTCCCGCCTGCGATCAACTCATCACCCAGCTCAGGCCACCTATTTTTTGAGCTCCGGACTAGATCCGCCATCGCCACAGCATCTCTTCGACCAGATCGAACACGCTCGTGCACAACTCCGACAACTTCTGTAGCCGCCGCCTGGGCCGACACTTTGTCGCCTCCACTGGCTTCACGCGGCTTCGATAGTGTGCAAGGAGGGCTATGAAGGCATATGCCGCGGGAACCGCCACCGTAACACCTACTCACGACGCGGAGGAGGAGGAGGACTTTGTATGTACCGAGGAGGAGGCGTGCGCTGTGGGGTCACGGGAACCGCCCCGTCGCTGCTGTACCTACACGCGAGAAGGAAATCGGGAAGAGACGGACGACGGAAGCGACCCACTGTTGCAGGAGGTCATGGAGTCCTCATTGGTGGCGCTCGACGACGACCATGTTGTCACGCTGCGCTGCCCCGCGACCTCAAGACCAAGGAAGTTGTCGAGCTGGCCCAGGCGGCCCGCGGATCACGGAATGCAGAGCATATGTGCCGTCGCAAGCGTGCGCGTGAGGCTGTGGCGGCGGGCATGGCGATAAGCTCCCAGTGAACCGCTATTACCGCCGCAGCACCGCCTACGCGACAAATTTTGTTAAAATTTCCAGCACCACTATGGATTCCCTATTAATTAACGGGAGAGCATGAGGCCCTTGTAACGTCGAGGTCCGCCACCATGGTCGGTCGTGCCAGGGAAGAGCCAGCGAGTATGTCACAGGTAGCCCTAGCAACGACTACATCCAATTTTGTTAAAATTGTGGAGACACCGGGATCTACATCGCCCACACCGGAGGACGATGACAACAAGTAGTTGTCCTAGATATATTATGTGTAATCTATCTAGTAGACCAAATGTATGCCCTATTTTATTTAATGTCATATTTGGACTCTAAATTCAAAATTTTATGTAAATGATTGGATTGAAAAAAAGAGATAGGGCGTACCAAATGGGTCACCATGTTGGGTGTGTGTCCATAAAAAACGGACAAAGAGCAGACGTCTGTCCGCTTGACAACCCAAACGACAAAAAAACGGACATATTTCCCTTCCGTTTGGTTTGTATCGTTGGAGTTGGGTGCCGCCAATAGCAGCATTGGGCACGTTGGATGTAAAACCGCGCCCACTCGAGGCTTCAATAGCCAGATTACATCCGGCGCGACACAATATTACGTCTGGTGCGCCATCCCACCACCCCCCGTATTGCGTGTCGGTTGGACGCGCTGGAAAACAACGCGCTATGCCACATAGGATTCCGACGGACGGCTCTGTTTTTACCACATAAAAACCGTACTCTATCTCCTGTCCTCTCTCCCACTTCATTTCTACCCTCCTCCTCCTCCCCCCACCCCCCCCACACCTTCCATCGTATGCGACGCTAGCTTGAGAGACACATAAATCGTGCCGCCGATCCAACCCATCTCCCCTAGGCTCCTGCGGAGGCGGCTCAACAATTCTCATTGGCCATAGAGATCTCGACTACCTCGTGCGACCACACCTTGCACGCAAAGTGTTCGTCCGATTGCCTGGTAGACCGAATAATTTCAGAAATTTTCCTGGCCGCCGGGGATCGAGTGATTGATTCATTCACCTTTTATTTCAATAGATGGATAGAGACGATGAGATGATGGACAACCTGTTGATGGAAGAAGAAGCTACTATCGCGAAGAGAATTTGTCAATTGTTGCTTGTGTTCTAAAGCTTTAAGCCGCGAGGCCGCATTGCTGCACTCAAACTAGGAGGCTCGGTGACTAGGAGGATAAATACCAAGTCGAGACAAAGAATGGAGAGTCATTGCATGTTGATCTCCGATTATTTTACTGAACACCTAGCATTCAATCCAAAAGATTTTCTTCGGCGGGTTCGGATAAACCGTGACTTGTTCTTGTGGATCGCATATGTTGTGGGGTTGTACAATCCATGGTTTAAGGTGAAGAAAAACGTTGTGGGAATGGTTGGTTTCTCATCAATCCAGAAGTACATTGCTGCTATGAGGATGCTTGCATATGGAGCACGCTGCTATGAGGATGCTTGCATATGGAGCACACGCAGATGGTAGGACGATTATGTACGCATCTCGGAGCCTGCACCTATCAAATCAATTTACTGATTCTGCAGGAGGGTGGTTGCTATGTTTGGACCGCACTATTTGAGAGAACTAAATGAAGAAGAAATAACTCAGACCTCCTTCAAAGAAAAAAGAAACAACTCAGATCATGAAGGATTTCCTGTGGTGATTGGAAATATCGACTGCATGCATTACAACATAAAGAATTGTCCATTATGGTTGGCAAGGATTGTACAAAGGGAGCCACAAAGGATACTGAAGTGGGATACTTTAAGATGTGGTCGATCATCAACTACGGATTTGACCCGCTTTCTTTGGCTCCATGACATGATCTCACAATGATATCAACGTGCTACAACGCTCTCCGGTGTTTGCAAAACTTGTTGAAGACCATGCTCCCGCAGTCAACTAGCTGATGACATCTATCCAAAGTGGACTACATTTGTCAAGAGAATCTTCAATTCTCTAAGCAATAAAAACTTTTAGTTTGCCTCCGAACAAGAGAGTGTGAGGAAGAATGTCGAGCGAGCAATTAGAGTGCTTTCAATCTCAGTTTGCTATTATCTACTACCTTGTTCTGACATGGTCGAACTATCAAATGTAGGAGGTCATAAATATCTATGTGTGTGATGATGTACACCATATTCATGGAAAGTGAGCCTGGCAATCCGATGCACGATTCTCCCGTAGATTATGCCGATTTCCTCGTCGTGCATATGAAGATTAAGGATGAAGACGTTGTTCATCATATTCAAAATGATATAGCCGCGGGAGGGCAGCATATTTGAATTATATGAACACTTTTAGATAAATTTTCTAACATTTGATCGATTTTGTATTAAATCTATATACCGTTCGGATAAGATAATTTGATTTGTATTTGTCATATTTTGAATTAGGAGGCTCGGTCGCATGCCGGGGCGCACTGTCAGTCTGTCAGTCAAAATAGTCGCACGGGCTGGGCCTTGTTTTTCCCTTCCTCGTCATCACAGGGTCGCTGACAGCCGTCTCCCCTGTTCTCCCGTCCCACTCCCCTCCACACAGGCGCGCCTGCCGCCTTCAAGAGTCCTAAGCTGATCCCTTTTGCTGGTAAGAAAGCCCTAGATCGCAAGTGCATTGCTGATCATTTCGCTCTAGTCTTCTCTTTGCTGTGAACAATCAATCCGCCGAGATCTATCTGGATAAAGATCGGTCGCGGTTGAACCTAAAATAAATAGGGTTTGCCCAAAGGTGCCGGTGCTGCATCGGTGCTATTTCAGTGTCTATTGCGCTGGATTAATCCTAGTACTGGCCATTTATTTTCCAAGACAATTTAGGGGACTTCAACTGAAGTCGCCCCCTTGCATGTACAGTCATGTTTTGTGACCGTGAGCCTAGAATCGAAGGTTTTTTTCTTTGACCATGGCCTGGTGAAAGTTAGGGCACCTTTTCCCATGAGCGATTCTGCAATTCATTCGTTAGGTCTTTAATAATTTTAGTTAATGTGCTTAAGTTGGTCATTTTAGGTGCTTGTGTAGAGTACGTATAACCTATAAATCACCCTTTGTTCAGAATTTGGGAACATGGGGTCTGTGTGGTGTCCGCATTTGGGAGTTATAAATACCTTGCTTTGAAGGTGTAGATTGAGTATTGTAACCAACAACTGCAAAATTTCCTTGCTTATGTATGTATTGTATCATCAGATTTTTTTATGCCAACTTATTGTGCCCTAAAGGATTGCTTGACTTAGCTTGGCAGCCATATGGAAGAAGGTAGTGACTATTATGTTGTCAAGAAAGGGGACGTGGTTGCTGTTTACAAAACATTAAGTGATTGCCAGGCACAGATTTGCTCTTTGGTATGTGATTTTCTATGAACATTTCACAGTTAAGTTGCTTGCAGTTTTTTATGGTGCTAATGTGTAAATTTTTTGTTATGCCATTACCAGATGTCAAAATTATGATGTCATAATGCATAGACCCTACTATTACTAATTTAAACATGAAATTATTATATCAAATGGTTCACTTGTCCATGCTCCGTCAGTCGAGTCCCTAAAATAAGTCACCGATTTTTTTACTAAACCTTATCTCTTTTGTATTCTTGCCTTGGCATGTTCCTTAGCTGAAGGGAGATGAGACATGTCAACATAGCTCCCTTTTTAGCTTCTCCTGCTGTTTGCTGTTCCATGTCTATGTGCACTACTAACATTGTTCCTTGCAATTTTTTCTAGTGTTGGACTGCTGGTTAACCAGTTTGAGATTTTAAGATATTTGTTAATATTTACGTGGAGTTAATTTAACCGGGTAAATATTTATATTTGAGTTGAAAATTATGATACCAATTCACTATGATATTAACTTTCTGTTTCTACTGACGTGTGTTTGTATTGTTTTTCAGTAAGCTGTTTACCTCATACTATAATATATTCATGACAACCACACAATTTCAGTTGACTACTATAGTATTGCCTTCAACTCCTTGTTATTCAGATGGAATATTGTATTGTTATGTACACTTAACCACAGCATATGGTTTGAGTTGGGGAATTGTGTAGCAGCAGCCTGTATTTCTATGTTGCTCCTGCTGCTACTATCCAATTCTATATTGTTTCCTTTTCTATTTTCCATGTTTAGATTTATAAATAACTTGTTCTTGATGATAGCAAATTTATAAATGATCATATTAGATATTACCTATTCTGAAACCTCCAAAATAAGCAACTGGTGGGATGGAAGACGAACCATCACCAATTCACCACCGATTCAGATATTTATATGAGCAAAGACATTATCTTCTTAGATTGTTTCTTTTTTTTAAAAGGTATCTGGTCCTGCTGCAAGTGCGTACAAGGGTTATTGCTGGAGCAAAGAAAAGGCGGACTACCTCTCTACACGTGGACTTATTAATGCTTCATATACAATCAATGCAGCTGATTTTAGTGAAGATTTATTGGGTGCCCTTGTACCTTGCACTTTCCAGGTAAAGTCCTAAAATTGCACTTCAGTTCGTTTTCCATAACCAGCTGACATGTTTTAATCTGACAATAGTTATTATGTGGTATGAGGTCAAATCATGATGGAATGTTTTCTTGTTCTCGGCCTAGTACAGTTGACATATTTGAGGCATTGAATTATCATATGTTATTTCTTTGTAGGAAATAACTGGTCCTAGTTCAAACCAACTAGCTCCAGATCTGTCTGGAATCTGTAGTGATAAAAGGTATCAACCTGGTATCCGTAATGATATAAGATATCAGCCTGGGACACAACCTGTGAATCTGAATACTGTAAGTTCTGCTATTGGCAAGCATCCGAGCACTATCATATCTCCAGTTACATCATATTGTGTTATTACAGAGTACCGCTGGATCTGGTCAAGCTCAAGGTTACTCGGATCAGGAAGCATTTAGCAGGCTGGTATGCAACATGACACGTCTAAGAATATACATGATCTCCATTTATTATTACAAAAGATGAGTAAATACGACCAAGTGAATTATTTATTTCTAGCATATAATTTTCATTGTCCAATATCATTGCAAGTCACTTCTGTACTACTCCCTCCATTCCAAATTAATTGAAGTTCTAGGTTTGTCCGAAGTCAAACTAGTGTAAGTTTGACTGGTTCATAGAAAAGTATGCGAACTTCTACAATGCCAATTTTCTTTTATTAGAGTCACCATACATTATATTTTCGTACTATATGGATTGAAACATTTTTCTATAAATCTGGTCAAACTTAGAGCTTTGGGCAAACCTAGAACTTCAATTAATTTGGAACGGAGGGATTACTGAAGTATTGATATTTTTTATATGATGGGCTTATATTGCAGGATGCCAAACCAAGGTCCTCCAGCCATTCCTCTCCAAATAACCTCAACCATGGAGCTTTTGACGCACAGCCTGTCTCAAAACAATATGTAATGTTTGGTCATGTTTACGCTGATTATTTTTTCACCTCTATTACAATACTTGCTCCTAGCAGTCTTTTAATCAATCTAAAAAAAGTCTTTTAATCTATTTGAGATGCTGTTGGAAGTAATCTATGCAGTTACATACTGTTTAGGGTCCAATATCAAATAAGTTAATCATACGTAATTTCAAATTTCAAATACCCAAGTTGTGTTGGTCAATATTGAATATTCATAATCAATGTGTTCGAATCGCGTTGTGAATTTGATAAGATGTTCCTTGACAGGATCGCAAAACGTAGCATCATGCGGCATCAAGATAATATCTGAATCTACCAAATAAACATTTTAAAAATCTACGATCACATCTTGAAATTGTAATTTAGAACTTGCGTTGTAAAAATATAGTAGAAAGGAGAGATCAATCTTTTATTTATACATATCATAATAGATGTGAAGAGATAAAAGGTTTCTATGAAGTACTAGCAAACATGCCCGTGCGTTGCGACGGGAGTGGAAAAAAACTTTTGGTAAAAAAAGTTGGCAGAATCCAAATTTTCACCAACGTCGATTGACCCATGCATGTAGACTAATTATATATTTTTTACCCAGATGAGCATCACGTTGACACAACAATAAAATAATTACGCTGGTGATTACTACTAAGATAAGATATATCATACATATAATCAATAAGGGCATGTACAATGCGGTGATGTCAGCCTTCCCTTAAAGATGCCACGTCGGATTTTTGCTTAGTTGGAGGAAAGAGAATGAAGAGAGAGTGCGTTGCCTTCCCTTAGCTAAGGGATGATCTCTTAATTTTAAGAGAAGACTATTTTGTGCATTGTACCATATGCTCTCCCTTATTAGCATAATTTCTTTCTAAATTTAATTAATTCTCATTAATTGCTAGAGATGACTATAAGAGATAACGCATTGTACTACTACTACTTATTGTCTTCTCTAAGTGACGTGGCAAGCTAAGCGAAGACCAACCTTCTCTACCACTGTACATGCCCTAAGTTTTCTCTTACCTATCACTGGCCGAACCCCTATATGCTTAGTACCTCCGATGACCGATGTGGCGAGACGCGCACTTATCGAATTGCTTTCGCGTCTCAGAGGTGAACAAAGTAAAGTTCTCGTTGGTACACCCGTAGAGCGCGGTGTGTCGCACAAACCAAAGCGCACCGTCAATGTCTTCTTTGTCCTTCGCTTCAACCAAGCCGTCTGGTACACACTCGCCAAAGTTAGCAGAGCAATACGTTGCTACCTCACCCGTTCGATCATCTGCTCCAACACCAACGACGCCATGGTCTTTGCCACCCTGGTATAATGCTTGACAGCATTATTATACACTTCCCATTATTTCTAGGTTGCAACTGAAAAAGTTTATTTGCAATAACTTCTGCAATTTGAACATTGTCGTCAGCAAGGCTCCATATCTCAGCTTGGTCTTGCTCGCACTAAGACTATAGACTCATCTATACAGGTACTTGTTTATCTAAATTCGGTAGATTTGGGTATGAAAGTTCTTATCATGATCCTTTAACATTTGTTTTGGTTCATAGGAGTAGATCGATCCAATCAAGAGGTCTAAGAAAATAGGATTCTGTGACGAATAAAGATGTTGGAAACAGAGCCCAGAATCACAATTTAGTTTTGCCACAAATCAACCAAATAGGTTCCAGCACGAACCTGTTCTGGCATAGTGGCACTAACTCAATTTCTGTTCATGAACATGTTTGAAAAGAAAATTTCAATCAGATTTACTTTGCACAACCCTTTACGGAATTGAATATTTAGAATCTATTTACATAAGGCGATTAAATTTCAAAGTACTTTTTAAGTGCGCTTGGCTGGTATAATTTGCGTAGTCAAGGAGGGTTTAGTAATTGGAAGGGGAGCCTTGGCGCAGCGGTAAAAGCTGCTGCCTTGTGACCATGAGGTCACGGGTTCAAGTCCTGGAAACAGCCTCTTGCAGAAATGCAGGGAAAGGCTGCGTACTAAAGACCCAAAGTGGTCGGACCCTTCCCCGGACCCTGCGCAAGCGGGAGCTACTGCACCGGGGCTGCCCTTTTAAGGAGGGTTTAGTAATTAAGACTGTTAAAGATTATTAGCCATAAACCGTGTCTCAAGTGTGCTCGTTTCTTGCACCTCTTAAGGCTGGCACATAGCCTTGTAAATGTTACAGTCAAACTGTAGAACATGGCACACATGCTGGTTACCTACTTCTCTTACACTGAGCTTGTCCCAGGGCCATCGGCACATGCTATATTTTCATGTCGAAAATTAATACCAAGCTTTCTACTTCTTTGGTTATCAGATGGTATGTTGTGTTCACTTTGATGGTGCTTCAAAAGGAAATCCAGGAAAATCAGGTGCTGGAGCTGTACTTATGACTGAAGATGGGAGAGTGGTATAATATTTAATTTAATGGCCTTCAGAGTTTTATCATTTCCAGCTGGTTAATCTATCCCTTGGCTTCATATCCTGTCATATGTTTGAAGATATCTCGGATTCGTGAGGGTCTTGGTGTTGAAACCAATAATGTCGCCGAGTACCGGGGCCTTATCTTAGGACTGAAATATGCTATCAGGCTTGGATTCAAGAGAATCAAAGTATATGGTGACTCCCAATTAGTTTGCTATCAGGTACATGCTTATAAGCTTGCTCCTTCTTAGTGATCAAGTTGCCTCCATTTTATGGTTGTCTGACAGCTCTGCCCTTTCATGCTTATCTCGCAAGTCATACTGCTAACCGAAACAGAAATAGACCTGAAAGAAAAGGAAGAGTGAAAGTTATACAGATCTTAATTTTCCTTTTATGTTGGTCCACATGCAATTAGGATGCGATATACCTATAATTAATGTTATGTAGGAAAACATTAATCAGAAACACTCAGTAGGTCGGTAGCATTTTCATGTTTTGAGCACATCGTGTATTCTGAAACCTATGAACATCCACACATACCCCTAAAGATATTGTTTGAGCTCTGCCCTTTCATGCTTATCTCGCAAGTCATACTGCTAACCGAAACAGAAATAGACCTGAAAGAAAAGGAAGAGTGAAAGTTATACAGATCTTAATTTTCCTTTTATGTTGGTCCACATGCAATTAGGATGCGATATACCTATAATTAATGTTATGTAGGAAAACATTAATCAGAAACACTCAGTAGGTCGGTAGCATTTTCATGTTTTGAGCACATCGTGTATTCTGAAACCTATGAACATCCACACATACCCCTAAAGATATTGTTTGAATTCATTGTGTACTTTTTTTTGAGAACTTAATTGCCCAACTATCGAAAGAATAAACTACAGTGAAGGAGGATAAATGGGACCAATATCATATTACAAGCAAACTTAAATCTCTACCGGAATCAAGGGCAAAAAAGATAACGCATAGACTGGAGAAGAACATTTTCTTTCTACAGCCTTCTCATATTGCTTAAACAGGTCAAAGGTACATGGCAAACAAAGAAAGAGAGCATGATGGAACTATGCAAAGAAGTGAGGAAACTCCAAGAGAACTTCATATCTTTTGAGGTCAACCATGTGCGACGGGTATTGTACATTCTATCTCTTCCGGTGTATTGTTGACTTAATAATTCCAGTGCGCTTCTGGTTTGATAATTTTATTTGTATGTGTGCATAGTTAGGCCACATTATTTTCTTGAGTCCTGGTTCAGTCCATCCTTTTATTCTCAACTGTCCAACGGAATAAGTTCTATGTTGATATGCATAGCCTTGTTAGAAGGGTGATGATGCACAGAACCACCTGTAGGTAATTTTGTCGTGTCTCGTTGCACGGACACCGGGAGTATAGGATACCCCCTTTTAGGTTCGGCACGGGGCGCGAAGGAGGCTGAGAATCGTCTTCTTGGGCGGAGTCTAGATCAAGCTCTCCTCTCCACGATCAAAGCATGCAACCAAAGGGACACAAGGAGCTACCCAGGTTCAGGCCGCCCGGAGGCTAAAAGCCCTACTCCTGCATGTCTGGATTGATGAGTTCTTCATAGTGTGGCTTACAATGGAACCTCCCGGGCAGGGTACCCGGAAGGGTTTTGGCCCGAGGTAGAAGAAGGACAGATCCTGACCCGGAGGAGATCACCTTCCTCTCTACCTTCGCAGCCCTAGTCTAGTCTTGCTCTGGTTCTAGCTTGTGTTCGTCCTTGGTTCGACCTCCCCCTCCTCCGTGCCTTGGTCCTCCTTTTATAGGCTAAGGGGTTGCCACAGGGTCACGTGAGGGGTGTGAGGGTCCTTCGGGGTGAAGGACTCTCCTCATCTAGTTTAGGGGGAGACGTGGCCTCTCCTCAGCCTAGCGTCTCCCTTGGGTTAGGTGGGAGCGTCCGCCTTGGGGGTGGACAGGAGCTGACACCACCACGGGGCGTGCTTCCCACCCGCGCTGCCTTCGCCTTGCTTCCCAAGTCTTCCGTGGTGAGGTGGAGTGCTTATCCACAGGTGCGTAGGAGGTACCCGAGAGGGAGCCTGGCCTCCTGCCGGGAACTCAGGCTCTCGGGTCCTTCCTGGCCTTCTTGCTTGATTCGGGGACCCGGAAGGTCCCCAGGACCGGAGCCCTTGGTCGATGCAGGCCTTGCGTGTCTTGACGGTGAACCCGCCAGCTTGACTTTGAGTCTTGGTCTTGTCCATCTTCAACTTGGGCCCACATGGGGTGGACCCACTTTGGCAGTACTAGGGGAACCCCATGTTCCACTGTTGCGGCAAATTTCATCTCAGATAATGGTCGCTTAGAACACTAATGGATGTGCTACATCAGAGATAAGACACTTGCAAGACACAAGAATTGGTTGAGAGGAATCCCAGTTGAATGTAAGCAGCGATCTTGGTAGAAGGAAGGCATAAGTCTTTAAAATTATGGCCACATCTAGACGGACAAGAGGACCAACATGGATCACTTCAAATAGCACACCAGGAACACGAATAAGACATGAATAATATAGCAAAATGGTCAGACTATGTAGAGGGGACTTCTTTCTTCTCTTTCTTGTCAAGTCAGGTACAAGTTGGCCAAGCCAACGATGATAGTCTCTCCTATTTATAGCTTGGACAAGACATACTGGGGTAAAGAGATAACGGTCCAAACTTAGTATTAAGTGGGGCAAACGTTCCATTAGGAGGTGGGATCGCCACTTCTTTTGGGCCCTACGGGTGTACCACCACTTTCCCTTGAGCCATTATCGTGTATTGTTTATGCCTCAAAGACTCCGGAAATACCAGTGGGAAGAGCTTCGAGGAAGTACATATAATGTATTATGTAGCTGTTAGGCAAACCGAATCAGTTTAGATATTCGGTTTGTACCTGCCATACTAGTGCTTGATCTCCTGCATATAATCAGCCTTTATGGTTAGGATTTGTACAGGATTTGTACATCGTTAGTTACCATGTAATCGTCTATATATGTGATAACATGGAACCCACCGATTGTGTGGTCAATCTCTCCTAGTCTTTGTTTCTATCAGTAGCGTTGCATGGACTGTCTCATTACAAACATCGTTTAAAAACTTCAGGAAAATTAATCAAGGGAAAAAGTGTACAATTCACTAAACTATGTAGCTGAGTACTTGAAATCTTGAATGTTGTTCTTGATGGCGTGTGCATATGCAGACAGCTGTGAATGGAGCAGCAACGTTTCTAATCATCTATATCGCGATGCTATTGATAATTCCTCTTTGAGGGAATGGACCTTCGATATTGGTCCACGACAACAAATCCACTTAGCAGCCTAAGGCGAATTCCGCGGGCAGGTGGCGTGCTTATTAAAATGACCTGTGCATATACACCATCTTCTCTACAGTGTGATAATCATCTTCCCGAATCCATTGTTGAGAATTCAATTGACATTGCCTGGTTGACAACAGGTCGGCAGCTCTCACTAGGGGATTTAACGTCCTAGTAAAACAAATCATGCTACAAAAACTGACCGCAAAACGGATCTCTGGATTATTATTCTTCGAGATCTAGTGTGAAGGGAGCCTAGAAGATGGCTAAATGAAAGTTGCATGGAGCCTCGGTGGAGAAACTCTTGCTAATAACGTGTTGTGCAACCCTAGCCGGCAAGTTCTGTCCCCAAGGTTGTACAGCGTCATGGAGTAGAGGTAGTTAAACACACAAGGGACAAGAATAACACATGAACAGTAAAGTTAAATAGATATGGCATGTAGGGGATCTTCTTTCTTTTCTTATTAATTATCAAGCCTCATACAAGTTTTCCAAGCCAAAAATGAGTCCTTCCTATTGGAAAAGATCTAGGGGGGCAACGAGATATGGTCCCAAACTTAACATTAAGTGGAAGAAGCCCTCATAGGGAGGTTGGGACGCCCCACCCACCAGGAGTCTTATGATTTGTATTGCCATTTGTACTTGAGGAAGGAAAAAAGGAAAAAGAAAGCTCTCCTACATATTTTGGACCAGACTCGCCTGTGAAGGTCGTGTTATCAACACGAGTCTCTCCCTCGAAACTTCTTCAAACCTTCTAGGCTCCCTTCACATTGGACCATCAAAGTATAATCTGGAGATCACATGAAAAAAAAAAGACTCATTGTTCAATCTTGATTCCATGTTGACATTGTGGGCATTTGGATTTCTTCGTACATATGGTGTTAAGTTTCCTGGTGAGACGCTGTTGGCCTTTTGTTGATGGCCAATTCCGATCATATTCTTGATAAAGGACTTGATAATCTGACCCTAGGGGTATGGTGTATGCATGCGTTCTACCAGTCAGCATGCTATCGCAATGTTAAACCAAAATTTCCCTTAGACCTCAAGGCCGACCAATGTCGATACTGTGATCTAATCTGAATGTAGATTGTTGAAAGCATCGGTAAATTGAGGGCATGATGCTCTGCACGGGCTGGCCCTGATCATGCCGTGCAATCTTTCAAAGAGCCCAATGATAGTGGAGTCCGTACAATAAGACAACGGCCCATTCAAGCAGAGGAGGAGGAAGTTCCAGGATCAGAATTCCCTTACTTGAATTCTATTTTTCTTTTAAAGAGTTGTAAATCAATATACTGCATAATAGTTTCTTGACAATAAAACTTAATATGTTTTACACTTCCTTTACATTTATGGTGTTTGCTTAATTGACCAAAACCCTCAGACATCAATATGTTGTGTTTTGCTTATCTTTCTACATTTTCTGTTGCTTGCAAGGAATGGAATGCTGAGGCGGATCGCCAGGCAAACATAGCTGCCACTCTAGCAAGTATGATCCATTCACCCGCTATTTTTTTCTTTCATGTGCTTTAATCACTCTATCTTCATGGCTTGAATAAACTTTATACCTCAGGTGGCGTGGTTTCCGAGGAGCGTGGCGATGGTTTCTAGGTTCTGACAGCAGCCTTCTCTGCTGTAACAGCCAGTCCATGTAGTCAGTTAAATGTAGCCTTTGTGTTTGATGATCGAGTGGTCGGTCTATCCATCTTCTTCTTCTTTCTGAACTCTCTCATTATTAGCCGAATGTGATACACCGCGCTATTATGATTGGTTACTCGTAGCAAAGTGGACTATATCGTGCTTAACACTTGAATATTTAGGCCTCGTTCTGGACAATCATGTACTCCCTCCATGCATAAAAGGATGTCTCAAATTTGTCTAAAATGTGTAGATACATACACATGTTTAGCCAAATTTGAGACCTCCTTTCATGTACGGAGGCAGTAACAGCTTTCATGGTGAATCTTCCTTAAATCTGTTTTGCTTTGTTGGCTTGTTCATGTTTTAGGACAAATAATCTTCATATTGTTTCTGACCCGACACGCAACTCACATGCCAGCTCCCCAACTGAATGTAGAGATTACTTGCATAAGTTTATGGGACCTGGGCTGGAAATCTTCCGTGTTCTGCAATTGGCAAGCAAGGTGAACTAATGAAATTTCAGATTGGATGTGTCACACACCAAATGCTTTATCTATTTAGTTTTGTAGTTAACAATTTTTCCTACAACACTAGTCAAAGTTAACATTGTTTGATGGGCGAGCTGCACCGATCCACCCCTTTTTTTTCTCTCCTTTTGAGCCAACGCCTCTTTTGGATTCTTAAGACCACCCTTGCAGACTTGTAGTAGGATACCATCTGTAACCCCCGAAAATGCGGAGGAGCACCCGGCGACGACGCCCCCTGATATCTCACCGTCCCCTTCGTTAAGAGCGCGTGGTCAGGATGGACCCGGTAGTTGTATTCATATATTTATATGCGGCCATCGTTTCGTATTTGGGGCCGTATACAAGCTCTAATGGCCCACAAGTGACGTCATACGAATGTAAATGCCTGTAGGCTTCGTAATTGCGTACAGCTATACAAGGTGAAAACGGGAACGAACGGAAGGGACCTATTTCTATTTTATCGCCCCCTCGTCCTCTTTTGTTGTCCAGATCTGTTCGTCGAGTTCATCTTAGTCGACTTCGATGTCTCAGCCCCGCCTCCCGCTGATCATTTGCCCGTTCTGCCGCATGGCCAGGATCGTCAGCTTCATCTACATCGACGATGACTGCAACCGCGTTAGGATCTACAAATGCGTCTACGTGACGGTAAGCAGGCAGTTTACGTATGTAGGGTTTATATTTATCTGTACTACACGGATTTTCAGTGATCCCAAGTTGTCATTTTGTTTTCGCAGCAAGCTACGATCGATTCCCCCCCCCCCCCCCCCCCCCCCCCCTCGGCGTTGCAGATTTCTACAAACGGAGGACGAGTATGCGTTTTTCATCACTGGAGTGGGGATCGGGTTGTTGTTTGAAGCTTACAACTATCATCCGACGTACTGCATTGTTGTTTTCTGTCTGTTCTTTTGTATCTCGCAGATCATTCAGCTCATAGCTAGCTATGTATGAGTTTGCAGAATGGATGCATCTTTATTTTTCAATATTTCTTTGGGTGCGTTTGCACCCCATGCCTTAGCAGTGGTAGGCTGGGTGTACCGTGTCCACTTGCACCCAAATAATATTATCTATTTTCGCTCGTTCGATCTCTTTGGACCATTTTTTTCGTACGCAGTGGTATAGATAATGATGACACTGAAAATAGTAACTGCAACAACAGATGCAGCATTTAACCACCACCGGCGGCAGTAATTGTCTTAGCCGTTCCACATGAAAGAGCAACTCCTACCAACCGCGCACTGTGTCCTCCCCACTTTCCCCTCACTCTTCTAGGGTTCATCTCTGGTTGGAGCAGCCGCCGCACCAGTCGCTGGACTGTGTTGAGAAGCCGCCGGTGATAGCGAGTTCTTCGTTCGGTGTCCCAGGTTAACGTGCTGCTCCTTCACATCCTTTTCGTTCTTGCTTGCGGTTTCTTTCCCTTTTTTGGATCTGTAGTTGCACTTTTTTGTGCTATCCCTTTTCTTGTTCAGGGATCTATGTGAGCACTTCACGTTCACCCGTCCATTCCTAGTGGCTCATATATGTATGGTAAAAAGTTTATTATTCCATGTAGACCCGCTCCATCTTCCTGTTCCCCAAAAGTGTTAGCATGTATATAAGATGATTGCTTTGGAAAAGCAATGTACCACGCACATATGGATCATGTATCGAGTACGGATCACCTTCGCGTTCCAAGAAGGGAAATTAGTAGGAGCAATATTTTTTCCTAGGGTTGTGTATAATTTCTTTCTCTTCTGATCCATGCTAATTTCGGAATGCATGTGTTGTGTGTGGCAGAAGATGTCCCAGAAGGAGAAGGTCCTCATCGTTCTCCACGACAGCGATGATGAGAACCAGCACCCGCTTCAATCTTCCAATCTTGCTGCAATGCAAAGGCAACCATCATGTCAGGCCCACGCTCAAAACCATCATCAACCAGCAGTTTTGGCACCCCCTCCAGGCCAACAGTAACCAGCAGGGTTTGCACCCCCTGCAGTTCAACCTCAACCAGCAGTGTTGGCACCCCCTCCAGGCCAACAGCAACCAGCAGGATTTGCACCCCCTGCAGTTCAACCTCACCCACCAGGAGCTGAACCCCCTGCTGTGCAACCACATCCAGCAGATTTGGCACCTACTATAACAAGAGGTTTGTAAACGCACCTGCTACACATCCGAAAGAACCCCTCGCACGTCACAATTTCAAGCGCTCTAATTATTCTACACACGCAGGTCCTGGCTACTCTGGAGATTTGTCATTTGACAAGCATTGCATTTTTGCCAATAAAATGACGTTAGATCACTACCAGTGCAATCATCTGCTCGATTTCGTCCGTGACATCCCTGGATCCCCTATCAAGCACTACGTTTACATGTTGAGCAAATCTTCTGTCATTAAGAAGAAATGCAAGTTGGTAAGTTTTTATAATTCATTTTTCAATGTTTGTACCACGTTGCCCTTTTGTACCACGTAGCAGGCATCATTTGTTTGTTTTTAGATCAGACAGCTACAAAATCTTATATTTTTCCACTAGCGATAGCTTTGGCACGTGTTTATTTTTCAACTCTCATCACAACCTGGTGTTTGTATAATGGTTATCAATCATTTTTTTCTGAGACACTAGTATGCTATTTTTTATTCTGGCCAAAAAAATGTGGAACTCTAATACGGCCGATGATTAATTTATTAGCACTGAACTGGTTGGTGTGTTTTGCATACAATGGATCCCTTTTCATATGTGCTGCATACGATGATGGGTATCGATCACCTGCCAGTCACCAAAATTAAGAACTCGAGGCAAATGAAGCCGATGATTACAATGCGGCATATCATATTCCGTGACATGCACCTGCTATTGTTGTATGAGGCAATATTCTTTTTCTTCTGCCCCATTTCGCCTTCAGCATGAATTCTTGCGCTTTTTTTTCGGCCAATGATATGTGTGCAGTCACAAGCAGCGCCGTGAGAGTCTCCATTGTATCTGGCATGTTGCGCAAGCATATGTTTTCGTTAGCGCCACGTTCTTGATACGGTGGAGACATTTCATGGCAACTGTGTTTATTGCATTTGGTATGCGACTTTATGAGGCCCATATTATAGTAAACTGTATTTTGAATTTTGTCTGATGGCGATTTGTTATGAGGAACTTTGTTTGGAATGCACATTCATTAACATGTGCATCCGATTCATATTGTTGGCCTTTTTTTCCTCATCTGGACAATGATTATGTTCATGGCCACAACATATTGCGCAAGTGACATGTTCCGGCCGCGCCACATGTTATCCACTCATGATGTTAAGAGTTACAAGTATGTTTTGCATAACGATCTATTTTCTTTTAGACTTTTCAAAAGTTACCCCGGAGTAATTTCTTCCTTAGAAAGGTTCATGGACCATACAAATGTGGCACTACAATACGGCCGATGATTTAACTATAGGCCACGAGGGTTGAAAGAAGATTGCTTATAGAACCAAGTGGTCAATGCAGGGACAATGCGTGGCATTACCCCCTTCGTTCTTATAGGCACTCTTTTTTCCACCTACGGCTATGATGTATGAGGCCTGAAGCTGGATGGTGTTTTTTTTCATATAATGGAACATTGGTCACTTGTGCTGCCAATAATGATGGTTATCGACCACCTGGCAGCCACCATAATTAAGAACTTGATAGTCGTCATTTTGGGTTTTGTGCTACATTTTGTTTGTTGTCATATGGTGCATACATGAGGGGAACAAAGCCGATGATTACAATGCGGCATAGCATATGATCAGCGAGGCACCTTGAATTATGCACAGCTTCAAGGGTTGTGCATACCTCTAGGTCCCTGCACAGAGTCGTCTCTCTGTGACATGGGCTTGCTTTTTTTATTATGAGGCAATCTTCTGTTCTTCTGCCCTGTTCTTTATACGGTGGAGACGGATCATGGGATCTGTGTTTATTTGTTTTATGAGGCCCATTTTTTAGTCATCTGTATTCGAATTCTTATATGCATATGTCTCCATTAGAAAGGTTCATGGACAATACAAATGTGGCACTCTAATGTGGCTGATGATTAAACTATAGGCCACGATAGTTGAAAGAAGATCGCATATAGAACCAAGTGGTCAATGTATGGACAATTCGTCGCATTACCCCCTTCGTTTTTATATGCACTCTTCTTTCTACATACGGCTATGCTGTATGAGGCCTGAATCTGGATGTTTTCCTTTGCACTGAATGGAAATTTTTTCCATACGTGCTGCCAATGATTATGGGTATCGACCACCTGGCAGCCACCAAAATTAAGTACTAGACAGAAGTCATTTTGTGTTTTTTCTTCATTTTGTTCATTGTCATCTGGTGGATACATGAGGTGAAGAAAGCCGATGATTACAATGCGGCATAGCGTATGCTCAGGGAGGCGACCCTTGTAGGCATCTTGAATTATGCAAAACTGCAAGTGTTGTGCATACCTCTAGGTCCCTGCACGGAGTCGTCTCTCTGTGACATGGGCTTGCTCTTTTATTTATGAGGCAATCTGTTTCTTCTTCCCCTTTACATTTCCTACTTGATTCATGCCTCAATTTATATGAGGCAATCTATTTTGGGCATCTTCCCCTTGTAGGCATCTTGAATTATGCAAAACTGCAAGTGTTGTGCATACCTCTAGGTCCCTGCACGGAGTCGTCTCTCTGTGACATGGGCTTGCTCTTTTATTATGATCTGTCTTCTTCCCCTTTACATTTTCTACTTGATTCATGCCTCTATTTCTATGAGGCAATCTTTTTTATTATGACAGCGCCGCGTTATTTGATACGGTGGAGTCATTTTCATGGCATCTGTGTTTATTGCAATTGTCTCTATGTGGACCATTTTCCAGTTAAATGTATTCGAATTTCTTTTTAGAAATTTGTTTGCCAATGCACATTCACTAACATGTGCATCCCATTCATATTGTTTACCATATTTCTTTCAGCTGGTCAATGATTATGTGCACGGTCACATCATTTTGCCCTTGTTGTACATAGAAAAAACGCAGACCATACAAATTCGGCACTCTAATACGGCCGATGATTAAACTATAGGCCATGATGGCTGAAAGAAAATTGCATATAGAACCAAGTGGTCAATGTAGGGACAATGTGTGGCATTCCCCCTTCGTTCTTATATGCACTTTTTTTCCACCTACGTCTATGATGTATGAGGCCGTGAAAATGGATGGTGTGTGTTTGCATAGAATGGAACTGCTGCATTATTCAAGCTTTCCTTTTTGTTTTAACTTCCTTTTCGGTTGGTGCAGGATTTTAGCGCTGAATTCTCAGAATCTTGTCTGAGCGGACATCTGAAGGAGCCGAATCTCATTTTGGTTTCGTCTTTCAGCCATGTACAAACTTTCCTCGTTACTTTGAAGATGGGTCGCGGCTCAAAGAAGAACAAGGCCATGCTAGGTAAAGGGTGGCCAGATGTCGCAACTGCTTATGGGCTGGAAGCAGGAAAGAAAGTTCTCTTCTGTTTCCACCCAAATGCGTATGGCATCGTCGACATGAGGCTCTTGATTCTTTGAACCAGCAATGCTTGTGATTTGTGTAATAGTGACTTTATGTACTAGTGAACCAGGTAGTTGTTACGAGTAGATGTTTATGTGGTCTGGAACCAATGTATCCTAATCTATGTAAGATATTCGTCCATTCCGCGATTGTTTATTGCCATCTAAATATGAAATCATATGCAGCGGTTGTGACAATCAACTCAACGGGTTAACAGTATGTCGATATTTTTAGTTATAGGATGCACACACACCAGGCAGTGTCAGTGGGTGCATTTGCACCTGTTAGTTCCAGGCATGGACAAGCATCACATACCTGTACTTGAGATTGTGCAATGTACCAACCATCCCCAAAAAAAACGGGATTAGTGCCAGCATATTCATGCGTACACCCTGCACGCACATTTTTTGCTGTGTCCAGCACATTTTCTTTGATATTTTTTCTATATGCAGAGAAGGCAGAATATCCATTACAGTTAAAGCAAGGAGCAATAACTGCTTGTTTTTTTTCCTGGCACCCGTCTTTATCCTTCTGCCCTCACGCTCCGTCTCACTTTCACCTCCCATATCTCCCCTCCAGGTCCGTGTTCGTCGCAAGAACTCTCGCCGTCGCCCGGATCTTTACTTTCAGAGGCTGTCATCTCTGAACACAGGCCAATCTGTTTGAAAGGTTAGAAGTATCCACCCCGAAGCAACAGAGTTTTTTTTATGATTCGTGATTACCTTGTTGCGTTTCGATTCACTCGTTTTCTAACACTCATGCTGGATCTGCCCCAATGTGAAACTGCCACACGAAAGTTAGCAATTCTTAGCTAGTCCGACCGATGCGCATGACTCATATTCCATTTGTTTAGTTCACCACTCTTTTATTCTTAATGCTCTCATTCGTGAGCAGTACATCAGATCTGCTCATTCGTATGGAGCCTTAGCATGCTTAGCATGCATTTTATTTTTTTGTTGATTTGTTTCTTCCCTTTATTTCAAACAATCAATATTTTTCTTCAACACATACAGCAGGAAGCTCACCTGTGATTACGTCTTTTTCAGTCAAGGCATTACAACTAAAATGCGTTTTACAACATTGTCTCTCACTATTGGTCTCATCGTTTTATCTTTTAACAGTCACCATGGGTAGCGAGAAGAATCCTATAATCCTGATCGATGACAGTGACGATGAAGAAATCCAATCTGCACCGATTGGAAACCCAGACTTAGCTGTAGGCGAACCAGAAGTTCCTGAAATGCTAGAGCTCTTCCCTGTCCCAGCTATTAACCCACCAAACATTCATCACGAACACCACGTGGTTGCACACGCTGATGAGGTTGCCGGCAACCTTCCGAACGTTATACTAAGAGGTTTGGAAACACTTTTACCCCCCACTCCCCACATTCCTAACATGCATGCTGCAACATTATTGCCTAACCATGGGAACATGTGAATTACAGGTCCATACCGTTTTGGTGTCTTGAACTTTGACGACCACTGCGTTTTTGGCAACAACCTTCAGCTGACGGAGGATCATTGCGAGTTCCTTTCCGAGTTCGTAGAAGAGAACCCAGCAGATCCTATAAAGTACTACATTTATAGGATGACTCACTCTGCAGTTGCTCGAAACAAATGCAAGATGGTTAGTCACTTACAAATACATGTTTTTGCTGGATAGTAAACAAAGATTTTACGTATCACCCAAAAAATTCTCTACACCTTCCTTGGTTTCCACATTATCAGTTTTTATGTCGCTTCCCACTATGTCATTACACATCATTGCCCTTTACATTTTACATTCTTTTGAACAAGCATGCATAACTGTCCGTTATACTTTCATATTTTTAAAAAATTACGGTTCCGTTAGGGCCAATGATTAATGTATTCGTTTCCGCACAAACGTGGTGCTGTGAGAGCTTTCGTTGTATCTTGCACATTGCACTATCAAAATTGCAGCGCCATGTACATGATACCATGGAAGCATTTCACAGCCATAACACCAGTGGTGCATGAGGCCATTTATTTGTGCTAACTATTGTTTTTAGAAACAATCATGCACCAATTGAACCAAATGCAGACATAGTTTGTTTTTTGCACTGATCAATTAGTTCTTAGGTTACCAGTTTGTGGATTTTACTTTCCAACATACATGGATAATACCTCTTTTTTCGTATGCATTTGTGGTTTCATCATGTTTATACTTTATGAGCGATGTTAGATCATTTTGCTATTATTTGGAGCAAGGTTTCAATTTTGTTATATTTTTTGTTGGTGTGTTTGCAGGAATTCAATTCTGATTTTACAACATCGTATCTGTCTACACACCTCGCAAATCCTCTACGCATCTCTGTTCAATCTGCCGCCCATCCTGAGGTATTTGATGTTACTATGAGGTTGGGACGCGGTTGCAAGCAGAACAGGGCTATGCTAGGTGCTGGGTGGGTAGATGCCGTGAGGACATTCGATATCAACGAAGGAGACTTTGTGTTGTTCTCTTTCCACCCCGACGTTCAGAATGGGCTTGATCTTCTCATGTTGATTATGTGATTCCTGCAACCTGGAAACATTTTCGTTAGCATGCAACGTAACGTGCCATATTTCTAGTATGTCAGTTTCCAGTCCAGAACAACCAGTTGTAATAATATTTGAAGTTTCTAATATTTAGTATGTCCCAGAACAATCATTTGTAATTTGTCGCGAAGTTTTTAATTTCATTGTTCCCTCACAATAATCCATCACCACTATTTTTGCATTTTTATTTGGTGTTGTGGCTATATGGGATGCGTTATGCATGTTAACTCGCTCCGTTCCACACACACATATCTTAATAAACACAAGCGTCTTTTGGTTTGGCACATTTAGTTTCTAGTCAATTTTTTTTGTGCACTATAAATTTGTTTTTTTGATTTGGCCATATTAATCACTGGCAATGCATCAGTTTTGCCAACTGTGAGGAAAACACAAAATGGATTTTTTCTGATGATTTTTTGTTTTTCTTTTCCCACTATTGTTGCACCACTTTGGGTTTCTGTTTCTGCCCCTAAGGTGGGTAATTATCCAGAGTGGCAACAGAAAAACAGTGGCAACAGAAAAGTTGACAAAACACAAAACGTATCATACAAAAGTTGACAAAACACGAAACATGATTTTTTTTGGTGTGTGTGTGCCACTTCCAACGGTATAGCTGCAACGGTAGGCAACCCAGAACCCAACGGTCATCATTCTTTCGTGAGCCAACGGTCACCACCACACACATGCCGCTCCTCTTACAGGCGATGTTTTATTCGTGTCTGGCCTCGCCGTATCACCTACAACATCTTGCGCCTATTTAACTCCAACAGCGGCGACAAGCATCTACACGATCCACACGCGAGTATCCAGTTTGACTCTCCTTCTTGCACCCCACCAATACAACGTTTTTCTCTCAGCCGTTGCTTCCATGGAGCCTCCGCACGTCGTCGACCTAGACGCGGAGCTCATCATGCTAGAAGTCGACGTCCCAGTCCTCGCCGCCCCCTCTGGAGTTCATCGGGCCGCCTGCGCACTCAGCTGGCAACACGCTCCAGTTTTTCGTGTTCGGAGGAACCGTATGCGCCATGGATGCGGCGACCAAAGTTCTTAGGCACCTGTACATTGGGGAGTCCGACGTCTACAACATCAGGTCCGGCGCCGATGGCAGTGGCGTCTATGCCATGATGCTACATTCAGGAGAAGCAGCCATGCATCACGGCGCCCTGTACTGGGTGGGAGACACTCTCGTTTGCTGCATCAAGGTCAACCCGTGGCTTGTGTACGACCCGACAACAGAAGGCGTCGTTCCCACTATCCGTGCCGTCCATCGCATCAACTAGTTGTGTTTTCCATGTTTACCATTGATGTGTCTACTTCGTGTAACCTGAAATAATTTCCCGTTGGGCAGAAATGTTTGAATCCTAAAAATATATCAGTCTTTTTAAGTGTCCTCCATTGTATGTGCCCTTGCTGGCTCGCCGATTGCGCACGGCGGTCAAACGCTGCGTTGCCGTCCGGTCACCCCCTTTATCCGTCAATGGGGCGGGCCTTTAGTTTAATATCACCGTTTGGGCCCACGTGGTCTTTCTTCCCTGGCTAACTGCTGCCGCCCATAGAATCCCCCGAGAAAACCCAGGAACCCCCATCGCCATCGCCATTGCCATTGCCGTCGCCTGTTGGATTGAAGCTTTAGAGCAGGGTGATTCGAGGCGCAAAGGAGCTCCATCGAATTTTCGTCGCCCGCCTGTCGATTGAAGGACGGACAAGCAAGGAGCTCCCTCCACTACCACAAGCAAGGAGGGACAAGCCGACGGTTGCAGCTCCAATCTATCAATCCCATTTCGATGGTCAGTGCCATCTTTCCTATATGTTTTTGATTTAACATGCTTGAGTTATCGAACGGTGCCTTGTATGTCAGTAGATTTGTTTATCTATTTTCGCTTGCGGAATATGGAAAAAACCCCAGGTTCCGCCTGTTCATCTGGTTCTAAATCTCATTTGTTAAAATAGGATTCCGATGGATCAGATAGTAATGTCGTCGATCTCTGTCCTATGTGCCGTCACGAAGCAACTTTCTGTCGCACACTCACTCGTCATTCCAATCCTATCAAAGTCCCCATTGAACACGGTTACGAGGAGGAAGTTGTAAGTACTGCATTTTTCAAATTCCAGGGAACGTCATTTGTTTTTCCTTCAATCAGTGTGTGTTATAGTTTCTCCGGTTTTTGCATTACATGTAGATTCTGCCATGCCCTTTACGATTCCGTCTAGAGAGCCGGGCAATTGGCCCTCGTAAGAACTGGATGGAGGCTAAGTGCCCCAAGGGAGATACATACTACTTCTATCTGGAACGGTGGGTAATCGAAATTGAAACAAAGAAGGCAGCCCTTTGTAAGCGGCTAACTGACAGTAGGAAGACACATATCC
This sequence comes from Poa pratensis, assembly GCA_947311845.1. Classification (NCBI taxonomy): domain Eukaryota; kingdom Viridiplantae; phylum Streptophyta; class Magnoliopsida; order Poales; family Poaceae; genus Poa; species Poa pratensis. Next base: position 3,154,678 of record CAMZMU010000038.1, read on the forward strand.
ATACCTCGATATGTGGAACGCAGTGGAGAGCACTGTGTGTCCTACGGCATCGAAATCGGCGATTTTGTCACTTCACTTGGGATGAAGATCAACATGTGTTCAATGTTGTAGTGACTAACGGACACAATGCTACAAAACCTTTTGTTCAGTACACAGGTATGCTGGTTTATGTTCACTTTTCTTACACATTAAGTTGTTTATCATTTTTCTGACTGTCTCGTCTCTTTGATCAGAGTTTAAACAGATTCATGACGTCTGCAAGCCAGCACTTCTGAAGACAATATTCCACGAACCAAGAGATGTCACGTTTCCAGAAATGAATGCGATATCTGCTGCTCTATTCAGGAACGAATTTGACGAGTCATTTGAGATCCCTCAGTTCTACGTGCGCAGGATTGAGGATGATAGTATAGACATCGAATCTTTGGTATCATTTAAACGTTTCTTATTCATTTACATTTCTTAACTGTCTGTCTTTTGTACTTTTCTGATATGATGTTCATGTTATCTTGACAGCATCTCAAGATTGAGGCACTAGATGGTTACGATGTTACTCCATCAAGAGATCGAAGATTACGTCATGTCCACGGGGATTGTCGTCTCTTGGCGAGAGACTATGTCGAGGTCTTTGGAACTTATCGAGTGGATGAAGATTACATTGAGTTCCATGGGACCTGGGATATATTCTGGGAGCAAGCACAGATTGATTTTGGTGATCTTTTCGTCATCAAGGTGATCGTCAAGGAGGAGTACATCGAGCTGAACTTTGAGAAGGTAAGCGAAGACGTCGACGGGGCCGGCGAAGCCATCAATCAGTGGGTTGACGAAATCATGACCGGCTTTGACGTCTCCAGTGATACCAGCGAAGAGAGTGAATAATTTAATTATGAGCTTTTTTCTGGTTGGATGTTTTTGGTCGAACACATACTGGTCGCGCTCCGTGCATGAACTGGCGTGTTCCGTGCGCGACCTGAGCACGAAGTGCCGCTTGCTGGGGGCGTTTTGTGCGTCAACGTAGTAAAAACTCGTTATGTTTTTGGGTTTTTATTAGTGCTTGTTCTGGTTATTTTGCCCATAACACTTATGTTCCAAGTCAAAAAACACTTCTTGTTACTCTTCAGTCCACACGCCATTGTTTGCGTAACACATTTGATACATGAATCCCCCGCTGAATGATATGTGGTAAGACAATTATGTGCGCAATTTTTTTTCTTTTACTTTTTTCAATATGTGAAGCTTAATTCAAATACCTATCAAGCCTAAATTTGACCAACACTTTAAACATTATTGTTGCCACATATATCCCATTCAACTCACACAAAAAAATACATTAAGAAATCAACAATACGTTCAATTCATTACCGAATTGTAACAAATAGATGGATCGTGCTAAATAGGTTTGTTGTTGCTACAAAGTTCCAGCAAATTATCATTTATGTAACAAACAAACAGCTCGCGCTAATGATGAAAACGAACATGTACAAATCCAACAAACAGTTTATCAAAACAAAAGGATAATTTCAAATTGTAATAATTTATGCGCTGAATTCCATATAGCATAATGGAGCCAGAAACTACCAAATGTGTTTTGGATTCTGAAACAAAGAATTTTTAAATTGACAGAATTATGTAAATATTCAAAGTCCATCCATTTTCCAGCTCTCTTTTACATCTTGGCGCGGTCTCCTTTTGTGAGACCAGAACCACCACCTGGGTGGAAATCAGCATTCATTTCACACATGAATTTATGAAAGCAGTTGGGGCACCAACAGCTCCAACCCTCACTCCCTCAGTAACGGTCTTCTCCTTTTAGATTTCTCAACGGTGGAAGGTGCACCCATCCTCCCCACCACCACGCTCCACTCCCCTCCCAAATCCCACCTCTCTTCACCTCCCAAATCCCACATCTCCAACACCAGCGATTTTGTTGCAATGGCGTGGGAGGACTTTATGCTAGTCGTCGACGAACCCATCTCTCCGCCCATCCAGTCGAGTTCATCGGTCCGCCTCCCCACCCCGACGGCAACACTCTACAGTTCTTCGTCTTCGGAGGATCAATGTTTGCTCGGGACGCAGCAGCCAAGGTCCTAAAGGACACATATGTTGGCCGTGGACAGGGAGACACCTACCTCCCCCTGTCCGGCGCTGACGGAGGCGGAGTCTTCACCATGATGCTCACCGAAGGTGAGGCAGACAGGCTCCACGACGACGTCTACTGGGTTGGGGATACCCTCGTCTGCTGCATCAAAGTCAACCCAGCTATCATCTATGACTACTGTATTCCAAGCGTATTCCCTACAGTCAGGGCTCTCCATCGTTAAAACCTTAGTTACACTTTAGATTTATATAATTACCGCGGGATCCCCCGCGCCGACATCGTAATATTTGCTGTACCCCACTCGTGTAACGGACTTATAACTATGATCTAGGAATTGTATTTTTTTTCGATCTGTTTTGTTTTTCATTTGGTCTCCAGTTTTACATACAATTTTAGTTTACTACATGTATGCACTTTTGCAACCTTTTTTTCACCTTTTGTTGTCATTGTTAGGTTTGTTATATTTCTACCAGCACAACACATTTGACCATTCAATTTACTGAATGGCACTTTTTTCCTCTGCCTTGACAGTTTCGTTTCAAATACTTTTGAATTAGCATCCATGTTTGAATAATTATGGACCATCTGAATTATGAAGGGAAAGTCAAAACTTTATCTTTTGTGCGGGTGTAAATCATTCCGGGTTTAAACAAATCTTGGTTGTTTGAGAAAACTATATGTTATCAATTACAGTGGGCCTAATGTGAGAGCACAATAGTGCAAAACACAGTATACGATACTTTTTATTACCCGATCAATCTGCAGGTGTACAGTTATTGTTATGCAATTTCATTTTATGTTTTTTTATTTATTTATTGCAAATGTCTTTTCGTTAGTTCAAACACAAAAAGCTAGTTGTTTCTTCTAGTATGAATACTCACGTTTTTTTTCGCAACATCAAAAGACATCCATTTAAAAAAAGGTTAATCAAATATGTTGTGTGTACTCGAAATCAGGTAAGATGGGAGAAGCACACACCAGGTACGTGTCACCGCACTTACACGCGTGTCTTTGCAGCCGTCCACATGCATAAAAGTAGGTTTTGTGTGTCAGTCAACAAACTTACCACCCCAGGGTTAGAATTGAATGCAACGCTTCGTTCTTATCACCGGAAGGAACCCACACAGACGAGCCACCGCTTCTGCTCCTCCTGGCCTATTTAGTTTCCAGATTTGGGCGAGCAAAACCTAGATCTTCTTCTCTCAGCTTCCCCTGCTCCACTCGTAGTTTCCAGATTTGGCGAGCAAACACTAGTACAGGATCTTCCATGGCGAACGAGCACCTCGAGATCCAGGGCGTGGACGAGCCGCTGCTCGCCGGCCACACGGTCGACTTCATCGGCCCTGCCGCATGGTCATGGGGCCACACGCTCCAGTTCTTCGTCTTTGGTGGGACCTTGTCAACTTGGCTAGCCGCCTGCACCATGCTGACCGAGTACTTCGACGGCGACAACACCAAGTACAAGATGCGTCGCGGCGCCGACAAGACGGGCGTCTACGCCATCCTCGACGACGCGATAGCCTGCAGCCTCCACGGCGACGTGTACTGGGTGGGAGACACCCTTGTGTGTTGCATCCAAGTCAATCTGTGGCTTGTGCACGACAAAGGTGTCCCGCACGTCCACCCCGTCGTGCACGTCCTCCCACGGTTCTAGCCGTCATCCAGTGCCTTGCCAGAAGTCTTCACCGCCGTCGACCACCGATGCTGTAACACCCCAGGTATAAACACTACCTGAGATGCTACCACAGAACAATAAGATCTATCAAATATGGAGATTATTAGGAATTTTGGCAGAGTTTTTCTTTAATAACGACAGGTAGTTAATAAAAAGAGGATAGATGGAAACAATATAGCTTGAAGAAACATCCACGTGATTCACAAATCTTAGTGAGTCACTAGCCACGAAGACGCAACGGTCTATTGAAACTTGTACAAAATTATAGGTTTCCACTACATATTTTATGAGTATATGTGATGTGCCAAAAGGAGTAGATGTGCTATGCCCATGTCCCATGCATGTCACTTAATTAGTACCTGAAACCAAATAAAAATGCAAGGGTGAGTATAGAAATACTCAGCAAGTACAATATGGATCCAGAAAGACATCAGACAAACAACACCATTAGGACTTCTCTCAGAATCACACAATTTTCCTGAAAACTGAACTGCGGGTTTAGCACATGTGACGGGGAATTAATCATCATGTGAAGGCAGTGTTGGCTCGGAATTTACCAACGTGTCGGCTCGGAATTTACCAACGTGTCGGCTCGGAATTTACCGACCTGCCGCAGTATTGGCTCGGAATTTACCGATCTGCCACAGTATTGGCTCGGAATTTACCAATCTACGAACCCGTGGAGTTTAGAAGAAGAATATTGAATCGAATAAACATTGAATAAGATCCAAACACACTAGAAGCTCAACAAACAGCACACCAAATATAAGAAGGTGAGGTTCGTCATGCACTTGCCTTTACCCAGGGGGCAGAAGTTGAATGGAGTCAAACTTCAATATTTTTAAGCAACCAGGTACACACAAGTCTCAATCCATGCCATGCACCACAATAAAACGAAACACCAAATAACATCTAAAGCGCACACAGGTACGTATTCCGAATCGCATTCTCAGAATAGCAACCTTTTGCTGCCCTTTTACTGATAAATTCATAAGTCTGAGCAATGAAACTCTAAATATAGCAACCAATATCTTTATGGATTCAGGAGAAGATTATTTAGAAATAGCTCCAACTAACTGAACTCTTATTCTGGAGTTAACTATGTTATATCAAGCAAATACTTTTGCTCTTTCCAAAATTCAGCATAATGACTAGCCCTCTTACGAATTTCATTGCAGTGAAGATACTTATTTAAATTGAGCAAACTTAATTGACCTAGAAACTAGAAGCTTCCAGCTAATTGTACCATTTTAGTTTACCCTTTTATGAATAACAGAAGACTCCGAAAGATTTAACCCAAAACCGTAAGTATCATGTTTCTTGCACAGCAGGACAGAAACTTGTTTATATTGCCCCGAATAAACGGCTGGGCCAAAATTAGCAAATGAGCACTCAAAACGATCGTGAGAATATAACCTATATTTCATCTCACAGCCACTTCTTCTAGTTCGGCCATCTGGGCCGTCGAAATTGCAGATTTATGTTACTGTGCAGACACAGGGACAGCAACAGAAATGATTTGAGCATTCAACCTCCATGATCTGCTAGTCCCCTGCCCTAATCACCATAAATCTCACGCCTACAGAACCTTGGTACAGGTAGGAGGGGTGTAGATTTTCACCTTGGTGGTGGGAGCACAAGATGGTGAAGGAAACGCCGGAGAGGAAGGTCTTCTCTTGTCCTTCTCATCTTGCTCCTATTTATGTCTCCTCTTTCTTTTCCTCAACCTCAGATCCATGCTGCACTAGGAGGTTGGGGAGGACGTGGTGCAGCTAGGAGTGGTATGGAGAGGAGGAGGAAGAGAAAGTGAGGAGGCGCCATGGAGGGAAGGAGCTCTTGGGGGAGGTAGGAAGAAGGGAGTGGCTGTTTAGGGATGGGATGAAGCGCTCACGTGGAGGAGGAAGCAAAATGAGATGAGGCCACGGCTGAGAGCGAGTTGGAGGTTATCCAAACCAGGGGAAAAACAGTTAAATAAAAATATTTTAGAAGTACAAAATAGTCATATGGCTACTGAAATGAGATAATCCATTTAGGATGCATCCGGACTCCGTTTTGGCCAAATGAGTAGTCAATTTCGACTAGCTCGACGAGCCCGACGCAACCATGGACTCGGATATTTGAGAATAGATTTTGTTTGAAAGGTCACAAGAAGGTGACTAAGAAAGGAGTATGGCGAAGCGATGACAAGAACCCTGATGAAAATGTCCAATAAATTACGGGGTATTACAGTCTACCCACCTTAAAAGGAACTCGCCCTCGAGTTCTTCTTTCATTATAACTTGTAGAATACAAGGACATCCAATTTATTAGGGAACATCTATTGAAGCACTCATGAAAAACAATGTCCATCTCAAATCAGGAACAACCCAAGACCCATCCTACTGTGCACCAGTGTGTCAAGTTTTAAATTATTAGAATACTAATTAAGGAGAGGTCAACGCCAGAGATCTAAAGCCGGGCTCTGATACCAACTGTAACACCCCAGGTATAAACACTACCTGAGATGCTACCACAGAACAATAAGATCTATCAAATATGGAGATTATTAGGAATTTTGGCAGAGTTTTTCTTTAATAAACGGACATCCACGACAAGTAGTTAATAAAAAGAGGATAGATGGAAACAATATAGCTTGAAGAAACATCCACGTGATTCACAAATCTTAGTGAGTCGCTAGCCACGAAGACGCAACGGTCTATTGAAACTTGTACAAAATTATAGGTTTCCACTACATATTTTATGAGTATATGTGATGTGCCAAAAGGAGTAGATGTGCTATGCCCATGTCCCATGCATGTCACTTAATTAGTACCTGAAACCAAATGAAAATGCAAGGGTGAGTATAGAAATGCAAGTACAATATGGAACCAGAAAGACATCAGACAAAGAACACCATTAGGACTTCTCTCGGAATCACACAATTTTCCTGAAAACTGAACTGCGGGTTTAGCACATGTGACAGGGAATTAATCATCATGTGAAGGCAGTGTTGGCTCAGAATTTACCAACGTGTCGGCTCGGAATTTACCGACCTGCCGCAGTATTGGCTCGGAATTTACCAATCTGCCACAGTATTGGCTCGGAATTTACCAATCTGCGAACCCGTGGAGTTTAGAAGAAGAATATTGAATCGAATAAACATTGAATAAGATCCAAACACACTAGAAGCTCAACAAACAGCACACCGAATATAAGAAGGTGAGGTTCGTCATGCACTTGCCTTTACCCAGGGGGCAGAAGTTGAATGGAGTCAAACTTCAATATCTGTAAGCAACCAGGTACACACAAGTCTCAATCCATGCCATGCACCACAATAAAACGAAACACCAAATAACATCTAAAGCGCACACACGTACGTATTCCGAATCGCATTCTCAGAATAGCAACCTTTTGCTGCCCTTTTACTGATAAATTCATAAGTCTGAGCTATGAAACTCTAAATATAGCAACCAATATCTTTATGGATTCAGGAGAAGATTATTTAGAAATAGCTCCAACTAACTGAACTCTTATTCTGGAGTTAACTATGTTATATCAAGCAAATACTTTTGCTCTTTCCAAAATTCAGCATAATGACTAGCCCTCTTACGAATTTCATTGCAGTGAAGATACTTATTGAAATTGAGCAAACTTAATTGACCTAGAAACTAGAAGCTTCCAGCTAATTGTACCATTTTAGTTTACCCTTTTATGAACAACAGAAGACTCCGAAAGATTTAACCCAAAACCGTAAGTATCCTGTTTCTTGCACAGCAGGACAGAAACTTGTTTCTATTGCCCCGAATAAACGGCTGGGCCAAAATTAGCAAATGAGCACTCAAAACGATCGTGAGAATATAACCTATATTTCATCTCACAGCCACTTCTTCTAGTTCGGCCATCTGGGCCGTCGAAATTGCAGATTTCTGTTACTGTGCAGACACAGGGACAGCAACATAAATGATTTGAGCATTCAACCTCCATGATCTGCTAGTCCCCTGCCCTAATCACCATAAATCCCACGCCTACAGAACCTTTGGTACAGGTAGGAGGGGTGTAGATTTTCACCTTGGTGGTGGGAGCACAAGATGGTGAAGGAAACGCCGGAGAGGAAGGTCTTCTCTTGTCCTTCTCATCTTGCTCCTATTTCTGTCTCCTCTTTCTTTTCCTCAACCTCAGATCCATGCTGCACTAGGAGGTTGGGGAGGACGTGGTGCAGCTAGGAGTGGTATGGAGAGGAGGAGGAAGAGAAAGTGAGGAGGCGCCATGGAGGGAAGGGAGCTCTTGGGGGAGGTAGGAAGAAGGGAGTGTCTGTTTAGGGATGGGGATGAAGCCCTCACGTGGAGGAGGAAGCAAAATGAGATGAGGCCACGGCTGAGAGAGAGTTGGAGGTTATCCAAACCAGGGGAAAAACAGTTAAATAAAAATATTTTAGAAGTACAAAATAGTCATATGGCTACTGAAATGAGATAATCCATTTATGATGCATCCGGACTCCGTTTTGGCCAAATGAGTAGTCAATTTCGACTAGCTCGACGAGCCCGACGCAACCATGGACTCGGATATTTGAGAATAAATTTTGTTTGAAAGGTCACAAGAAGGTGATTAAGAAAGGAGTATGGCGAAGCGATGACAAGAACCCTGATGAAAATGTCCAATAAATTACGGGGTATTACAGATGCCCGCCGCCGCCTTCGAGCTACCTAATCTCTTGTGTAGACCTCCACCTATATTTTGTGTACAACAACAAAAGTTCTTTTGGGTTTCATCTCCATAAGAGTGGCTGGGTTTTTTCCGTTGGCTTGCCAAGCCTATCACAACCCTCCTCCTTTATCCGGGCTTGGGACCGGCTATGTTGAGACAACATAGGCGGAGTTAAACCCCAGCATTTTTGTTGTTTCATTTTTTCTTACCAAAGAGATGGAAGCGAAGAGGAAATAGCACGAACGAAGAAACTAGTCGCACACAGAGGGGAAAAAAGCACCACGAAAAGAAACAGCGTGCTGAAACAATAGAAAATTTTACCGTAATGTCAAAACGTCAGCCCCCAAAACGAAGCCAAAATAATCAGCAACGTGACATCATGAACACACATTTTACCCGCACAGCGTGGTTAAAATTTTCAAAAAAAGGCAGCCCACAGTCAAAACGTAACGTCAAATTTAATGACCGAGGCCACCAACCTGTACCTTCACGTCCTAGTGACGCACACCCGCCCTCTTAAATGCGTATTCCTGCTCGTATACCATCGTATAACCCCCGCTGCTATTTCCATCTTTTATTAATGCTACCTTATCCACGGATCGCGAAGCCGCAACAGCCGTCTAGATTCGCTCCTCGCGTGTCTCCGTGAGCCAAAAGTCCGCGTCCCTGTAACCCCTCCCTTCCCTAGAGATGCAAAATAGGACACGGCGATTCGGGTAGTGGGTGCACATGCACCCATTATGTAAAACATTTTTTTCAAACTGTTGAAAAATTCGAGAAAAAAATTCGAATAAACATCAGAACATTTTGTGCTAGCACAAAAAGTTTCGTGGAGAAAAAATGTTTTTTGTGACATGTGCAAAAAAGACAAAAAAAAGTCTCGTACAAAATCATTTTGGAACGTCCGGATTTGTCTTTTTTGCATAGGTTACAAAAAATATCTTTTCATCGCGAAACATTTTGTGCTAACATACAATGTCTTAAAGTACATCCGAAATTTTTATTTTGAATATTTTGACATTTTGAAAATTGTTTTTTGAACAATGGGTGCATCTGCACCCATGACCCGAAATGGATTTCCGAATAAGAAGGGCGAAGTAAGGGTGCCCTATGGTATTTCATCTTGCCCTATGCCCTTTTTTTTCATGGAGAAGAAAGCAAATAATAATTTCTCCATTCATTGAACCCTAGTTTGGGACCGACGCCTTGACATGGCAGCCCTCTGACCAATTGAACTATAATCCTGCAGGGCGCATGGCATACCTATTCTTAAATAAAACCATACGAATTTTCCCGCAGGATCTCTTGCAAGAAGCGATAATATAAAACTTCGACTTGTCAAATTTTAATTCATAAGAAAATAGAAAGTTAACTCAAAGAATTTATTACACATATCACCAATTTGTTAGAACATAAGTTTTCCAGAACTAGCTATTTATAGCGAGCCTCGCTTTACTGTTTCAGATAGAAACAACGTTCCTAATGTCGATTGGATACTTTCTTTTTTATTACTGTGGTAACAATGTATATGTTAGGATAGAATCTATCGAAACGAATAATAGAAACATGATAAAAATGAGCAGGAACATTTTTTAGAAAAGATTGAAAAAATTAAGTAGAATTATAACATATTGAAAAATAGATTGAGCTGAATAAAATTTGATCATGATAGGATCATGGCACTTGACAAATCGAGATATGTATTGTTCGGGAAGAGATAATAAAAGTTGTAAAGTTAATAGGAAAATAATCTACTTTCATTGAAAATAATTGAAAAACAGATGATCCTAAGTACTATTCAAGATTGGGAAGAATCAATATATAAAAACACACAATATTTAGATCGGCTAAAACAAAGTGATATCCCATAGGTATAACTAAATAACTTTATAAAATTGATATGACCGATGTTATGCTATTTGTTAGTTGGGCAGCTGGTTTGGTAGCTTGGTCTAGAAAAAAAACATTGCAAATGGTCTAGGAAAAACACATTCAAGATGAAAGCATGAATAAAAACCAATGTAAAGCAAGATGCTAGTTATTTAAAATTGGAGAATCATTAAAACTGAAAACACAAAAAATATATGCTGATTGCACATTTCTTTATAAAAAGTGTAACTCTGAGATGGAAGAAAGTGCAACTCGTATCTAAAACCAGATAGACTTCTTGAAATGCAACTCGTTTCAAAAACTAGTTGTTAATTGGACAGTTTTTAGTAAAAAGTAACTCATATCAAATGCAAGTTGGAGTTGCACTTTTCTTTTATAAAAAGTCAAACTCATATCTAATACCAGTCGAAGATGCACATTTCTTCTTAAAAGTGCAACTCATAGAGCACCATGCTAGTTACACAATTTTAGTACTGGAAACAGTTGGAATTGATCATTTTTGTATAAAATGTGCAAGTCTTACAAATTGCTTGGAGTTGCATGTTTCTTCACAAAAAGTGCAACCCGTATCAGAAACTGGTTGGAATTGCATATTTCTTAAAAAAAGTGCAACTCGGATCGGAAACTGGTTGGAATGGAGTATTTCATCAAAAAGTGCATCTCGTATCGAAACGTAGTTGCTAGTTGGACATTTTCTTTTTTGCAAAAAGTGCATCTCGTATAAGAAAGTGTAGTTGGGCATTTCTTTTATAAATGCAACTTCTACAGAAAACCGGTCTGGACTAGCATATTTCTTGAAAAACGCACAACTCGTTTAGAAAACTGCTAGCTAATTGCATGGTACTTGAGAAAGTGCAAATCATACCGAATATCGTTAGTTAGTTGGACCTTTATTTTAAGAAAAATCTGCAACTCATATCGAAAAATAATTGGAACTACACATTTTTCGAGAAAAAATGCAACTCATATGATAAAATATGAAACTCAAATGTTACCCGAGAAAAATGCAACTCATTACAAAATGGATACTGGTCGTATGTTTTTTTTAATAATGAATGTCGTTTAGAGTTGTACGTTTACTTGGGAAACTGAAACTTGTATAGCAGTTTCTATATTCACATTTACTGGGAAAAAAAACTCATATTGAAATCGGCTGCTACTTGCACGTTCCTTTTAAAAAGTGCAATGTGTATCAGAAATCAGTTATAGTTTCTGTTTTAGGAAAACTAGATGGACACCCCGAGCGTTGCAACGGGTATCTCTTAAAGGTTTAATAAAGCGTGTGAAATCTGAAGTTGACTAAATAAATATACAAGATTTAGTTAATCATGGTAGTTAAGAGGATAAAAAATTAGACATCGAATGTATAAGTGGTTTATAATTAAATTTTGTTATGGTTTAGGGTCTGATTAATTTAGATAAGATTATATCAACGGGTTGATGAAACATATGTTGTGGATGGCTTGCATAAAGATAACATGCACATTGGCGCATAATATTTTTTTAAACTTTTTGAGTGAATACATGCAGAAGAGTACATAATTTCAGATAACAGCTATATGATTTTTATCAATGAATATAATTACAAACAGTTCATGAGGAAAACTAATTCCGGTGTTGTACTTACACATGAAGTAACTACATAGCGAAATAGTGTGATCTTATCATTGGAACATAAAAGAAATGATGTGAACAACTTGATGGCTTAAAGAAGATAATGTGGATACTTGCGCATGTAGAGATAGAAAATAACTAGTAAGTAGTAGGATAACATAGATAATTGATTAGCTAAAAGAGCAAGTGATATGAATAATTAACTTGCAGGTGGAGATAGAAAATATTAATTACACTTAGTGGGGTTTTGGGTTGTAAGAATTATACATATACGTGCAATACACATGTTTCTTGAGAAAGGTCATACTAAACTACTCGGCATATCTCCGTGCACGTCGTATCGTAATCTGGTTGCTACTTAAACCTTTTGAGTGCAATTCATATCGGAAGTCAGTTGGAGTCGAGAAAAGTGCCACTGGTATAAAAAAACGTTGTCGTGTGCATTTTTTTGTGTGGAATAAACCACAACTATGTGAAAAACATTAGCTAATGCAAGAAAAGTAGAACTCAATATCGAAAAGCTTTAAGACTTGCATATTTATTGAGAAAATAAACTCCTATGGTACTCGTACCTTTTTAGAAAAGTGCAATTCGTTTTAAAAAGATTGCTATTTACATTTTATTGAGAAAATTACATCACATTTGAAAAGCCACTTGCTAAATGCACATTTCTTAAGAAAAAAAATTCATATTAAACATGGTTAGAGTTGCATATCTTTTCAAAAAGTGAAAGTCGTATAGAAAGTAATTGATACTTGCACTTTTTCTAAGAAAAATGTAACTCGCTTAAAAAACTCAAAGCTAACTGCACGTCTACCTCATTATGGAAAAAAGGCCGAAGTTGGTACTTGCATGTTACCTGAGAAAAATGCAAATTAATATGTAACGTATGTTAGAGGAGCCGCGTCCCTATTCTCACACTATGCTCTTTTCACTAGTAATTTCTCCATACATTTGTGTTGTTGTTTGCTAAAGAAATTGTACCATCGGATTCGTACTGAAACAATGTTTTTAGCGGTATAATACGTGACAAATATTATATGCAAAATAGTGGAGTACCATGGTGGGTAGTGGTGCACCCACTTTCAACCATTGGATACACTACAGGGAGCACAAGATTGATTGCAATGGAAACGGCAGATTTTGACGGTGTCACACCGACGAAAATGCATGGAGAAAATTGTTGTGTACATGCGGGATACATCATTCTCTCTCCTATACATATCCATTATATTTCCACAGACATGGATAGAATTGTTGCATGGTTTTGGTGGACACAGTGTCCTTTAAGAATTTAAGAATTGATGTGTGCATGCGGGATACATCATTCTCTCTCCTATCCATCTCCATTACATATTGCCACATGACTTGGATATAATTGTTGCATGGTTGTGGACACCGTATCCTTTAAGAATTGATGAGTGCAAGCGGGATGCATCATTCTCTATCCTATCCATCTCCTTTAGACAATTCCACATCTCCATGGAGAGAATTGTTGCATGGTGTTGGGAGAGAATTATTTGACATGTAATCGTTGAGTGGTGATGACTCCCAAGTGCATGAGATCAATTGTAGTACTTTTCGATTATAAAAGGTTGTCAAACCCACAAGGAGCTGAAGGTATTGGTTAGCAAGAATGATAAATAAAACAATAAAGATGCAAGTGTTTTTGGGATTTTTGGTTGTATAGTTGCAAGAGAATAAAAATGCTGAAAATAAATGGTAGCAAGTAAAAGCTCTCAAAGAGAGAAAGCCCAATCCTCTATGTGGCAAGAGGATAAGCTCAAGTGATGTGTAACTTATATGTGGAAAACGTTCCCGAGGGCGCTATGGATATTGCTAGGCATGGAGATTTATTAAACAACACGTTGAATATTTTGTCAAGTTTTAATCTTCTTTGGACTGACCCATTGTTAGGTATAGCTAAATAAATAAACTAAACCCCTTATAATGGATCATGTGACCAAGTAAATGATTGCACAGAATTATTAAGACATAAAATCCCACCATACCATTACACTCTAAGGTCCCCGATACTAATACCCTCATAATGTAACTTCATGACTCGGTCTCAGGTTTACATGTCCTCCCAAGTCTCCCTCAATTCATTACACTACGGTGTTCTCCTATGAGCCCATATAGGTGAAGTGTTGTGCAGTCGACGTTCGCACAACACCATCATAGAATCACATAAAAAGATAAACACTAGACAAAATACCAACACATGTCATATATAAGTCATTGCCAATTCATCCTATGCCCTCAGGAACATACGGGAACTACTCACAACGTGCAAACATGATAATATTCAGTGGAATAAATAGTACAACACAATCTGAAAATATAACTTCACCTCCAAATAATGACAAGTACTCAATCACAAACATGAATAGGAGCACAAAACAAGTATTTAGGGTATAGCAACTCTAAAACTACGAGGGGAACGGAGTGGATCACGGAGATGATGATGGAGATGGTGCTGGTCTTGGTGATGGTGATGATGTAGAGGCCTCCTCCCACGCCAAGGAGGAGAGGTGATGGCGATGACGATGATTTCCCCCTTCTCCGAAGCTCTAGAGCAGCAGGATCTGATCCCCATTCGGAGGGAATCAGGAGTTTCGCCGCCGCCGCGGCCTCGGATGGACTAGGGAAAAGTAGGGCATAACTTTTCGGGTGAGACGAAGGTGCGTTAAAAAGCCCCGAGCGAGGAAGTGCCTGAGGCTCGAGTTGGTGGGCCTCACACGGCCAAGGAATCTGGCCGCGTGGACCCCCCTCTTTTGGGCCTCGTGGCTCTTCTTCCTTCGATCTTATTCCCTCTGTTATTATCCCGATGAAAAATCAGCTGTGCAATTTTCATTTTTCCATTTGAGTCCCTGTAGCTTCTGAAACATTAAAAACAAGAAAAAAGAGGTTTTCTGCCTCCCAGAAATTAAATACCAAAAATAGGGACTTTGTATGAAAGTCCCATAAATCATCTAAAACATGTAAAAACAATGATATAACAATGGCAATAACACTCTAATATGATAATATAAGTTGTATAAATGATGATATAAAATGCACGTATCAAGTGGCCATGGCATGGAATTGTTGGGTGGCCATGGTGCTTGGGGAAATGGACGTGGTCGGCTAGCACATGCACAGAGACGAATAAAAAATGTCCACCTTTTGATTTTAACCTATGGAAATGGAAATGTCTAATGGATGTGGATGGGAGCACATGCAATCTAACCAAACAAAATAGACGGAGCTTGCCGATGTTGCTTGCACACACAACTTTCTCTAACCATGATTCATCACGGAAGCACGTGATCGCTTTATCCAATGGTGGTCACAACATGCACCACTACCCCCATGGCACTAAATCCGTGTCAAATATTATATTATGTTAGCGAAATATATGGTTAAAATTGGTGCGCACAAAATAAGGACGTTACCTAAACAGGAACGGAGAGAGTGTTACACACGAGCAATGGAATATATAGAAATAAAAAAGATAGAAGCACATGAACTGCCTGCTAGTACCAAGGTCACAAACAAGTCTGTATGAGACCGTATGCGTCGCTCCCTGCCGTCGTAAATACAACATAATCATAGCTCCATGCCAAGGTTGAGATGGAACTATCAGACAAGTAATGTGGTTGATTGAGACATAATATGATCCTAGGCGCCTGCTGTTAAACAAAATCTAATACTTCTTTTCTTGAGAAACAGTGGTAGTAGCTCTTTACCCGTGTCACTCATAGGTGGACTGTTCATGCGGGAACCCTGCACCTCCAACCCCTCCTCCCTCCTATCACCGCCTCCTACTACCGCTCATGTTGTTGGCATTCATTGTTGGGTAAAGCCCACTAAGGCGAGGGCGTGTCCCACTGGGTATCGAGGTGGTGGGCACGAGTAACCTCTACATGGCCAATTGCTACTCGGCATCCGCCTCACAAATTTATGTGCAGTGAGAGCATCTCCAACCACACTTGCCAAAATTGGCCCCTAAACTGTCCGCGGACATGTCCGGACGTGTCCGCGGACTGTCGTCGTGGTGAACAACAGATGCCTAGGGGTAGGCTTGAGTTTGGGGCTGATGGACGCTAGAGGATTAGGGGAGGGATTGCGCGATGGAGTCGCACACGAAGAACACGGCAGACACACAGATTTACCCTGCTTCGGGGCCCTCGTGAGGAGGTAAAACCCCTACTGCAGCATCTATCCTACTTTGGTATATTCTCCTCTCATATGCGGTAGGTACAGGCGCTCCTCGAGCTGTATGATCCAACAATGGTGAAGAACTCAAGGAGGAAGAAGAAGTCTACGGGGGGAATGAGCCCGTGTGTGCGCCCGCGCGTGGCCGCGCGTCTCTCCCTGAGCATTCCCCCTGGTGCTCCTTATAAAGGAGAGCCCAGGGGACAAGGAGTGGACAAGGAGGCAACATGCACTGTACACTTTTCACTGTAGCTGATATGACCACTGGGTCTTGTCAACACTGTAGCTGCGTCATGGGGATGGGCTTGGAGTGTCCTGTCCGTCCTTGCCTTTGTCTTCTAGCACTTGTCTCCGGTATCTGCGGTAGGTGGCAGGAGCATCTTGCACTTGACGAGGAAGCTGCTGGAGATGTCGGCAGTGTGGATATGTCGGGGCAGAGGTAGCACGCCGAAGTGACTGAGTTACGGACCAGCCGAGTCATGAAGTCTCGTCCCAGCCGAGACTGCTGAGATCTCGGCTCAGCCGAATCGTGACCTTGGTCCTGCCGAGATATGCCTCCACTTGGTCCGCCCTGAGATGAACGCTGGAAGTCCCGGCCTGGTTAGTGACTTCGGTACAATCTGAGATACGAATTAATCCGGCCCGCCCTGAGGCTGGCGCTGACGACGTTCCTTGCCGAGGCTGGCGATGCCTGGCCTGCCGAGGTAAGAAGTGGCATCAGTCCATCCGAGGCGGTGGCCTGCTCCAGGGCATCAGCCTGCTACGAGGTAAGTGCTTCGGCCTCCTCCGAGGAAAGCCACCTTGGCCTGCTCCGAGTGGCTCAAGTGCTGGCCCGCCCGGGGTAAAGAGGCGACGGCCTGTCCGAAGCTGAAGAAAGCCGGCCCAGCCGAGCTGTTGCCCGTTCGGTCCAACCGAGGCGAGGGAAAGGTCGGTCCAGCAGAGCTGTGGCCACATCGGTCCACCGAGGTAATGCAAGCTCGGCCCATGCAGGACCGGAGCCAAATTCGGCCCGTCCGGGACAGGAGGATGTGTCGGCCGGCCCATTCCGGGATTGCAGGAGCTTCGGTCTGGCCTACATGAGAATCTCGGTCCATCCGAGTTGAGGACTCTCGGCTCAGCCGAGTTAAATGAATCTCCGCCCGACACTGGGTATGTCGGCCTAGGTAGCTCCAATATTGGCCCGAGACGCTCTTTTTTGCCTATTCCTTATCTTCTACTTATATATTTCCTGCTTTTACCTCTGTTACTAACACAACTACCTCATGTCTTTGGGGTACCGGGGATTACATCCCCGACATTAGTCCCCGAGTCTGCAGGGGACTCGCAGAGTCGCGCGCAGACTTACAAAAACAAATAAGAATACCAGAGTCCCTCTCACACCAGAACCAAATAAGAATCACCAAAACCACATGCCGTCAGCATTAGCTGGACCGACATGTAACCTGCACGGGCATATCTCTTATGTCGGTTTTCAGCCACTCTGGGCACTTACCGACATAGACGTCTCCAGCCACTGCTGGTTTGACGTAGGGATATCTCGAATGTCGGTTTTAGCCACTCTGGGCATTTACCGACATGGACGTCTCCAGCCACTGCTGGTTTGACGTAGGAATACCTCGGATGTCCGGTAGCCATTTTGGGCGCTTACCGACATGGATGTCTCCAGCCACTGCTGGTTTGACGTAGGAATACCTCGGATGTCCGGTAGCCATTCTGGGCGCTTACCGACATGGACGTCTCCAGCCACTGCTGGTTTGACATAGGGATACCTCGGATGCCCGGTAGCCACTCTGGGCATTTACCGACATGGACGTCTCCAGCCATTGCTGGTTTGACGTAGGAATACCTCGGATGCCCGGTAGCCACTCTGGGCACTTACCGACATGGACGTCTCCATCCACTGCTGGATTGACGTAGGGATGCCTCGGATGTCCGGTAGCCACTCTGGGCACTTACCGACATGGACGTCTCCAGCCACTGCTGGTTTGACGTAGGAATACCTCGGATGTTGCCTCTTGGCAAATCAACATAAACGATGATTCGGAGATATTACACGATGCCACGCTATATTTACAAACCGAAACAAACTGCGATCGGGGGACATTTGCATGATACCACGATACTCTGGCAAACCGACATAAATGGCGATCTGGAGATATTGCATGATGCCATGATACATTGGCAAACCGACATAAACGGCGATCTGGAGATATTGCATGATGCCATGATACATTGGCAAACCGACATAAACGGCGATTTAGAGATTACACAATGCCGTAATATTTTGCCGTGCCGACATAAGCGATAACTTAGTATGATATGCCATTTATAACTCGGCAAGCCGATATCGAAGACTATCCGTGATATACTTTGAGGCAATAATAAATATAAGATGGATCCGAGATAACCGATATAACCACGACCTTCGATATGAATATTCTCTCGGTAAAACCGATATCACCTTTCAATGTCAGTTCATGCATACATATATTTAACGAGAACCATAATTCTATTTAACAAATCAACCTAAGTCTAGCATAAGACAGAAATTACAATGAGCCGCAAAGCTACGCACTAGGATTCTGACTCGGTTTTCACCGAGTCCCTGAGTTATTTTATAGATCTAGCAGAAGGAACAGAACGGATCGGTGGGCCAGTCCCCGGGTCAAGACATCTTGCCACCGGGAGAAAACATACAGACAACACAAAAGGGCAATTCCCGAGTTACGATACTTCGTTCCCGAGATAAATAATTAAGCAAGGTAAAAGGGGCAGCCCCGGGTAAACTCTAAGATTAAACACCTAGTGCGCAACTCAAATAACCGATAAGTACTCACATTGCAGTCTCGGTGCGGGGTATATGTCGCTGAAGCGTTCGCGATGTCGGTGCAACGGGCGACACAAGGATCCTGGTCTACCTGTCCGCAATGCCTCCATGCATCCGGAATACAGCCCTGCAGACGCTATACTCGGCCCGCGCGAAGTGTCGGATTGCCGACATGCGCATTTCGGCTCGCCTACATGTCGGACTGCCGACATAAACATCTCGAATCGTATTTGACCTCGGCAGCCTTTTCCTTTTTTCTCACTCCTTTTCTTTTTTCTTCACCCGACTGCCCCGACTTTTCCTCTTCTTCTTCTCTTTCTTTTCTCTGCAGCAACCGACCCGAGGCCGAGTTGTTCATCTCGCGGGCGGCGACCCGGAGGGCGACAAGTCAGAACCGGACCCGGAGCCGGCTAGCCGGGACGGAGGATCCGGATACAGGGAGGGCCAGGCGCGGCCGGTGGCGGGGAGCCCGACGCGGCGTGTGCTGGAGCCGACACAAGCGGCCGGAGGCAGATGCGGGTAGGGATGAAAACGGAGCGGAAAATTTCCGACTTTTCCGCGGAAAAACGGAAATGGAACAGAAATACGGAAGTGGAAACGGAATTTTGCAAAACGGAAACGGAAACTTTTATGCGGAAACGGAAACGGAAACGGAACAACGTATTCCGGCGGAACGACCGCGGAAACGGAAATTCCGTTTCCGGCAATATGGAACTTTCCGTTTTTTGCTACGCAGTGCTATCTGAATGCAGCAGGTCTAACAGTTTGAGTGGGAACACTGAGACACAACCCAAGATCTCAACAAAAATAAATAAATATATGAAGTGACCATGTTTAGGCCCTACATACTTGCATATTATCACCCTCTCGAGGCATTCCCGGTTCGGCATTTAAGTTTTGCACTAGGTTTAAGGACGATTAGTAGGTATTTTTTTTTGCGAAAGTTGATAACTTAGAAACACTATATTATACTTTAGTTTATTTCATCAAATTAAATTGATAAGTTTGTTGGTTTGCTTGAGTTTTCCCGCATTATTCAAGGGGTCGCTTGGTTCCGGCAAACATATGCTTTCTGTTCCGTGTCCGCACCATATTCGGTTTGTATCTGTTTTCGACAATATTTGTTTCTGTATTTGTTTCCAGGGTTTCTGTATTTGTTTCCGCTTCCGTAAAAAAATATGAAAACAAATATGGCACCACCCAGTTCCGTCCGTATCTGCTCCGTTTTCATCCCTAGATGCGGGGAGCCGGTCGCCTCCGCTCGCGAGTGGGAGGTTGGGAGCGCGAGCGCGTCCATGCGCAGTGGCTTGAGCACGATCCGGCGCGGCTGGGAAACGGAGGTTGCCGGGGTCAACGCAGGCGAACGGCACGCTGGGCGTGGTCGCGTGCGGGCCGGAGGCGAACGGCGCAGTCACGGTCGAAGCGTGGAGGCGCAGGGAGCCAGGCGCGCAGGTGCGTGGTGATGCAGGGGCGACCGCAACAAGCGGGAGCGCAGAGCACGGGCCACGGCCGGCGGACGGCGAGCAGGATGCGAGAAGGCGCAACATGGGCCGCGGCCGGCGGACGGCCAGCAGGACGTGAGGAGTCGACTGCAAGTTGGAGTAGGGCGCCAGCCGTAGCATGTTGACCCAGAGGTGCGGCCGCAGCAGGTCCGAGGCGGCGGTGGCGCGCGGACAGGCAGCAGCCGGGCGCGCGGTGACGAACATGTTGCAGACGACGGCGGCGGCGACGAGCCTCCGGGCTTCTTCGGGAGAGGTTTGTTGATGGCGAGACGGCGACCAGCCTCCGGGATGTGCGGGGTAATGGCGATGTCGAGTCCCCGCGTTGATGAAGAAGGTCCCGTCCGAATTTGATCCAGCAAGTGCCGCTACCAGCCCCACGGTGGGCGCCGACTGTCGTCGTGGCGAACAATAGATGCCTAAGGGTAGGCTTGAGTTTGGGGCCGATGGACGCTAGAGGATTCGGGGAGGGATTGCGCGATGGAGTCGCACACGAGGAACACGGCAGACACACAGATTTACCATGCTTTGGGGCCCTCGTGAGGAGGTAAAACCCCTATTGCAGCATCTATCCTACTTTGGTATATTCTCCTCTCATATGCGGTAGGTACAGGCGCTCCTCGAGCTGTATGATCCAACAATGGTGAAGAACTCAAGGAGGAAGAAGAAGTCTACGGGGGAAATGAGCCCGTGCGTGTGCCCGCGCGTGGCCGCGCGTCTCTCCCTGAGCATTCCCCCTGGTGCTCCTTATAAAGGAGAGCCCAGGGGACAAGGAGTGGACAAGGAGACAACATGCACTATACACTTTTCACTGTAGCTGATATGACCACTGGGGTCTTGTCAACACTGTAGCTGCGTCATGGGGATGGGCTTGGAGTGTCCTGTCCGTCCTTGCCTTTGTCTTCTAGCACTTGTCTCCGGTATCTGCGGTAGGTGGCAGGAGCATCTTGCACTTGACGAGGAAGCTGCTGGAGATGTCGGCAGTGTGGATATGTCGGGGCAGAGGTAGCACGCCGAAGTGACTGAGTTACGGACCAGCCGAGTCGTGAAGTCTCGTCCCAGCCGAGACTGCTGAGATCTCGGCTCAGCCGAATCGTGACCTTGGTCCTGCCGAGATATGCCTCCACTTGGTCCGCCCTGAGATGAACGCTGGAAGTCCCGGCCTGGTTAGTGACTTCGGTACAATCCGAGATACGAATTAATCCGGCCCGCCCTGAGGCTGGCGCTGACGACGTTGCTTGCCGAGGCTAGCGATGCCTGGCCTGCCGAGGTAAGAAGTGGCATCGGTCCATCCGAGGCGGTGGCCTGCTCCAGGGCATCAGCCTGCTACGAGGTAAGTGCTTCGGCCTCCTCCGAGGAAAGCCACCTTGGCCTGCTCCGAGTGGCTCAAGTGCTGGCCCGCCCAGGGTAAAGAGGCGACGGCCCGTCCAAAGCTGAAGAAAGCCGGCCCAGCCGAGCTGTTGCCCGTTCGGTCCAACCGAGGCGAGGGAAAGGTCAGTCCAGCAGAGCTGTGGCCACATCGGTCCACCGAGGTAATGCAAGCTCGGCCCATGCAGGACCGGAGCCAAATTCGGCCCGTCCGGGACAGGAGGATGTGTCGGCCGGCCCATTCCGGGATTGCAGCAGCTTCGGTCTGGCCTACATGAGAATCTCGGTCCATCCGAGTTGAGGACTCTCGGCTCAACCGAGTTAAATGAATCTCCGCCCGACACTGGGTATGTCGGACTAGGTAGCTCCAATATTGGCCCGAGACGCTCTTTTTTGCCTATTCCTTATCTTCTACTTATATATTTCCTGCTTTTACCTCTGTTACTAACACAACTACCTCATGCCTTTGGGGTACCGGGGATTACATCCCCGACACGGACAGTGACCGGGCGACCATAAAAAAGGTGCCTCTCCAGCCGTCCCCCTTAAAAGAAACCCCAAATCCATACAAACTCATGCAACGTAAGTTCATCAACATAGATAGATATACAACATTGATAGATAGGTTCATCCGACAGCAGGTTGCCGGATTACATATACAAAAGTAAATATATTGACAAATCTCACATTGGAGATTTACCCTTGCCGGAGCCGCTGGCGGCGTCGCCCTTGGAGCGCTTGCGGAAGGCGTAGTACGGATCTGCGTCTTCCTCGTCGTCGTCGACTTGGCCGGAGTGGATCCGCACGGTGCGGGCCTGCTCCTCCGCGTGGCGGCTCGCATTGGCCGCCGCCTTCTTCTTCTTCTCCGCCTCCGCCTGCGATAGCGTGATGGCCGCCTTCAGCGCTTCTTGGTCCTTGCGGCGGCGGCGACGGGCTTCGGTCTCGGTGGAGGTGAAGGACTGAGCAACCACGTGGAGGGGGAGGTCCACGTCAGCCCCGGTGACGGCATCCGCCATGCAAAGCGATTGGCCCGCCCGCTTCGCCTGGCGGAACGCGCGCCCCACCGTCTCCGGCGCCCGCGGCGGCGACACCGGCAGAAGCCTCCACCCCTCCCCATCGGGAAGGATCCTCCATCCAGGAGGGCTTGGACCGGCGGGAGACGACGACGCGGCGCTGCCGCAGACGCCAAAACTGACATGCGGCTGATGCTTGGCGGCGCCGATGTACGCGTCGGAGCCGACCAGCGGCTGCACTGGTGATACGTCCAAAACGTATTTACTTTCCCGAACACTTTTGTTGTTGTTTTGCCTCTAATTTGTTTGTTTTGAATACAACTAACACGGACTAACGCTGTTTTCAGCAGAATTGCCCTGGTGTCTTGTTTTTGTGCAGAAATCCAACTTTCGGGAAAATCCCCAGAAAATATCGCAAAGCTCCTACTTTATCAGAAGACCCACAGAGTCAGAAGGGGAAGCGGAGAAGAGCCACGAGGCGCCCTCACCACGTGGCGGCGCGGTGGGCCCTGGGCCGCGCCACCACATGGTGAGGCCGGCTCGGGTGCCCCCTTGCGTCCCCCTCTCGACTACATAATGCCTCTGACCTAAAAACATCGGGGGTCGACCATATTTTCTAGAAACACCTCCGAGCGCCGCCGCCATCGAAAACCCTATTTCGGGGACCAGAAACTCCGTTCTGGCACTCCGCCGGGACGGGGAATTGGAGGAGATCATCGCCATCATCATCACCGACACCTCTCCATCGACCATCGATGTGTGAGTAATTCCCGCTGTAGGCTGAAGGGGATGGTAGGGATTGGATGAGATTGTTCATGTAATAGATATAAGATTGTTAGGGCATGGTGCCTAGTATCCGTTGTTAGTACTTTATGTCATTGTTGCAACTTGTTATGCTTAATGCTTGTCACTAGGGCCCGAGTGCCATGATTTCAGATCTGAACATGTTATTGTATCATGAGGATAATCATTGTTTTAGATCATATCTGCAAGTTGTTTACACATATTATTGTCCGGAACCCGAGGCCCCGAAGTGACAGAAATTGGGATAACCGGAGGGGATGGCTGTGATGTGAGGATCACATGTGTTCACGGAGTGTTAATGCTTTGCTCTGGTACTTTATTAAAAGAGTACCTTAATTACCAGTAGTTTCCCTTGAGGCCCCGCTGCAACGGGCTGGTAGGACAGAAGATGTTGTGCAAGTTTCTCATTGCGAGCACGTACGACTATATAGGGAACACATGCCTATGGTTACTTAGTACTTGGATGCTTTATCATTATTTATCTGCAAATGCCTATGTCTTGATTATTATATGAACTATCTTATCCATGCAACGCCCGTTCATCCATCCCTATGCCTACAGTATTTTAATCCTGCTGTTTACCGCAATCACTACTGTTGTCTTTACTTTACTGCTGCTATTATTTCACTACTGCTACTGCTATAAAACTGTTGCTACTGATAATCTGTGTCGAGCAAGTCTATTCACAGGTGCAGCTGAACTGACAATTCATCTGTTAAGGCTTACAAATATTCTTTGGCTCCCCTTGTGTCGAATCAATAAATTTGGGTTTTACTTCCCTCGAAGACTGTTGCGATCCCCTATACTTGTGGGTTATCAAGACTATTTTCTGGCGCCGTTGCCGGGAGCATAGCTTATTTGTAAGTTCACTTGAGAGTAATATTGTTCGCTGAAATTTATTCATCATGGGAAGACTCGTGATGAGAAGGTTCGCATACTGCCATCCACTACAAGGAAAGGTACAACTCTGAGTACCTCTGCTGCTCTTGATTCACCATCTGTGATGAGTCAACTTATTACACCACCACAAGCTACACGCACTGTTACTTCTACTGAATCTGAAAATGCTTCTGATAATTTTGATGATGCTTCTACTGTTCTTGATGAAAGTGGTTCTTTAGGTCCCTTTTAGATGCTACTATTGCTAGATCTAAACAAATTGAAAATGCTGAAACACCTAATGGAAGTCCCACTACCCCTGTTGATTCACCTGAGTTGAGGGATTATACTTGTGATGATCTTGATGAAACTTATGTGGAACTTGATGATGACTTTATTGATGAATGTAATGCTACTAGTGGTGCAAGTAATATTAAAAATCTTCTTGCAAAACATGCTGTTAGATATAAACTGTCTCCTGATGCTAAATTTGCCACATCTCTCTTGATTTGTCACATATATCCATTGTTGAGAAAGAACCTTTTTGTGGTACTGAAAATGAAAGTGCTGTAGAACACATGAATGAGCTCTCTACTTTGAGTAGTTTGTTTTCTGATGATATAAAGAAACGCAGTTACTTTGTTACTAAATTTTTCCTTTCTCATTGAAAGATGAAGCTAAAACTTGGTATAATAATCTGTCTCCTGGTTCTATTGATAGTCCTATTGGTTTGCTTAATGCTTTCTTTCAGAAATATTTTCCTGCTAGTGCCCAACATGCTGCCTTGCAGAGACTTTTTAACTTTAAACAGGTTGAAGGAGAGAAAATGCCTGAATCTTGGTCAAGGTTTTGTTCTTTAATTAGAGCTCGGCCTGGACATCAATTGGCCAAAAATGAACTTCTTGATATATTTTATAATGGACTAACTGTTGAATCTAGGACATACCTGGATAGTTGTGCTGGTTGTGTTTTCAGGAAAAGACTCCCGATGAAGCTGAGGAATTAATGGCTAAAATAAGCCAAAATCATGATGATTGGACTTACCTGAGCCGACCCCAACACCAACACCAACACCAACACCAAAGAAGAGGGGTATGATTGAATTGAATGATGAATCAATGAGGGAAGCCAAGAAACTCTTAAGAGAAGGGTATTAAATCTGAAGATGTGAAGAACCTCCTCCTATAGAAGAATTATGTAAGCCAATTCCCCATTCATCCATAATTGAGGTACACTCTCTCCAACGGTTTGATGATGAGATATTCCCTACTCTAAACCTCCTGATCAATGCTTAGATGAATTTGATAATTATGTTGTTAAGCAAGATAACTTTAATATGAGAGTGGAAAATCATTTGATGGAAAATTCTCAAGCTATTAGTAAATTGCATGATATTGTGGAGAGAACCTCCAATGATGTTAAGATGCTTATTAAACATTTTCATATGGTTCAAACTCAAATTGATCAACTCACTAAAGTGCAAAAAGATCTGTTAGTTAATGCCTCTAGGGATAAAGAGAAACATGTTTGTGAAGTAACAACTAGAGGAGGAATTTCCACTCAGGATCCTTTATATCCTAAAAGAATTGAACAAGATTCTCAACGAGTTAATGAAACTAGTGCTCCTTCTAAGAAAAAGAAGAAGAAACATAAAACTGTTGTAGAATCCTCTGAACCTATTAATGATCCTAATAGTATATCTATTTCTGATGCTGAAACTGAAAGTGGTAATGAACACAACAATGATAATGATAAGAATGATGCTTCTGATAAAGAAGAAATTGAAGAGGAACCTGAAAAGCATACTAAAGGTAAAAAGTATGGTAAGGAAGACTTCATTGCTAAGAAACATGGTAATGAGAGAGAACCTTGGGTCCAAAAGCAAATGCCTTTCCTGCTAAGAAACTCAAATCAAAGGAAGAAGAACACTATAATAAATTTTGTGATTGGATGAAACCTTTGTTCTTGCAAATTCCTTTGACTGATGCTATTAAATTGCCTCCTTATTCAAAGTATATGAAAGATATTGTTTCTAACAAGAGGAAAATTCCCAATGAGGAAATTTCTACTATGCTTGCTAATTATTCTTTCAATGGCAAGGTTCCAAAGAAGCTTGGAGATCCAGGTATACCAACCATTCCTGTTCCATAAAAAATAATTATGTTAGAACTGCTCTATGTGATTTGGGAGCAGGAGTTAGTGTTATGCCTTTCTCTCTTTATAAGAGACTTTATCTTGATAAGCTGATACCTACTGATATATCTTTGCAAATGGCTGATAAATCTACTGCTGTTCCTGTTGGCATTTGTGAGGATGTCCCTGTTCAAGTGGCTAATAATTGTTTGATTTTAACTGATTTTGTTGTGCTTGAAATGCCTGAAGATGATAATATGTCTATTCTTGGGAGACCTTTCTAAATACTGCAGGTGCTGTTATTGATTGCAATAAAGGAAAAGTAACTTTTAATGTGAATGACAAAGAGCACACTGTTTATTTCCCCAAGAAAGTGGACAAGGTTTATGGAGTTAATACAATTCTAATTTTAGAACTATCAAAGTGGGAAGTATTGATTGCCCTATATATGATCATCAAGAAGGATATCAAAACATTATGATTGGATCCATATCAATACAATTCAAGGTAACATGATTGTCTCATGATGTTTAATTCATTTGTGTCATATAAAATTATTTGGTGGCAAGACTTGATCAACCTTGTTAACAAATACACTTTATATACATGAAGGTTCTAAACAACATTTTATCCCTCACCCTTGTTTTACCTACTGCAATGTTGCTTAGTTTGAAAAAGTTTAGCTGAGTTTGATTTTGAAAATCATTTTTCTGCCTGAATTTTATTATCTTAAGCACCAGAAATTGTCCAAATTGAAAGTTTTCAAAAATTGTAAAAATTATACCACTGGTCCTATTTTTGAAGAGCAACGTGGGAGTGCCTGGTGCTGACCAGGGGGCCCACCATGCCACCTCACCACATGGTGGCGCGGCAGGCTTCTGGCCGCGCCGTGGCATGGTGAGGGCCCCACCTGGCCCTCCACTCACTCAGCCACCTACCACTCCTTCCTCTTTCACGACCAAACACTTTTCCCTGTTCAAACCCGAGTTCTTGCTGTTCTTCCTCGCGATTTTCGATCTCCTTGCTCAGCCCATCTTTGCTGCTGAGATTTGGGGCATTTGTTCTCCGGTATGTGACTCCTCGATATCCAAGTAGAATTTTTTTAGTGGAGTATTGCTTGAGTATTTTGCTGCTGTAGGTGACATGTTAAGTGAGTTTGCATGCTTGTTCTAAGTTAGAATAATTAGTTTTGATGCATGTTTAATCCTCTAGCAAGTTCCTATAGTAGTTTCCTTCATTTAGTTGTCTCAAAATCGATTTTTATAGTGTTTGCCAAAAATTTCAGAAAAGGAAGATGCATAACCACACCTTGGAGAGATCTTTGAGAGGGATTCGCAAAGGGTGGCAAGGCCCCCGAGAGCAGCCACTCGAGTTCGGCGATCCTACAATGAAGATCTCATTGCACCAAGCATTGGTGATGAGAGGGATGATGGAGTTCCACACCCATCATCTTTCCCATGCCCTAACTTTTTGCATGATGCAGGGCTTCTTGATGATTTCTTGTTCCTTGTCCAGAGGGTTGGCTTAACTACTTATATGGAGGATGAACGCCACCAATATTATAATCTCACCAAAAAATTTGTTGAGAGTTTTAAATTTGGCAACACATCGTACAAGCCAACCATTGGATTTAAGATTTATGATAAGCCTGTTTCTATGACTTTGGATAACTTTTGTGCTGCCATAGGTATTGCTCCTTCAGGTACAGCAAAGAGGATTCAAGGGCGCCCCAACGATTTGCTGGAACTTTACCGAGGGGTGACCAATGATGATGACCGCACCGCCCAGCGCGGCAAGATAAGGAACATTCAGCTCCCCGCCATTAGATACTTTGCTTATTATCTTGCTACTAGCATCCTTGGTAGGGAGAACACCAACAACATTTCTAACTATCATCTTGCTTTTCTGGCTGCTGCACTTACTGGTAACACATCTTATAACCTTGGTGCTCTCATAGCTCGTCGTTTAGCTGCTGATGGTCCCATTATGGAGGGATAGTTGCTTCACGAGTTGTAGCATATCTAGGCCTTCCTATTGACCCTAGTGATGAGTTGCTAACCCCTTTCAGGCTCAACCTTGCTGCTATGAAAGATCATAAATTTGTTACAGCTAAATCTCGTGCGGGAAGTCTTGTCTATAGAGTTTTGTTCACTGACGGGGACGAAAGGAAAGTTCCTTTGCCCCAGGCCGATTTGTTCTGTATTCGTAGGAGGACGTGGTCGCGCTCAAAGGAGGAGTTGGACGAGCAGTTGCATCTGCGTGGTTTCCACCAGCAGCACGACTCCGAGGACACGACACCCTCTGAGGACTACACCGTCACTTACCCCGGTGCGTCCTCCAGTTCTTATCAGGACGATGATCCTTCTTCATCATACTTTGGAGGCGCCACTTCCTGGGCGCCATGGGGTTGATCTCCACTTAGGCCAAAAGCCTAAGCTTGGGGGGAGGTATACCGACATCTCACTCATTTATATATCATGTTCTGTCGGTACTTTGTATATCCATGTTTCTATTTTCTTTCTTTCTTTTTTTGTTGTTTCTTGTTTTTGCTTTTGCTTTCC
Source organism: Poa pratensis (assembly GCA_947311845.1). Taxonomy (NCBI): domain Eukaryota; kingdom Viridiplantae; phylum Streptophyta; class Magnoliopsida; order Poales; family Poaceae; genus Poa; species Poa pratensis. Next base: position 3,183,922 of record CAMZMU010000038.1, read on the forward strand.
AAAACACAAAAAGACCAAAAATATTTCTGTTGTTTCTCTTTATTTGTTTCTTTAAGTCTCTAGTATTTGTTTGCTTAGATGTTTAAATTCGGTTTGTTATTCAAAAATCCAAAATATTTTGCTTTGTTGCTTGCATCTTTTTGCTCTTGTTTTAAATTCGAAAAACCCAAAAATATTTGTTGTTCTTATTCGGTTTTGTATAGTTTGCTACAGAGTTCGACAACCTTCTGTGACTCCAGTGGAGTTTGGTTATCATTTCATATCATTCAAGCCACACAAGTGAAAAGCAATAATGACGATTTACGACTGACGATTTACTCCTCGTCAATTGGCGCCGTCTGTGGGAACAGGTAGTGTTGGATTCACAGTTTCGCCGGTTCCATCTTCAAACGGCAACTCGCCGGACACATCTGCGAACGGCAACTCGCCAGCAAGCTCGACTAACGTCGGATCATCGGGCGATCACTCGCCAGCTTCAAAGATCGCATCACCAAAACGGATCAAGCCATGCTCGCCAGAAGCTCAAGAGGCCTTTGCCAGCCTCGACTCAGGTTTGGATCTAATCGTTGGAAAACACAATTTTTTCGTCGACAAGTTTGGTGTGCAGGACTTGACAGATCCAATCGCAGTGGAGACACTCGACGCTCCTTCGACTACACCAGCAGTTATGGAAGCAGCTTCGCCACAGATCGACTCGATCTCGCCGCTAGGATCCCCAGCCTCATCCATGTCAACAAGGGAGATCGACGAGATCATAGCAAAAGAGTTCGCAGACGATGAAGTACAGTCCACCTATCAGGTTAGCACAGTCGAAGACGCCGAATCACGTGACATGATCCTCGACTACATGCACTCCGAAGAAGCAAACGACAGCATCTGTCTCGCCGATTTCGGCGGACCAGAGATCCAAGCAGATCAAGAGTTCCTCTCCAACAGCAGAGACAATCTTGAGCATACACTGTGACATGAGTCTGGATGAGGAAGTTGAATCTATGACTGGCATAGACAGCACATACACCTGTCCTCCGATCATACCTCGCCAGGTCTACATCGCGATCAGCACAGAAACCTCGACAGCAGCAGCCAGTCGAAGACCCATGGAGTTCCCGTGCACGGTCACATTACCAGATGCCGTATCAACATTGACCATCATAGCTGAGATAGCAGAAAAGGTGGACAAAGTCATCAAGGAATGCACAATGATGCCCGCAGATGCAACCCCGGAAGAGATGATGGCGTACAACTACTTCAACTGGCAAGAGACGTTGCGCCTGAATCAGTACAGGGCAACACTCGAAGAGCGCAGAAAGCAAGCCAGTATCTCGAGTGCAAGGAGAAGGCAACTATCCCTCGGCTCCACAGGGGCAACGGAGCCAAGGCACAGATCGCGATTCGCAAGCATCCCAGAAGGAGAAATATCGGGCGTCACTCGCAACTTAGAACACTCGTTCATGACATTAGACACAGATGGGGTGCTCGTACCCAAAACAGCTGAAGGAGCCTTGCTGCAAATCGGAGCATACTTAAGAGCAACGGCACCTCCAGCAGGTGACCCGGCCGCAGTCGCACATCAACAGCAGATGAAGGCACTGGCACTCGCAGCAAAAGGACTCCAAACAGAGAAGGGCAGAGAGCGCAGCAGGAGCTGCTCACGGCACACATCGCGAGACCGTCGCAGTCGCAGCCCTCATAGGAGCAGCGCAAGAAGAGACTCATATCGCCGTCGATCACGAAGCAGGTCCAAGAGGTCGGATAGCAGCGATTCAGGAGGCAATCGCGACACAGGGCCATGTGGAGCTCGATGCTTCACTCGACGCATCCGCGAAGCCAAGATGCCCAAAAAATTCAGCTTATCCACAACGCCGAAGTTCAACTGCAGGCAAGAGCCATTAGGGTGGCTCGAGGATTACAAGTTAGCAGTCGTGTGTCAAAGAGGAACAACTACAACAGCGTTGCAGTACATACAGCTGATGCTCGAAGGCACAGCACGCGACTGGCTCAAAGCTCTACCCGAAGGGACATATGACTCCTGGGATCAATTCCGGGAAGATTTCATCAAATATTTCGACCCTTTGTGTGAAAGGCCCAAAACATACGCAGAACTGCAGGCCTGCACGCAGAGGTGGTATGAGACCTTAAGAGCATACATCAGATGGACAACCATCCGCAATTCCATAGGCACAATCTCCGAAGACAGAGCTGTGGATGTCTTCACCCAAGGAGTCTTTCGAGAAGATTTCAGAGAAGCACTTGGTCGTCAAAAGCCAAAATCCATGGCAGAGCTCATGAAGATAGCAACCGAGTGGGCAGACGGAGAAGATTCCATACGGGCTAAGCGCCCAGTCTCGCCGCGGAGCCGCGAAGATCGTAGGGACAGTCGAGACCACCGCAACAGTCACAAAGATGATCGAAGGCGCAAACGCAAAGGCCGTTACAACGACGATGATAGAGTCAAATTAATGGTGGCTGGTTTCAATCAGCCACAAGATAGTCAGGGCAGAGATGACAGGCGACCCAAAGAACGTCGCGACAGTCGAAGCGACAGCCGCCCGAACAGTCGAAGCGACGATCGCCGGGACAGTCGAAGCGATGATCGCCGTGACAATCGAGACCGCGATCATCGCACGGGTAGCTACAAAAGGCAAGAGTGGCGCAAACGCACTGATCCAAGGCCGATAGGACATTCGAGGAGAAAATGGACGACTATTGCAAGCTCCACCTGTTCAAAGGAGATGATGGAAGGCTCATCTCCAATCATACAATGGGAAATTGTAGAGAGTTCGATCAAATGGCGATGGATTACATGATAAAGACGAGGAGAGTCACACCTGCGACTGCTCAGCCAGTCCCCGTGGCAGCACCACCAGCACAACCGGTCCCCGCACTATTACCTCCACCATAGCACAACGCAGGGAGCCAGGTCGCAGGAGCCATACATCACGTACCGCAAGCGGCGGAGGAGCAATATCCAAAGCCTCAGGGGCAGATGTACATGATCCAAAAAGGTCGTCCCTCTAACAGGCAGCAAAAGCTACATACTCGACACGTAAACATGGCAGTTATGGCGCCACCAGCTATCCCAGAATTGCTAAAAGGAGCCGATACTACGATCACCTTCAGTCGAGACGATCATCCACCCGCAGTCTACCGACCAGGCCACGCAGCCCTGGTACTCGACGCCCAAATTGGCGGATACGCCATGACCAAAGTCTTCATGGATGGAGGCAGTGGCATAAACATCATCTTCTTCGACACACTCCGCAAAATGAACAAGTCAGTCGAAAATCTCCCCAAATCTTCAAATACTTTCCATGGTATTGTTCCAGGTAAAGCAGTCAACCCAGAAGGCACAGTACAACTCGATGTTACGTTTGGCGACGCCACTCACTTCCGCACAGAGTAGATAGAGTTCGAAGTCGTCGATTGGAAGACAATACCATGCCATACTGGGACGCCCAACGTTTGCTCGATTTATGGCAGTTCCACATTACGCATATCTCAAGTTGAAGATGCCAGGACCCAAAGGAGTCATCACAGTCAACGGAAACTTCCAAAGGTCCGATGCTTGCGACCGAGATTTCAGCAAAATCTCATAGATGTTCGGCATGGAGCAAAACTTACAAGATCTTTCTCTCACCAACGACCATACACTCATGCCTGAGCGTAAGAAGCAAGCAGTCGACAGGACGGTCAGCGCCACAGATGATGAAAGGAAGCACCAAGTCCATCCGACTGACCCGTCAAAGACATTTCGGGTATCCACAAGCCTGCCAAGCGCATAGGAAAGCGTGCTCGTGCTTCGCTTCTACGCTTAGACTCCTAGTCGATAAATGTAATAAGAGCACAATGTCAAACGGCCAGCAGGTTTCAGACGCACTCTTTTCCCTTACCAGTGCACCTAAGGGGCTGGAAGGTTTTTAATGAGGCGGCTTGCTGGTCTATATTTGGAATAAAGAAGAATGTTCCTCTATGAGCTTGTTTGCATAGTTTCTTATTTCTCCATACCCGAAGACTCGGGGCTGGATCATAAAACTTTCTCACAAATCATAACATAATCACGCCCCGTCCGAATACTCGGGGGTTGGGTGTCAAACAAAAATGATAACACAAGTTGTGATATCAAAGCATAGTTCGATTACTCAAAATGAGGAAACAACTCAAAGTAAACAAAACGCACAGCTAACTTCACACACCCCACTCGACACACTCGGGGGCTGGAAGAAACATGAGTTCAATAAATATTATTTACGTACCACCCACTCAACATGCTTGGGGGCTGAGGAATTGCACAAATAAGGGTCATTTGTCACATACACCCCACTCAACATGCTCGGGGGCTGGTAATTACACAAATAAGTCTCCATTTGACGCAAACACCCCACTCGACAGGCTCGGGGGCTGCACATGTATACACATTGTACTATACAAAGTACCAATATTACATAGGCTCGTCCTTCATGGGCAAGTTCGAGCCAACTATCTGATCATAAAATCGCTCCACTAGTGTGTTGGCGGCATCTACAGTCCAGTCTAAACATGGTTGAGCAAGCCGCGAACCAATCGCAGGTGGAGGAAGCTGTAGTGTTGGTTTTCGGCTACGCACATAAGCCAGGGCAGCATTAGCTCCAAACAAAACCTTTCGAGTTATGGCGTCTCGGATAGAGTCGACAGATTGAAAGAGATCAACTAGGGCATGAATCCCTTGAGGCTGTGTCCCATTGGGAAACAGGTGGTAGTTGATCCGCAAAAATGCTGCCCTGCATCGCTCGAGTAAAATTGCACCACGGAACACTCGGTCCTTCAGCGTGGCCAGCTTGTGGGCATGATACCTGTCCATCCAAAAGTGCTGACGGCCCGTAGTAGGGTTGTCAGTCGCATTATCAAGGCGTTCATTCACGCGTTCCTCTTCTTCTTTGAAGCTTTGCACAAAAACTGCAGAGAGCAAGTTGAGTAAGTGCAACAAAGATGCTAACCACTAACGCATCACACAAAACGGCAACACTTACTGTCTAGCTGGCTGTTAACAATCTCTATTTCGGCGAGTACATAATCCTCTCGCTGGGTGGCGAACGCTGGTTTTCCTTTGAGCATTTTCAACTCGGCTTGAGTGTTTTTTAGCTCTTGAGTCAGTTGCACCACCTTGTTCTTTGCATAAGCTAGTACCCTAGCGTCGTTTTTTACTTGAGCAGGAGATCGAGTATCAACCCAAGGCATTGAAGACTTGGCCGAGTTATGTTCAAGTGGCTGTCAAAGGTCAAAACAGAGCAGAAATTCAGAAACGGATACAAATCAAAGGGATGCACAAGAAAAGCAGTCAAAGCAAACAAATATTCATATCATAACATTCGTCCCCAAAAGAAGTAGCAAAAGCACACTTAATTCGTGTGAGTTATATTTACAGGCCATAGCAAGGAGCAGACATCTTAAGCTCGCGGCACGGACTCGGACCTAGACCTACGCGCCTGCGACTGAGCGGTAATCGCAGCTGATCGGCGGTTCATAGTAGATATGCAAGCTTCGGCCAGTCGCATAGCGGTGTCATTGATGCCCTTGAAAGAAGCTGCCTTTCCATCTGGCTTTTTGGGGAAATTAGACATAGCAGACTCATACTCAGCCACTACACCGTGTCCTAACAGAAGCTTGAGAGTATATTCAGAGCCGCGTACCGTAAGCTCGCGGGCAAACTCCGCCATTGTAGATGAGCCAGGACCAAGGGCCTCGGCGAATCCTTCTGCAGTCGCAGGAACCGCGTCAGAGGGCAGCACTTCCGAGTGAACAGCGCCCAGCGTGCTTGTTAAGCTATCCAGAGTGCCCTTCGCCTTCGCAGTCGCAGTCTCTAGCTTGGAGATAGCTTGGTCAAAGGGTAAAGGTCCACTCGCAGTATCTACGGGAGTGGACATCTCAGCAATTCCTTCATAAAAATCAGCGTAACGATGCATCAGCACAAGGTACTCGAAAGCGAAAAGAAGGTGTTAGGAAGGAAAGTTTTCGGCTAACCTTTGGCAGCTCGGACGAGGGTCAGGAGACGCTCAGCATACTCTTTTTCGCGAAGCGCAGCAGCAGATTGAGCATCTTCAAGTGCCTTTTTCGAGCTGGCTCGTTGGGCAGAGAGTTGTTCCTCCAGGTCCTTCACATGTTTCTTCAAATCCTCCATTTCCTTCTCAGCTGATTTCTTGTCACCTGAGTTAAGGCGCATACAACTCGAACATAAATCAAACAGCCAAAGCAGTTGTCAACTGGATCATAAATCAGCAAAACACTTACTGGCAAGTTCAGTCGAGTGTGAAAGGAGGGAGTCCCTTTCTTGCTCCATCTGAACGTAAGCTTGACCCCAAGTGGCCATATTGGCAAAAATAGGCTGCAAAAACTCATACAAGTCACATATGTTACTAGCATTGATACTCAAATGCAGAGCAAGTAAAAGAAAGCTTACATGCTCAGTCCAGGACTTGGGCCTTGAAGTGGAAGCTTCAGCAACCGGAGGCACAACAGCCTTATCCTTAGTCGCTTCAGAAATCACCAGGTCAGCGGTGGGCAAGGTAGCTTCAGGAGTGACTTTAGGCGAAACCACAGTCGATACAACTGTGGTTGCTTGAGGAAAAGGTTGCCTGTCCACATCTCTGTGCAGAAAAACAGTAGTAGCATCAAAAGCAAACATCATGAAAACACAAGGAGAAGCGACAAAGATAAGCATAAAAGAAAACATACTCAGGTTCATCTTCATCAGAATCAGGTTCAGCGCCAATGCGCGAAACTCCAAAGCGAGTGGCCCTACCCGAAGCTGTCGGAGGAAGTGAAGCCAACGGAGGAGCAGCCAAAGGAGAGGTCTGGGCAGGTGGGGATATACCCGAGTTGACGTCATCTTGCAGATCATCCTCCTTCGACTCGCTGCTCGAAGAATCAGAAACAACTGTGCGCCGGCGTTTAGCACGGCGAGGGTTGGCCTCAGGGTCAGCCGAACGCTCGGCATCATCCACAGCTTGTTCTACTACTTCTTCTTCATCTCCGTTACTTGACTCTCCCACAGTACCAGCAGGTGGGGTGTGGGCAGAGGGAAGTTCGGACTCGGGCAGCTTGGCCTCGACTTGCAGCTCAGCCTCCAAAGAAGGTCCGGCTTCGGGTAGAGGAGGAAGAGTGGAAGCTGTCGAGTGGCCCTGTGTATATCAAAAGAAGCGCTTCACAGTCATAAAGACAGTCGTCAAAAATATCTAACGCATCAAGAAAAAGTTCATACTTACTTCGAGCAAAGGATTGGTGGAGGAAAACGGAGCAATCGGGCCTTCAAGTTTACAAGGCTCGGTAGCCTTGATACTCGTGATGGACCTCACCCGATCATCTAACTCCTCTTTGGATAGCTCCTCTGGGGTCATCCGGGTGGTGTCGAGTGGACCCTCGTATTGCCACATTGGGTGAGCCCGGAGACGAAGCGGACATACCCGCATCTTTAGAAAGGTACCAATGAGTTGGACACCTGAGACGGTGCCAAGCATATCGCCAATGCGTGTCAGAAGGGGCGCCGCCTCCGCAATCTCCTCAGTCGACAGAGGATGGTCCCAGGCCTTGGTCTTCAGCAGTGGCTTGCGAACCGCAAAGGCAGGGCTAACCGCCTGATCGACTGGCACATAAAACCATCGGCTGCGCCATCCTTGAGCGGAGTCGACAGCCATAAGGTTGAAATAGTTGACGTCCCAGGTTGGATCAGCACGCCGCCGACGGGGAACGGACGGCCACCTCCGCAGTGATGGCGCACTTTGAAAATCGACTTCCAAAGCGGCCAACTGGGAGACACTCCCAAGAAACACTCGCACAAAACCATAAAAACGGCAATGTGCAAGTTCCCATTGGGAGTGAAGTCGTGGATTTCACACCACAGGCGTACATCAACCCACGAACGAAATCATGGAGGGGAACAGAAAAACCACGAGGCAAGAACTCCGCAAAACACACACGCTCGTTAAAGCAAGGTTCGGGGAATACCTCCTTGTTGGAGGGTGCGCGGGCCTGCAGCTCCTCTTCCGACGGCAGCAGCCCTTTCTGCCGGAGTTGCTGGAGGCCGGTCTTGGTCATCGTCGACCGCATCCAATCTCCAGGGCTCTTCTGGATGCCGGCATCGGCGGCGGCAGCAACCGCAGCCTTCTTCTTCTTGTCCACCGCATCCGCGGCGGTGGACGCAGCTCCGGCAGCACCACGCTTCATGGCCTTCCCCATGGCGAAAAGTGGGTGGTGTGGTAGTTCGGAGGAACGGCGGCAAGAGAGCGGCGAGCAGAGGAAGACGAAGGCAAGAAAGCAAATGGCAGGGTAAATTTTTTCGAAGAAGAGATCTGTATTTACCACAAAGAGCAAAGCTATCTAGGCTGTCCGTGCTCGATCTGTGAGACACGTGGCGAGATCAGAGAACAACCGTCGCAGGCCACTCCGCCCACTATGCACGAAAAACGAGGAAGTTATTATTACGCCGTGAAAACTCCTCCACGCCCGGTCAAATCAGAACCAGAGCGGAGTCCTCTGTGGTCAAATCCTGACAACGGGCCTACAGAGACATGTCTTGTCAAAATTCTGCGCGCACGCCATACACGTCATGCATGACATCAAGCAAAGTGTGGAAAGCAAAGAACAGTTCGACTAAACAAAGAGAAAGGTATGTAGCGACTGTCGACTAAGATGTTGTTATATACTCGACAGTCTATCGAGTATAATATAGTACTCCCATCAGGAGCATATCAAAAAAAATCTTCGACTAACATACGCAGGATATAACTAATTTGAGATTATCCTCCATTACAAGTAATAAAGCACAATCTCGGGGGCTACTCCCATCGGGAGCGCTGTCGCGCACCCGATAGATTCAAAGACAAAAAGTACAGTCGATGATAGCTTCGACTCAGTCCAAAAAGCAAAAAACATAAGCAAATCAAAGAATTCCCGAGTTGCGTCAGTCGATGATGTTTCGGATGCTGCATGCACAAAATGCAAAGGTAAGACCCGCTGATTCAGTCGAGCTGGGCTAAGGGCCACTCTGGCAGTGCGATCCCTTATAAATTTCCGTGTCAGCAGACATGATGAAAATCCTGGCGGATGCGCTAGGTAGCATATAAATAACTACAGAACGATTCAGTAAGACCTCAACGGCCAGAGTCGAATCTGTCCAGTGTGTTCCAGGTTCGAGCCCAAGGAGTCGAATTTGATTGAAAGCTAGTATGGTTTTGCCCGAATGAGCAGTTAACTGGTCTTGATCAGTCGAGTAAATCCAGGCCTACTAAGCTATAATCCTTTGTCAAAAACACAAATCTCAGTCGAAATAAAAGATATGAGACTTAAAAACATAGGCATAAGCATGGACGTGCACTATCGAGTGAGTCCTTGCCTGATTCTACGAGTCAGCCACGCACTCGGGGGCTAATGACGAGGTTATACCAAATGGGTACCCTACCATGAGGGTACCTGGTGCACGTAATGACTAAAGCCCAATTGTCAAACAGTCCGATAAAGCCCAGCAAGGAAGGCCCAAGACGAAGATTGCTTCCCAAGATAGGCATAGTCGGTTGTAGTTTCTTCATTTGTAAAGTCTAAGTCGGTTACGTACCCGAGACCCAGCCCCCTATATAAGTGCTGGGAGGGTGGCCGATCAAAGACACGCAAGACCATAGCTCTCAAACCCTAGCGAGATCAAACCCTCGCTGGACCCTTGTAACCACATCATATTCCACAATCAATACAGACAGGCAGGAAGTAGGGGTGTTACCTCAGTCGAGGGCCCTGAACCTGGGTAAATCCCGCTTGTCAGCCGACGATTCTACCCGCACTACGCGTTCTCTACCTCGTAAATTTAACCCTAGGTACTCAACTATGGGTATTGCCGAGGACACACCTCGTCAACGACGATTCGAGTTGGGGTGAGAGGCTGGTATGAACTCTATTTGTTTTCATTTTTGTACATATATTCATCCATGTGAGCATGCTTAGTTGGTTCATGTGAAGTATATGTTATTTAGTGGATGCTTAGTAGTTCATGTTATCTTATGATCAGTTCCAACTTATTAATAGTGGGTGGCATGTTATATATATTGATGTTTGCTTGCATTGTTCTATTCATAAAAGGGTATGACACTGTGGTATCCTCCTCTGAATGATTCATTTGAATTGACTTGGCACATGCTCACGCATGCATATGACTGAAAAACAAAAAGTCAATTAAGCCTCGATGATTTATTTTGCCTTAGAGTTCTTGTATCACTTTTATGCCTCCGTTAATTTTGTTTTGTCGCAAGCATGATTATGACGGTTATTGCTCTCTTGATTGTCGCTTCCCAGTCTATTGCTAGCCTCCACTTGTACTGAGCGGGAATGCTGCTCGTGCTTCCAAATCCCTGAAAACCAAGTTATCCCAAAGAGTCCACTATAAATTCCTATGCATGGCATTTCAAACCATTCAAGTAAATTTTCATGTGCTACCTTTAAAACCTTCAAATTACTTCTCATTTTGTGACACTGTTTTTAGCTCATGAGGAAGTAGTAGTTGGGTTTGTTATCTTCCTACCTAAATTAAGTACCCCGACTTGCATGCTTCATCTGCTTGTCACTAATTTTGCAAAGAGCCGGTTAGTCCATTATAACATCAAAAAGCTAAAAACAAATAAATAGACACTCCTCCATGGTATGTGATTGTTGGAAGGCACCCGAGGATTCGGTTAGCCATGGCTTGTGTAAGCAAAGGTTGGGAGGAGTGTCAAACTATCTATAAAGTGCATTATATAAATTCCTAATATCAACTTCTCGGAACAGCTCTCAACTTGTTTAGTATGGAAGATAACAGAAACTCTATTGCCATTCGTTGACAGGAACAACCACCTCCCAAAACAATTTTACTTCTGTTTTAAAAATAAAAAGATCTAGCACATGTTAATCCCTGCTTCCCTCTGCGAAGGGCCTATCTTTTACTTTTATGTTGAGTCACCATCCTTTCTTTGAGCACCTTCTCGAGAGCATAGTTGTCATTCTTAGTGTAATGTGCTTGTCCCAGAATGCGATTAACTGTGGTATAACTTTGATGCTTTTATCTTTGATATCTTTACTTCTAGTCTTCCCTTGAACTTCAGAGGTGCCTGGACATTTATGTTTTGCTGTACAAATACGGGCAAGCGAGATACCACCTTTTCATATCTTATTATGAGCATTGCAATCTTGCAGATAGATATGTTTCATGTTGTTTGTTATTAGTATGTTGGCATCTTTTCATGGCTTACATGGCTATTAGGTGACATTATTTGCATACATCTTATATTGAATTGCCTAAGCACTTGTCCATATAGTGAGAATATATACATCATATGAAGCAAATGTGTCCGTGAAAGTTTTTTTTATCGCACTCAGTTGTTAACTGAATTGCTTGAGGACAAGCAATAAGCTAAGCTTGGGGGGGTTGATACGTCCAAAACGTATCTACTTTCCTGAACACTTTTGCTGTTGTTTTCCCTCTAATTTGTGTGTTTTGAATACAACTAACACGGACTAACGCTGTTTTCGGCAGAATTGCCCTGGTGTCTTGTTTTTTTTGCAGAAATCTAACTTTCGGGAAAATCCCCAGAAAATATCGCAAAGCTCCTACTTTATCAGAAGACCCACGGAGTCAGAAGGGGAAGCGGAGAAGAGCCACGAGGCGCCCTCACCACGTGGCGGCGCGGTGGGCCCTGGGCCACGCCACCACATGGTGAGGCCAGCTCGGGTGCCCCCTTGCGTCCACCTCTCGACTACATAATGCCTCTGACCTAAAAACGTCGGGGGGTCGACCTTATTTTCCAGAAACACCTCCGAGCGCCGCCGCCATCGAAAACTCTATTTCGGGGACCAGAAACTCCGTTCTGGCACTCCGCCGGGACGGGGAATTGGAGGAGATCATCGCCATCATCATCACCGACGCCTCTCCATCGACCATCCATGTTTCCCCATCCATGTGTGAGTAATTCTCCGCTGTAGGCTGGAGGGGATGGTAGGGATTGGATGAGATTGTTCATGTAATAGATATAAGATTGTTAGCACATGGTGCCTAGTATCCGCTGTTAGTACTTTATGTCATTGTTGCAACTTGTTATGCTTAATGCTTGTCACTAGGGCCCGAGTACCATGATTTCAGATCTGAACATGTTATTGTATCATGAGGATAATAATTGTTTTAGATCATATCTGCAAGTTGTTTACACATATTATTGTCCGGAACCCGAGGCCCCGAAGTGACAGAAATTGGGATAACCGGAGGGGATGGCTGTGATGTGAGGATCACATGTGTTCACGGAGTGTTAATGCTTTGCTTCGGTACTTTATTAAAAGGAGTACCTTAATTACCAGTAGTTTCCCTTGAGGCCCGCTGCAACGGGCTGGTAGGACAAAAGATGTTGTGCAAGTTTCTCATTGCGAGCACGTACGACTATATAGGGAACACATGCCTATGGTTACTTAGTACTTGGATGCTTTATCATTATTTATCTGCAAATGCCTATGTCTTGATTATTATATGAACTATCTTATCCATGCAACGCCCATTCATCCATCCCTATGCCTACAGTATTTTAATCCTGCTGTTTACCGCAATCACTACTGCTGTCTTTACTTTACTGCTGCTATTATTTCACTACTGCTACTGCTATAAAACTGTTGCTACTGATAATCTGTGTCGAGCAAGTCTATTCACAGGTGCAGCTGAACTGACAATTCATTTGTTAAGGCTTACAAATATTCTTTGGCTCCCCTTCTCTCGAATCAATAAATTTGGGTTTTACTTCCCTCGAAGACTGTTGCGATCCCCTATACTTGTGGGTTATTAACTGGCCACTGGCCGCTCCCGGTGTCGGCGTGCTCGAGCCCCACGTATCCTCCAGCGACCGGATGACAGCGAGGCGATAAGCGAGGTCATCGTCGGGGTCCTCGCCTTGCTCGACCGGCGTCTCCGCCGCCGGCGCCTTGCTCTCCGCGTCCGCCACCACTTCATCCCAGAAGCTGCCGGAGCTGCTCGACATTGCGGATTGGAGATGAGGAATGTGGAATGCGGTTAGGGTTTTTTCGGGGGGCTCCGATTTTATCACGCCGGTCGCCACTCGACGTGTGGACCCCGCCGGTCAGTGTTCTCCGATGGTCAACCCACGTCCGCCGCCACTTCATCCCAGAAGCTGCCGGAGATGCTCTGACATTCGGTTGGTGCTACAATTGGGCGATGGGATGGTGCTTTGTCGTGATCAAGGGTGGTTTAATATCAACTATGCATATTCCTATTCCTAGCACAAAAAATGGTAACTAGTACTCCCTTAGCCCAATTAAAAGATGTTTTATCTTTTTCAAAATCGGATGTATTTGGACACATTAAAGTGTGATTTTTACTCATTTTGATCGGTATGCTTATTATTATATCAGTCATGTTACACCTGCGGACAAATAACGCTACGGAAACGTTAGGCGCTGGTGGCGAGGTCACATAACACGTGGTGAGCCAGCGTGGATAATTTGCTCATCCCTTTCGAAGAAATATCAGCGAAGAAAAAACAAAAATATCCCCACATCTCCCGGTCGACGGAGCGGCGAGCAGCGCATCTTCGGCAGCTGGACGGCAAACAACCACTCGATCGGCGGCAGCGCGGCGACCTACCCCTCTCCATCGGCGGCAGGGCGGTGACCCCTCGCCATCATCCCCTCTTCAGGCAGCTGGGCGGCAACCTCCTCCTCCGAATTGGCGGCGCGACAGCCGACAAGCTCCCCTTCGTCGGGAGCAGCGCGTATACTGACCTCAGCAAAGGCATGCTGCGCAACTACAGAGGCTTGAGTTGCTTCCTTTGTTGTGTACTCTCGTTGCTAGGAGTCACAAACAACAGTTCTGTTTGCTTCAAGTTTCTGTTTCTGAACTTCTCCTTGCAGAGCGTGTACCATTCCTTTGGTTGATCTCTCTGCATGCTTGTTTCCACAAATTTTATTGTTTAACAACATAATTTTGCTTTTAGAATTACAAGCCTGGCTACATGGTCGTCGGAGGAAACTTCATGACATACTTCCGAAGAAACAACGAGGAAATATAGGTCCCTAGTGCATCTTCAGAAGCAAGAGGACTGTTACATCTTCTGGATTGTAGCCTTTCTAGTGATCCCTGTGTGATGGAGATTGCCAAAAAATCTGAGAGATAATATTCGATGGCGGAAACATGAAGCTATAGAACGATTGCCAAATGTTGTTGTAGCTACCTATGTAAGCTACATAGTGTCCGGTTTCCCTTATAAACTGGGTCAATTCTTTTCTATCTATTCGAGCGGTGGTACGACCACCTTGTCCTCAAAAAAAGCTACATAGTGTGAGATAATGTGTTCCCTGTGATCAGTGTATGAGAAATTCAGTTCTGCACATGTGTTGCTTGCAGTCCTGGCATCTTCTCATGTGTATGTACTTCAGTATTAATGAATAAATTTTGCTTGGTTATGCAATGGTATAGGGAGTCTAAACCATGTCCAAGCAATCATGATTTGCCAAGTATAATCATGAATAAGAAATGCGCATTCCGTTTCAAAAAAAAGAGAAAGAAATGTGCATTGAGTATTCAGTGAAACTGTACTAACAGATTAAACAAAAAGTTGTCAAGGACAACACTGGTTAGTGGAACAGTTTGTCATATGGAGAGTGAAGATTAGTGATTTAGCAACACAACAGCACTGAAGAAAACATTCATTACAATGTTCAACTCCCATCAGTAGTAACCGTGAAAAGAGAAAGCAATACGAAAATATTACAACTTCAGATGTGGAGAGGAAAAATAAAAATAGGGCTAAACCAAGCAGAAATAGTACTGCCAAATACAAGATGAACAAATTGATGGATGGTCTCCTCTCTCATCCAGTACCCAGGTTCCTACGAGCTACTCCATTACATTGAAGTCGCCAAGTGAATAAAAAGGGTTAATCCAACACTTTGTTACACAAAATCATGTCGACAAGGTCTAGCTACAAGCCGAGGAAGATGGTGAGCTATCGGCCTGGCTGTTCACGACTGCGCCATGGAGGCAGCTCGCCCTGGTCGATCTGAACGAAGGCCAAAAAGTACGTGAAATTCCAGCTTTTGGTTGCAATCGTCCGTAGACGGCGAGCCACTTCGGCGGCGGCACGACGGCGAGGTCTAGCTGCAAGTTGAGGAAGATGGTGAGCTACCGGCGCACGACCCGGCGG
Source organism: Poa pratensis (assembly GCA_947311845.1). Classification (NCBI taxonomy): domain Eukaryota; kingdom Viridiplantae; phylum Streptophyta; class Magnoliopsida; order Poales; family Poaceae; genus Poa; species Poa pratensis. Next base: position 3,199,113 of record CAMZMU010000038.1, read on the forward strand.
CGTCTGTTGGAATGCAGCTCCGCGGAGAATGTGGGGCTGCTGAGCGGCCGGTACTTTGGCACAAGGCAGCCGTTCTTGTACGCCAAGCCGCATGCGTTGCACAGCGTGCGGCGGCCCTCCGGTCCCTCACGCCATTGAGGCGTCTCCGTCGTCTCACAGTGCCGGCACTGTCGCTGCCCCGGTTCAGCCGTCGTTGAGAGGCTCGATGCATGTGCCCCGGTTCGAGGCGCCAGCAACAACGGCTCTGGCTCCATCGCCGGAAACGTGTCCTTTATCGACACCCACTTTTGCTTCCGCGCCGCCGCAGCCTCAGTCATTGAGGGGCTCGACGCTCGCCGCCGGCACACCGGCATGGTCCGAGGCCCCACCACGAACGGCTTCCCCCGCTCTATCAGACTCCATCGCGTCCTTGTTCGACAGCCAATCGAGCTCCTCCGCCACCGCCCCCTCGCTCTCGCTGCCTCCCTCAGCCGCCACCTCCAGCCCCTGCGAGAACCAAACTTTACCCCCTCTTCCGTACCAAGAACCCCCGCTGTCCGGGTCCGGGTGAATGCGACTTGTTTGTTTCTTGAGAACTTCACTCCTGTTGAATTGGCAAGTCGGCAAGGTAAAAGGAACCACGGCATTCACGTCTGTGGCTGACGAACCCGGGCAGAGGCGCATCTCCACGACGGGGAGGTGTATGTTGGAGTGCACTTCCGGGGAGAAGGTGGGACTGTTGTGCGGCCGGTACTCGGGCAGCAGCCTGCTGATCCTGTACCGCACGCCGCACGCGTTACAGAGAGTGCCACCGCCCTCCGGTCCCTGGAGCCACTGCCGCGTCTTCGTCGCGCCGCAGTTCTGGGCCTGGCACCGCCGCTGCCGCTGTTCAGCCGCCTGCGTCTGAGGCCCCGTCACCGCCTGCTTCGGCTCCATGGTCTCCACCTCCGGGAACGCCTCCTCGTTTAACAGAAACTCGAGCTCCTGCTCCACCGCTTCCTGGCCGCCTCCGCCAGCCGCCACCTCTAGCTCCTGCAAGAACCAACCTTTATCGCCAAATCCGTACCAAGAACCCCAAATTAAACTCCTCCCCAAATCAAAGGGACAGCCGTAGACGCGTACCGCCTGGTGAAAGAAGGCCTGGAAGTCGCCGTCGCCAGCAAAGATATCGTCGGCGACCGCGCCGCCGTGGAGCCCGTTCTCCGCCGCCATCGCCGTCTTCCGCTTCTTTTTTCCCAGACAAGAACACGAAAGGGCTTCTCGAAGTTCTTTTGTGCCTCGTGGGCTTGGGCTTCTGGGTGAAATGGTATGTCGATACGGTGAAACGAGGTACCGCATTCACGTGGGTGGTTCTTTCTCTCTCAAAAAAAACGTGGGTGGAATTGTTCTGTGGTGAAATTGATGCTGAGATAGAAGATTGATCATACACTAGCAAACATTTCTATTTTGTGCTCGTACAAAGAGGTACAGTATTATTTTTGTTTTTCAAATGTCAAAATGGACGGTCAAACAGGCCATAGCAAATCAATGTGGATCGGTCGACACCGCACTTTTCCTTTCACCGAGGCACATTCAGAATTTTGCGCTTCTTTGGCAACAGATCCAAGCGGTCCAGCTAAATCCCGACTCGCCGGATTTTATCTTGGAAATTTGTCCGCGCTTCTTTTGCTTTTTTTATTTAGAAATGAGACATAGCCCGTCTTTTCACCAACTTTTTACACACATGTATCTACATATTTTAGTGTAAAATTTATGCGAGTCTGGTACTAAAACACGTCTAGATACATGTGTATGGAAAGTTGGTGGAAAGACTTATATTTTGATACGGAGTGAGTACAATTTAAGGATCACGCAACGTGTGAAACGAAAATGAGCCAGCGAAATAACAAGAGAGTTTGTGTTCGTCTAAACATTTTGAATTCTTCTATTGAGCTGCCAGCCACCCCGGTAGAAGATATCTAGAGTGTGCATCCGAAATCAATAAGTGGCCAATGTGGCGCTGGTAATAGGCATTCCCAAGACTGGATCCAAAAAGTAGCCTTATGTGTAACCCGTAAAAAAATGAGTATTTATTCACTCGTTAAACACCATATCATTTCTACAATTTTAAATAGCCAAAATATAGCACAAACCCCGACGCGAAATCGTGTTTTAGTGGTTTTATCAATTTCATTCAACCAATTACCAAACATATTTGCAATACTGGTCAAAGGAGTTATATTAAAAGTAAAATGCACAACTTTCCATATAGATTTAGCAAAATGACATGTAATAAACAGGTGATGTATGGACTCCTCCGAGTCACATAAAACGCATTTCTTACATCCAACCCAATTGCTTCTGGCCAAATTGTTCTTGGTTAAGATGACCTCCTTATGAAGGAACCACATAAAATCTTTACTTTTAGCGGTACTATTAGTTTCTAAATATATTAACGAAGGAAAGTTGTATGCCCATTCATAAAATCCGCAAACATAGACTTGACCGAAAAACATCTGATTCAGTAAGTTTCCATATGGATACATCAGGTTGATCCGAAATTTAAATGTGAAACAAACGTTCCACCAAGTGCAACCATCTGTCCCACTTATAACCTGTAAGAGCTCTTCTAAAATCAATGTTAATAGCTGGATAAGTTAGCACCGTTGCTACACAAACATTTTTCTGCCTAGCTATTCTGTACAACAAAGGATATTGTTGTGACAACGGATCATCCCCAAGCCAAACATCCTCCTAGAAACTAACATATTTCCGTTTCCTGAATAAAAATTTCCATGTTTGAAGAAGTCCTCTTTTACACTCATAAGTCCCTTCCAAAATTGGTAGTCTGTGGGTTTTACCTCTACTTGAGACAACGTTTTATCTCTAACATACTTGTTTCTAATTAATTCCTGCCAAACACCATCCTCATTTAAGAGTTTAAATATCCACTTACTAATCAAACATCTATTTTTAATCTCTAGAACCTCCACCCCAAACCTCTTTAATCTTTGGGTCTGCAATATAATATCCCACTTTGTGAGCATATACTTACATTTAAGTTGGTGACTTGCCACAAGAAACGAGATTTTAAGAAAATATAACATAAACATGAGAAGACTCGTTAGCACTGGGTTTATGAGGATAAGCCTATCACCATATGATTCTCCAACATCCCAGTTTGCGTTCAAAATATTCTCAACCGGATTCCACTCCTTACTGAGTAATCTACGGTAATGAATTGGAATCCCTAGATAACGGAAAGGTAAAGCTCCCTCCTGACAGCCGATTTTTTTTTATACTGGTTGGCACACTCTTTACCTTTGCCGAAGCAAAAATCTCAATTTTATGAAAGTTTGTTATTAAACCATAGAGTTGTTCAAACATACAGAGAATGAGCTTCCTATTCACAGCTTTCTGTAAATCATGCTCCATAAATAAAATTGTGTCATCATCGTACTGTAAAATAGACACCCCTCCTTCGACTAGATGAGGAATTAAGCCCCCTACTTGGCCATCCCCCTTAGCTCTTTGAATTAAAATAGCCAACATATCAGCTGTGATATTAAAGAGGATAGGAGATAACGGATCACCCCTGTCTAATTCCTTTTCTTGTCTGAAAATAATGGCCAATATCGTCATTTACCTTTATTCCCACCGATCCTCCTTGCACAAGACTAGTGATCAGTTTAAACCATTTCTCGTTAAAACCTTTCATGTGCATAGCTTGTTGTAAAAAGGGCCATTTAACTTTACCAGGGGCCTTTTCGAACCACAACCTCTTCAAGAATGATGTGTCCTGACATAAAGGTCATCTGAGTATGTCTTACTACACCCGACTGAGGGTATCCTGACAGACCATCAGCATCCGTTCACATTGAGAAACCATAAGTGCCACTGATCCGATGAGATATGCCCATTGAATAACCTTAATTTGTGTTTGCTTTGTGTTCTTTGTTCTAGCAAAGTGAATATATGTTTAGGAACCAAACCCATATAATTTATATGCTAGTACATTTTGCGGTTTAGACTTTAGACGGATAGATTGTTAGATGAGTTGGTAAAGGGAGCACATATGGTGTAATTTAAAGATGCCAGGCAGAGAAAATTACCAACTTCAAATATGTCTAATATTTTTAAAGAATAATATTTATGCAAAGGGTTAGATTTCTATACAATTGTATTGTGAAAAATGGTAAGTTTTATGATTCTAAGTACACATAAAACTTTTGGTATTGAAAATAATAAATGACAAATGAAAATATTCCACCGATAGATGGACTAGAAATACGATAGCTTGCTGGCATCTGGCATCGCAACAAATTTTGGTCATATAAAATGCTTCACTCGTCTTCCTCTAGTGCATTCTCCTCCCACAATGTCTCAACTTTGCTAATATCGCCTTGCTCCTATAGCTCGGAAGTAACTCCTTTTTTAAGATTTCCCTGCTCCAAGGACCTCCACTTAGACAGTCTACTCCCCTGAGCACCATTAATTAATACCTCACGACGAGCTTGAATTCGTGCCACTAAGCTATAAAAGATGTCAGAATGACAGAAAATGGTTCAAGCCGAGTTGCTAGAGATGCCTTCTATAAACCAGCTGATTTATGGCCGGTGACCATGAATACGCTTAGTGATAAGGATCAACCCCGTCGATCCTAGAGTTTTGCCCGATCTTTCACGGCGAGACAACCAAGATAATAATTCTCCCAATTACACGATGAACGCAAACCTGGAGAAGAGGAACGAATCCAGCAAGCAACGTGATGAAGATCACCACGCCTCCAACCAAAGTACGACAATCCTTGATGAACACAAGAACCTCCGCAGCAATCTTTATTACAAACTGATAAACGGCATCGCCGTCCCCGGAGGGATGCTTCACCAAGAAACACACGTAGTAGTTTTTAACCTAATTTTCGGACCCCTTCTAACTCGCAGCCCCTAGCCTTATATGGAGGGGAGGGGTGCTACAGTACCGCGCTACTAGTGGACCCTACGTTGACTTGGTTGGACAGGCCCAAACCAAGCCCAAACTCATAATTATTAAAAACTCTAATTATTTAAAATAGCAACACACGACTAATGGAAAGCCTAACTTGGTGGAGTCCTGAAATTGGGCTTCACCTCCTCCGTCATGCCCGTATCATCCTCCCCCCCCCCCCCCCCCCCCTTCAAAAAGCGTTGTCCCCAACGCGTGAGGGTCTGCTCGAAAAGGTGGCGGGATATAAACAATAGCACCACGCATGTTCGCCGTCTTCAAGTCTTGCTTGCCTACCACACCACATCCTCCCTCTCGGCCTGCTTGACTGGACACAGCACTTGACGCCTCCTTTCTTCGCCACATGAACTTGGACTTCGGCGCCACCATCTTCTTCTTTGCATCTCTTGCTGGAACCTTGTATCGCTGAACATGAACCTGCTTCGCACGCCCCTGCAAAGTAGTAATGCCCGGGCCACACAACTGACGAACACGTCCATCCTTGCCTCTATGCACACACACTGCTGCTCCAACAAAACTTCTCCGAGGTGTTCTCACAAAACTGTGGCTGACTACCCGCGGCACCATATGCACCGGAACACGATCAGCACCACTGTCATCGGTCTGAACACCCATGTCAACACGAACTGGAACACTCGCTGCAATACCCTTCGTCTCCCCAATAAGAGGTTTGTCTTCAACTAGCTTGTCACCAACAAACACAGGCTTGTCATCTACATGCATAGTTGAATCAATTTCTGTACCAACGCTCCTTGCATCATGCTCCACTTGCTGCAACTTAGCTAACCGCTGTTTTGGTTCAGCTCTATGCAACCTCTCCTTGTGTATCACCAGCACCACATCGGACTTGATTTGATCATCGCTCATAGGCCTCAAAGTCCGCTGCTTACCATCATGCACAAAAGAATATGTGACATGGGTATGCCTATCGGGTACCCTACCATGAGGGTACCTGGTGCACGTATCGACTAGGCCCAACTATCAGAGCCTACATGAAGCCCATGAAGGGAGGCCCACGAAGATGAAGTATCCTCCAAGTTTGGCGAAGCAATAGTCGGTTTAGAGTTTCCTTACTTGTAAATCGAGTCGGTTACGAACACCCGGGACCCAGCCTATTATTTAAGGACTGGGAGGGCCATCGAACCAGACAACGAACCACCAGAGCCACAAACCCTAGCGAGATCGACATCTCGCCGGGATCCTTGTAACCATCATATTCACAAATCAATAACAGACAGGCAGGACGTAGGGGTGTTACCTCCACACGAGGGCCCTGAACCTGGGTAAAATCTTTGCCCTGCTTGTCAGCCGACGATACTTCCAGCTCTACCACGTTCTCTCCCCCATATTCATAACCTAGGGACCTTAACCATGGGTCTTGATGAGTCTACCCCTCGTCAAGTGGCGCCGTCTGTGGGAAAGAATAGCGCTGGACTCGAAGTTTCGCCGGTCCCAACAGCAAACGGCAAATCGCCGATCACACCAGCAAACGGCAACTCGCCGATCTCATCTGCAAACGGCAACTCGCCGGCCATGTCAGCAAACAGCAACTCGCCGATCCAGGCGACACACGGCGACTCGCCGATCCACTCGAAAAGCGGCAGCCTGCCCGCTTCACCCGCAAAAAGCGCATCTGCTCTTCCAATGAATTTCAATCCGCACTCGCCAGAGCTTCAGGAGGCGTTTTCCGGCCTTGAATCAGGTTTGAGTTTGACTGTTGGAGCATTCAATTTTTTCGTAAACAATCTTGGCACGCAGGACTCACAGATCCGCAACAACTGGCGCTGGGTGCACTCGAGGCTCCGTCGACTGCGCTCGCCCCATCGTCGATTCCTGAAGCCTGCTCGCCCGCAACAACCATGTCGACCGGCGAGCTCGATAGGTTCATGATGACGGAACTCCAAGGCGAGGAAGCAGAATCAGCATACAACACAAGCAACATCGACTTCAACCTACCACTCGACGAGAGTTTCGACTGCGGGATCTCCCTCGATGACTTCTACGAGCCCGCGATTCATAACGACAACAACGTCGACTCGGAGATCTTCACCAACACCAACCTCGACTCAGAAATCCGTAATGGCTTCGCCAACACCGAGATGAGCATAGGTGATGAGCACATCGACAACGAGATTCGCCTCGAAGATCTACTCGATGAACACACTGGCTCTGACATGAGCCTCGATGGCGATGTCGAGTCCATGACTGGAATCGACAGCACATACACCTGTCCTCGGGTCACGCCCCATCAGGTCTACGTGGCCTTCACCGCAGAATCATCCGCAGACGCTGCCGCTCGCAGGCCTGCACAATTCCCATGCACGGTAACCATGCCGATGGGGTCACAACCTTGACAATCACGGAGGAGATGGCAGCAAAAGCAGATAAAGTCATAAAGGAGTGCACTATGATGCCACCAAACTCCACCCCAGAGGAGATGTTGACCTTCCAGTACTTCAACTGGCAGGAGTCAATTCGACTGCAAAACTACCGAGCGACGCTCGAGGAGCGCAAAAGGCAAGCCAGCCTCTCGAGTGCCCGACGAAGGGAGCAATCCCTCGGGTCCACACAGCAACCAACCCCTCGACCTAGGTCGCGGTTGGCAAGCCTTCCAGAACATGAAAGGGTAGCAATCACCCGTAACCTGTCGTTCATGACAGAGGACGCTAACGGAATCCCAGTGCCCAAAACTGCTGCGGGTGCATTATTCTCCGTAGGTGCTTACCTCAAGGCAATACAACCTCCGGCGAATGACCCTAACGCAGCCCTGCATCGCCAACAACTCAAATCGCTAGCTCTAGCGGCACAGGCTATACAGCCAGAAGACAAAACTCCAGCAAGGGATCGCGATCGCGACATAGTCGACTCACGACACGCAGCACATCATCGCAGTGGTCGCAGCCACCACTCGGATGAAGGAAGGAGAAGCACGCGCCGGCACAGGTCCAGCAGAAGCAGATCTCGAAGATCCTATAGCAGCGATTCATACTCTGATCGCGAACCAGAGCCATGCGGAGCATTGTGCTTCACTCGACGCATCCGTGAGACGCGGATGCCCAAACGGTTCAAGTTGACAGGCGAGCAACCCAAGTACAACGGTCGCCAAGAACCTTCTGGGTGGCTAGAAGATTACAGACTCGCCGTGGCATGCCAGCGGGCACGAACACCACGGCGATGCAGTACATACGACTTATGCTCGAAGGAACTGCCCGCGACTGGCTCAAATCACTCCCTCCATCATCATATGACTCGTGGGATGATTTCCGCAGAGACTTCATCAAAAACTTCGAGCCTCTGTGTGAGCGCCCGAAGACATTCGAGGAATTAAGGACATGTACTCAACGATCAGACGAGTCGCTGAGATCATACATACGGCGGTGGACCGAAATACGCAATTCGGTTGGCAAAGTGTCAGAAGACAGGGCCATGGATGCCTTCATACAAGGTCTCGCCAGGAAGGACTTCAAAGAGGCACTTGGTCGTGAAAAGCCAACCTCCCTGGCTGACCTCATCAAAGTTGCGACTGAGTGGGCAGATGGAGAGGATTCTGTACGCAGATCCCGTGCTTCCCCAACACGCGACAACTACGAAAGCGGCAGTCGAAGCCGCAGAGATTCATACAGAGAAGATCGCAGGCGTAAACGGTCCAGACGTCCTTACGACGATAACAGACCCGAGTTCATGGCGGCTGGATACACACAGCCAAAGGAGGACCATGATAGAAGCAATCGACGCTCGGATGATCGACGTGACAGTCGAGATCGCGAGCAGCGGAGCGATAGCTACAAAAGGCAAGAATGGCGCAAACGTAGCGACGCAAAACCCGAGCGGTCATTCGAGGAAAAGATGGACGACTGGTGCAGATTCCACCTCTTCAAGGGGGACGACGGAAAACTACGCTCCAATCACACCCTAAGGAACTGCAGGGAATTCGACCAAATGGCGACTGACTATGTGATACGACTCAAGAGGAATGGCCCAGCACCTGCTCAGCCCATGCCTGCACCCGTACCACAGCCGAACGCTGTGCCCGCTCTCATGGCGCCACAGCCGCCACCGCAACCCCACCACAGCCTGCTCCAGGCGCAAATCTCGCAGGTGCCATACAACCTGTGCTACGGGCGGAAGATGATCAATATCCACAGCCCCACGGGCAGATGTACATGATACAAAAGGGTCGCCCCTCTAACAGGCAGCAAAAACTAATCACTCGACAGGTGAACTGGCTGTCATGGCACCTCCAGCCGTGCCGAATTTCTGAAGGGATCGGAAACCATCATAAGCTTCAGTCGAGAGGATCATCCCCCAGCTGTAGTCGACCAGGGCATGCGGCTCTGGTACTCGACGCGCAAATAGGAGGCTACGCCATGACCAAGGTCTTCATGGATGGAGGCAGCGGCATAAACATCATCTTCGCGGACACGCTCCGCAAAATGAACAGGTCAGTCGAAAACCTCCCAAAATCTTCAAATACCTTCCACGGTATCGTTCCTGGCAAAGCAATTAGCCCAGAAGGCACCGTACAACTCGACGTTACGTTCGGGGACGTAAGCCACTTCAGGACAGAGTCGATTGAGTTCGAGGTCGTCGACTGGAAATCACAATACCATGCTATTCTTGGTCGCCCGACGTTTGCTCGATTCATGGCGGTGCCACACTATGCGTACCTCACGCTGAAGATGCCAGGACCAAAGGGAGTCATCACTGTCCGTGGAAACTTTCAAAGGTCCGATGCTTGCGACCGCGAGTTCAGCAAAATCTCCGAGATGTTCGGGGTGGAGGAATCACTCGCCGACTTAGCGATTACCAACGACCGCACACTCCTTCCAGAGCATAAGAAGTTGGCAGTCGACAGATCCTTCAATGCTACAAATGACACAAGGTCGCATCAGGTGCACCCGACCGATCCGTCCAAGACAGTCAACATATCTTCGAGCCTGCCTATCGCATAGGAAGGCGCGCTCGTCGAATTCCTCCGTGAGAACTGGGAAATATTTGCGTGGTGTCCAGCCGACATGCCAGGTATTCCCAGGGAATTCGCCGAGCACTCTCTCCAATTGTTTCCAGATGCAAAGCCAGTCAAGCAAACGATGCGTCGAATCTCCGGCCCAAAGCGAACCGCAGTCGAATCCGAAGTCGACCGGTTACTCGCAGCAGGATTCATTAGGGAAATCAAGAAATCACAATGGGTGGCCAACCCTGTACTCGTAGAAAAGAAGCATACAGACATCCTTCGGATGTGCGTGGATTTCACAGCGCTGAACAAGTGCTGTCCAAAGGATCACTTCCCGCTACCCCGGATCGATCAGATCGTTGACTCCACCGCCGGATGCGCACGACTCTCCTTTCTGGATGCTTACTCAGGTTATCACCAGATAAGGATGAAGCAAGAAGACGAAGAAAAAACGGCGTTCATAACCCCACTCGGGGTCTACTGCTACACAACTATGCCCTTCGGGCTAAAAAACGCGGGTGCAACATACCAGCGCATGATGCAGGACTGCCTCAAAAAGCAAATTGGACGCAACGTCCAGGTCTACGTTGATGACATTGTCATTACCACAAGGGAAGAACGCACACTACTCGACGATTTGAGGGAGACGTTCGCAAACCTCAAACGCTTCCATATCAAGCTCAATCCTAAGAAGTGTACGTTCGGCGTTCCAGCCGGGCAGCTCTTAGGGTACCTAGTCTCTGCTCGTGGAATCGAAGCAGACCCGGAGAAAATACAGGCCATCCTCACCATGCAAAGGCCTTCAAAGCTTCATGATGTGCAGAAACTAGCAGGACGAGTAGCGGCGCTCAGTCGATTCATCAGCAAACTGGGTGAAAAGGCTCTACCATTCTATCGACTGATGAAGAAGGCGGACAAGTTCGAGTGGACGCCAGAAGCTGAAGCAGCCTTCACAGATCTCAAGCGGATCCTCACAAGCCCTCCAATCCTCGTCGCACCTAAGGAACGGGAACCACTCTACCTGTATGTCTCGGCTACAAACAGGGTGGTGAGCACCGTACTGGTAGTCGAACGCGTGGAGGAGGGGCACATCCAAAGCATACAACGTCCAGTCTACTACCTGAGCGAGGTTCTCTCCATATCAAAACAGCGGTACCCGCACTATCAAAAGCTGGCATACGCTGTATTCATGTCCTCAAGGAAGCTGACACACTACTTCACCGAGCATCCGATTACCGTGGTAAGCAACTCAGCAATCGGTGATATACTCACAAACCCCAATGCAACGGGTCGAGTGGCAAAATGGCTCATCGAGCTGGCTCCAAGAGATATCAAGTACGAGCACCCGAAGGCTATCAAAGCACAAGTCCTACCCGACTTCACAACCGAGTGGATAGAAGCCCAATTACCTGGAGCACCAGACGTGGCCAATTCCTGGACCATGTACTTCGATGGGTCCAAGAAACATGAAGGCGCAGGCGCAGGCGTCGTCCTCATATCACCAAAAGGGGACAAGCTACGTTATGTTTTGCAGATGGGATTCAAGCTACCCTCCAATAACGAGGCTGAATACGAGGCTCTGATCCATGGCATGCGGATGGCAAAGGCACTCGGGTGCACTCGACTGATGATCTACGGCGACTCCAACCTCGTGGTGCAGCAAACAATGAAGGCCTGCGACGCAATCGCGGACAACATGATCGCTTATCGCGATCTGTACAACACACTAGAGGCAGCTTCGAGGGCTGCGAGTTGAGGCACATAGGAAGGGAAAGCAACGAAGAAGCAGACATGCTAGCCAATCTTGGCTCAACTGGCGCACAAATTCCACCTGGTGTCTTCCTCGAGCGTATTGAACACAGATCTATCAAGGAGAAACGAGAGCCTCCTCCGTCGACTACGCCACCCAAAAGCAAAATGCCTAGCACAGAGGACCCCCCTGTCGAGGTATTTCTCATTGAGCCAACCTGGACTCAACCTTTTCTGGCTTACATACTCCGTAGCGAGCTACCAGATGACATAACCGAGTCCCGACGCGTGACTCGAAGATCAAAAGCATACACCGTTATCAACGGCGAGTTATACAAGCGCAGCATATCAGGTATGTTCCAAAGATGCATCGCACTCGAAGATGGCCAAGCCATACTTCGAGACATTCATGCAGGTACCTGTGGGCATCACGCCAGCAGTCGATCACTCGTAGCCAAAGCCTTTCGCGCAGGGTTTTACTGGCCTACAGCACTCAAAGACGCGGAGGACATAGTCAAAAGGTGCGTCGGCTGCCAGAAATTCGCAACAAGGCCGCACGCACCCGCATCGGCGTTGAAGACTATACCGCTGGCCTGGCCTTTCGCCCAATGGGGGCTCGATATGGTTGGGCCACTCAAAAAATCATCGCATGGCGGGCATACTCACCTACTGGTGGCAGTCGACAAGTTCACAAAGTGGATCGAGGCGGTCCCCATCACAAATTCGACTGCTACTACGGCAGTCAACTTCATAAAGAGCATCATCTATCGCTTCGGTGTCCCAAACAGTATCATCACTGATAACGGCACAAACTTCACGGCTGAGGAGTTCAAAACCTTTTGCAAAGAGCAGGACATTACGCTCAACTACGCATCCGTGGCGCATCCGCAATCCAATGGCCAAGTCGAAAAGGCCAATGGGCTTGTGACGAGTGGGATCAAGAAGCGCCTCCTGGTGCCACTCAAAAGAGCTGCAGGTGCTTGGGTCGAAGAACTACCGTCTGTGCTATGGAGCCTACGCACAACTCCCAACACTTCTACGCAGTTCACCCCATTCTTCATGGTCTACGGTGCAGAGGCAATTCTGCCATCAGACGTAAGGTTCAACGCACCACGAGTTGAAGCATACAATGAAGAAGACGCAGAAGAGGCACTCGAAGACGCAGTCGACTTGCTTGATGAGGCGCGCGACACGGCCTTAGCCCGCACAGCTGTTTACCAGCAGGACCTTCGCAACTACCACAGCCGTCGACTGCGCACCAGGTCCTTCGTCGTTGGCGACCTGGTTCTTCGACTGAAGCAAAAGAAGGTGCACAAGCTCGCTTCCCCATGGGAGGGTCCCTTCATCATCACGGAGGTCCTTGGTGGAGGCGCATATCGACTGAAGCACGCGAAGACAGGCGAACCCTCTCACAATCCTTGGAACGTTGCGCATCTGCGCCGTTTCTACGCATAAAGTGCTCACAGTCATACAATGTAATAGGCTATATGTCGGATGGCTGCAGGTTTCAGACGCGCTCTTTTCCTTACCAGGGTACCTAAGGGGACTGGAAGGTTTTTAATGAGGCGGCCTGCAGCCTAACATTCAAAAGAGGAATAAAATCAATGTTCCTTCGACTCCTTTGTGGCTACCACCTGCATAATTCATACCTTAACCGCACCCGAGACCCTCGGGGGCTGCGTAACAAGGATCCGAACAAAGAACATAAAAACTTTGCAGCCGCACTCGAATACTCGGGGGCTGCACAGTCATCGGTTCATAACCAACACATATTTCACAAACCCCGCTCGATTGACTCGGGGGCTCGGCAAAAAATCAAAGTATACAAACTATACAATATACAAAGAGTCAAAAATTACACTCGGGGGCTGCCCCCTATACAAAAATTGCACTCGCAAACCATTCTAATCCTCAGGCTCGTCTTTTACGGGCAGCTCGGGGCCGCAAAGCTGTTCGCGAGTGCACTCGATCAGTGTCTCCGCAGCTTGGATCGTGTCATCCAAGTCTTTTTGTTCGAGAACCTCTCCGGCTGCAGGTGTCCGCAACACCAACCTTGGTTTTCGACTACGCATATACGCCATTGCAGCGTTGGCTCCAATTACAAGTCTTTGAGACAGCAACTCTCGAATGGGATTTGTTTGGCGGAAGATGTTCAACACAGCACGAATCCCTTGTGGTTGTGGCCCCGAAGGAAAAAGAGTCTCGTTCAGACGAATAAACGATGCCCGGCATAACTCCAGCAGCTCAGCACTTCGCCAGACGCGATCCTTCAGGGTGGCAAGTATGCGGGCATGGTACCTATCAAGCCAAAAGTGTTGACGCCCAGTTGTAGGGTCGTCAACCACGCTATCCAGGCGTCCTTCCACGCGAATCTGTTCAGCCTGGAAGTTGTCGACAAAGCCTACAAATACGGGCGCACCAGTTAGATCAAAAGGACAAAAGCTACACAAAAAGCTTGTAAAACAAAGCAAGATTCGAACTTACACTCGAGTTGCCTGTTCACAAGCTCCATCTCCCCGAGAACATAATCCTCGCGTTGGGTGGCCAACGCGGGTCTGGCCCTCAATCGACTCAGCTCAGCCTGGGCGTCCTTCAGATCTTGCTCCATTCTCACAAATTTAGCCTTCATATACTCCATCACCTTGGCATCATTTGCCACCTGACCCTGGGATCGGGTGGTGGTTGGAGCCTGCGAGGAACTAGTCGCAGTAGCAGGTTCTCGTGACTGTTCAAAGAGCATAATCACAAACACAAAGTTTGTAAGACTCGCGTCATAAGCATACAACTCTCCAAATGAAAGACATTGGCAAAAGACAGTTTGCATAAACAAGGTAGCAAAAACAAAGCGCAGACTCGCGCAGTTCAGAAGGTATCATTACAAGGCATAAAAAAGCAAAAGGGTACAGCTACCCTAAGCCTAAGATTTCGATTTCCTAAGCAGACGATTGGCAGTCTCGAGTGCCCGGCGCTCCATGGTGTTCATGAAAACTTCAGCCAGTCGCGCGGCTGCTCCGCTCACCCCCTTCAGCGAAATGGGCTTCCCGTCTGGCTTCTGAGGGAACGCAGACAGTGCTGCCTCATAGTCGCAATCTATCCCATGTCCCATAAGAAGCTTGATGGTGGACTCGGATCCGCGTACCGTGTTGGCGCGAGCAAAACCCGCCATGGTGGACGTCCCGGGGCCAAACACGTTGGCGAAGTCATCCACCGTCGACGGCACCACGCCAGTAGGGAACACCACTTGGTATACAGCACCAAGTGTGCTCGTTGATTTGGCGAGTGCTTCTTTCGCCTGGTTGCATAGAGCGCCTAAGCCGCCCACAGCCTGTTCCAGCGAAAGATCGTCACTCGCCACGTCTGCAGAGGCCGGTGCGCCAACAGCTTCTGCACAATTCAAAACAGGCATAAGTACGACACTCGACAAGTTATATCGTCATATCAAAAGGAGAAAAAGATTACTCACCTCCCATGGCCTGCGCGAGTGCCGCGAGCTGGTCAGCATATTCTCGCTCGCGTGCAGCAGCTGAGTTGGTGGCGGCAGCCAGCTCTTTCTTCGATTCTTCGCGCTGCGCGGCGAGTGCGTCTTCCAGCTCCTTCTTCTCGCCTGGCCCAGCAAAAATTACGTGCATTCAATACTCGACAAAATCAGGCATTGCGAAAAGAAGTTGGGCAAAACAAAAGCAAAAAGGAGAACTCACGACTGAGCCGCTCGAGCTCGGCGCGCATGGTGTCCCTCTCCTGCTCCACCTGGACATAAGCCTTGGCAGAATCTGCCAAGGTGTGGTAGAAGGGCTGCGAGCACACGGATTCAGCAAAAATCTAAAAATTCTCACAGACCTACAACTAAACGGGTCAAGCAAAAAGTTACTCACGTGGTTCATCCACGGCTCAGGAGCCGCGACTGATGTCCCGACATCTGGAGTTGCCGCCTTGGCTGTTTCAACGACAGCGTCAGTGGCCATGGGCTGGGCAGCCTCGTTTCCAGTCGGTGCAGACTTCGAGTGCTCCACGGCTGGAACATTCTCGACTGGAGGAGTCCCAGGCTGATTGTTTTCAGCACTGTGAGCAACACAACAAAACAAAAGGATGGTCAGCACAAAAATGTGACAGCACAAACATTTTCATATCATACTCAAAAACACACATACCTGTGCTCCTCATCTTCCTCGTCTTCGGAGTCGCCAAAAATTGGTCCTCCAAAGGCTGGGGTACCACTCGACTGAAGCGGAAGAGTCGAGCTTGTTGAGCACGCACGCAAAGGAGCGGCTTGGAAAACAGGTGGTGAATCTGATTCCTCGTCATCCTCCAAGCCTTGCTCCTTCGCGGGCGAACTGGCAGCAGAAGGCGCCTTCTTGGCCAGTCGACGCCGCTTCGGTTGCGCGGTATCGACTTCTTGGTCAGAAGGAGCCTTGTCTTCAGATTGGACTTCTTCTGCTGCTTCTTCCTCGCATCCTCCACACGTGAAGTGGTGGCGGAAGGGATGGGCGACTGATCCCCTTTCGGGTCCACCACCTGTGCCTGTGTTTCTTCAGTCTCGCCATTTTCAGGCAGAGGAGGAAGGGAGGCAGCAGTCGAGTGACCCTGCATAGCACACATCACAAATTGCAAAGTCAGAATCAAAAATCGCGATCATAAAACATGCGAGTGGCAAACTTTCATTGCAAGCAGGCTATAACACATACATACCTCAAGCAAAGGGTTCTCCAACCCATATGGTGCAACAGGGCAGTCGACATTGCAAGTGTCGCCTGTCGTCAAGTTGGTGATGTGTCGCACATGCGTCAGCAGCTCACTCCTTGAAAGCTCCTCTGGTTCATTCGGGTGATGTCACCTGCGCCTTCATACTCCCACATGGGGTGCGCTCGGGCGCGAATGGGCCACACCCGCCTCTTCACAAAGGTGGCGATCAAATGGATGCCTGTGACCTTGTCCAGCATGCCTCCGATCCGAGCCAGCAAAGGGCTTGCCTCCTCCATTTCTTCGGCTGAGAGTTGGTGATCCCACGCCTTGGTCCTGGTGAAAGCAGCAGTCGAGAAAGGGGCGGCTGCATCCTGCTCACAGTCGCATAAAACCACCCCTTCCTCCAGCCTTGAGCGGAGTCGACGGTCTTCAGGCGGAAGTATCGGGTGTCGCTGCGCACCTGTATTCCACAGCCGCCGACGGGGTAGGTGCGACCACCTCCTCTGTTCGGCCGCACCATGAAGATGGCTTCCACAGCGCCCAGCTGGGAGCGACGCCGAGGAAGCACTCGCACAGCGTGATGAAGCACGCGATATGCATAATGCCGTTTGGGGTGAGATCATGGATCTGCACCCCGTAGGCAAAAGAAGACCACGAACGAAATCGTGGAGGGGAAGCGAAAAGCCCCTAGGCAAAAACTCCGCAAAACAAACACGCTCGTTGGCGCGTGGTTCGGGGAGTACCTCCTTGGGCGACGGCGCGCGGACGGCGAGCTGCTCCGCGGGTGGCAGATACCCCTGCTCGCGGAACTTGACCAAATGGGCGTCCTTGATGGTGGACTTCGCCCAGTCCCCGCTGCCCTTCTTCAGCGCGGCGGATGCAGATGTACCCGCCACGGCCTTCTTGCCCTTGGTCGCATCGGTAGCGGCGGCGGCGGCAGCGCCACGCTTCGCACCTCCACCTTTCGCCATCGCTACGGTGGAGGAGTGTGGGGCAAGAGCTTGGGCGCAGAGCAATGGAGGGGGCGCGAGGAGAAGATGAGACGAGGGGCGGCGCAGGGGAAAATGGCAAGTAAAAAACTCTGCCAGCACCGTCCCCCTATTTACCACAGAGCGCAAAAACGATCGTAGCCGTTAAAACAAATCCATACGCTCCGCGCGAAATCTGGCCATACACGTGGCGGCCACGGAGAGCAACCGTCGCCGGCCACTCCGCCCACTACGCACGAGAATCCAGGAAGCCATCATCACGCCCCGTGAAAATCGTGCCCGAACGGTCAAATCAAGTCCACGCGGCGTCATCCCTGGTCAGCTCTGCAAAAACGGGCCCACAGAACAGGGTCACGTCTTATCAAAGCCTCTCCAGGCACGCCATCGCTTGTCAGAGATAGCAGTCGCAAAATGCGTCATTGCTGACGTTGTTCTCTCTTTCACAACTGGCATAAAAGTCACTCGATGATATCTTCGGGTGGTCTCTCGCATAAGTTTCGGTTGGTTTTTTAGCAAAAGTCATAGAGGCCAGTCGAAATTCTTTCGACTGCAGCATCATACTCCCATCGGGAGCGTATCAAAAAATTTCTTTGACTAAAATGTGCAGGGTAAAAGAATTTGAGATTATCCTCCATTGCAAGCAATAAAGCACAATCTCGGGGGCTACTCCCATCGGGAGCGCTGTCGCGCACCCGATAGAATAATGGCAAAAGTGTCAGTCGACGAACATTCGACTAAGTTCATAAGCAAAATCACACTCAAAATATTCCCGAGTTGATCCGACGATCCTTGGATGCTGCATGCATAAGTGCAAAGGTAAGACCCGCCGATCAGTCGAGCTGGGCTAAGGACCGCTCCAGCAGCGTTATCCTTAAATGTTCCGTGTCAGCAGACATGATGAAAATCCCCGACGGACGCGTTGGGTAGATTCAAAATTATACTGCAGTTCGATTCAGTAAGACCTCAACGGCCGTTTCGAGTCTGTCCAGTTTGTTCCAGATTCGAGTCCGGGGACTCGAGTTTGATTGAAAGCTAGTATGGTTTTGCCACAAATGGTAGTTAACCGGCCCCGATCCGTCGTGTGTGCCGGGCCTGCTAAGCTAATATCCCTTGATTATCATAAGCAAAAACTCATAGTCGATGAAAACACTCGGCATTGCTAACATGTGCTATTTCATAAGAATTCTAAATACAGATGTAAAAAATATATATAACGTGCATGATGTATGAGTCCATGCCCGACTCTTCGAATCAGACAAGTACTCGGGGGCTACTGACATGGGTATGCCTATCGGGTACCCTACCATGAGGGTACCTGGTGCACGTATCGACTAGGCCCAACTATCAGAGCCTACATGAAGCCCATGAAGGGAGGCCCACGAAGATGAAGTATCCTCAAGTTTGGCGAAGCAATAGTCGGTTTAGAGTTTCCTTACTTGTAAATCGAGTCGGTTACGAACACCCGGGACCCAGCCTATTATTTAAGGACTGGGAGGGCCATCGAACCAGACAACGAACCACCAGAGCCACAAACCCTAGCGAGATCGACATCTCGCCGGGATCCTTGTAACCATCATATTCACAAATCAATAACAGACAGGCAGGACGTAGGGGTGTTACCTCCACACGAGGGCCCTGAACCTGGGTAAAATCTTTGCCCTGCTTGTCAGCCGACGATACTTCCAGCTCTACCACGTTCTCTCCCCCATATTCATAACCTAGGGACCTTAACCATGGTCTTGATGAGTCTACCCTCGTCAATATG